>CM073471.1:35015000-35347500 GCA_037074535.1 Gleditsia sinensis
TCAATTATAATCAGCAAATTTATAGTTTTACAAGTCAATAACTCATGCACATAATATTCACTTTACCAAATAATGATAAATACATTTAGAACCACATATTCAATGAGTTTCAAAAATTTATTTGCAAAATCATACTCTTCTTGAACTATGTGCCAATTCATAAGCAAAACAGATATTTTAACACATTTTAGAAACTTAAGATAACATAAATAATTTGTAAACATAATCAATTATACATTTTAAGTTCAAGAAGAGCATGGAGTAAGTCATAGAAAAAATTATCTACTCACAAGGTCAGGGCTCTAGGTTGGACAGCCCCAAATGTATTTTTTTAAAGCCAAATCTGATTAAATGAACTTTGAAAATGAGTTTGGAGAGTCCAAATTCCTAGGGAATGACTCTAGAATTGCAAAATTTGGCCTCCGAGAGCTTGGTTAACTTATGGGTACTATTTACAATCGAAATTACTATTCACCACGTAGAAATCACTATTCATATCAACTAGATTTACTGTTCACAATGAACAAAAAGTTGTCAGATAGCTGAAAAATTTCATATTCCAAGGTTTATCTATCTTTTGAATCCATCTACGGTGTCAGATTTTTAATTTAAGGATTCTAAATAAAAGTTTCAGAGTTTACTTTTTTTTTAAGATTTTCTACTTTCGATCTACCGCAATTCTGTGCCTGATTTGAAAAATCAGTCGATCAATATTGTAGTACTTTTCATCCTGAATCCAGTGGTACCCTTAGTTTTGAGATCAGAGGTCAATAGGCACTCCAGATTTAGAGAGAGAAAATGAAGCGAGAGAAAGCACTATTCACGAAGGTTTTTGAGTTTTTTACACTGCCTCTCCCCCTCCCCCTTTTTCTTTCTTCTTTTCTTTTTTTTACTTATTATTATTTAATAATTAAATATTTAAAATTTATATTTTTTTATTATATATATAATAATATTATTTTTCATCATAAAATATTCCAATTTTTTTTTAAAATTTATATTTTTGAAAAACTTTAATTGAACTCTTAAATTATGATTTTCTTAATAAAAATTTTAAGAAAAAAAATCACAAAATAAAATATCTTTATGCATTTTTCAACCCGAAGGGCATTACGAGAAACTCATATTATCCATACCTATCTTAAAGGCTATTTTTGGTACATCCTATTCGTTGATCCTATTCTGATGGTATTCCGATCTCAAGTTATTTTTAAAAAAGTTGAAGGCTCCCTCCAGTTGATATAATAAATCATCTATCCTAGGGAGATGATACTTATTTTTTACAATCACCTTATTCAGCTGTCTGTAATCTATGCATAGTCTCAAACTCCTTTTTTTCTTCTTAACAAACAATACAGGAGCTCCCCAAGGTGATACACTTGGTCTAATGAATTGCTTGTCTAATATTTCCTCTAACTGTTTCTTAAGTTCTTGTAGTTCCTTTGAGTTCAATAAGATGGAATAGAGATAGGCCCTATCTTGAGTAGGAGATTAATAGAGAACTCTATCTCTCTATCGGGAGGTAGGCCTAGAATATCTAGTGGAAATATTTCAGGAAACTCGTTAGCTATTGAAATTTCATTAAGCTTCGATTCGACTTCTAGGTTTGATAAACACAAGATAATATAACCAAGTACTCCACTCTTCAACTCCCGATTGACTTGATTGGCATTTAGCATCAATAACTGCATCCCCTCTTATGGAGTAGGAGGTATAAATTCAATGGTTTTGGTGCAACAATTTAGCAAGACCCGATTTCTAGACATCCAATCTAACCCTAGAATGAAATCAATACCTCTTAAAGGTAGACAAACGAGGTCTACGAAAAAAGTTTTCTCCTAGATGGTGACCTGACTGTCTTTACATACAGAGGAAGTTAAGACTCTTTCCCCTGTGGGAGTTAATACAGATAGCTCATAGGGGGTTTCGAAAATAGGATATTTAAGATCCCTAATACATTCTTCCGATATAAATGAATAACTAACACCAGAGTCAAATAACACCATAAGAGCAAATCCATAGATATAGCATGTACCTTGAATCTTTCGGGGGATTGAGCTACCTCTTGACCGCTCTGGGTGAAAACCTTTCCTTTCACCTAATGCCTTTGTTCCGGCTTCTTCCCCAAATTTTGTGAGTAGTTCTTTGCAAAATGACCTTTCTATCTGCAATTGAAGCAAACATCTGATCCCATGTAGCATGGCCAGTTACCATGCATACGTCCACACTTAGTACACTTGATTGTGAAAAATTACTATTGGAAGGGTTGGAGACTTGCAGTCATTGGTCTCTTGCCAGTACCTTGTCTTTTTTCTTTGACATTTTTGGCAGAGTTTTATGTCTCGTTCTTCCTTTTCCAGAAGTTTCATCTTTTTTTCTCATCCGCCACTGCCCTCTAGCTCTTCGCTAGGAGTTTGCATTTATTTATTAGAGGTACAAACTCTTTGATCTCTATAGCTACAACAGCATTCCTCATCACTGTATTTAATCCTGCTTTGAACTTAACAGCCTTCCATGCTTCATCGGGGTTAAATCATAGGTAAGAGGAGAACTTAGACAACTACTCAAACCTCACGATGTATTGGTCTACGGTCATGCTGCCCTACCTAAGTTGGAGAAATTCAATCTCCTTTTACGCCCGCACAGTACTTGGAAATTAATTTTCCAAAAAGCTGTCTTTGAACACCTGCCAGGTGATCTGCCTTCTTTGATGAGCTAAAATTTCTCTAACTCTACGCCACCAGCATTCTGTTTAATCTTTCAGCATATATGCAGCGAAGATAACTTGCTACTCCTCAGTACAACCCATCATTTCAAAGATTTTCTCCAGTTCCCTTATCCACCTTTCATCTACAATCGGGTCAAAGCCACCTTGAAAAGAAGGTGGTCTAGTCCTTAAGAACTCGGATATGCCATTATCATTTTCTGCCATCCGGTTATTAGCACTATTCTCACCATTCAGATTATTAGCATTCTAAAAGTATTATAAAAATTTGTTGGTGGTCGTGACTTGGTCTTGAATTGTTGTGGCAAGGTTGTGCATGGTTTCCTCTGTATTGTTTGCTGGATTCCTCCTTGGTGGTGCCAATTCCTACTGTGGCAAAAAAAAAGTTATGCTGCTATTGAGGTGATTAAGCCCAATAGTTAGTTTCAAAAATATTTAACAGCAGTCATAACACCACATCGGGATATAGATATGAAACACTAGTAATTTCTTACCTATATAAAATCACTTATCCCCTACACAACACAACCACAACAAACTCAAGACATTATAAGATCGATTCATATAACCATCCAACCACTGGCCATTTAGGATCGACCTGCTCTAATACCAATTATGTAACAACTCTATTTTGTTATATATATATATATATATTTCTAAAATCCCATGAAGTTATTACCTCTTTACTTCTAACTATTTAACTCATAATAACATTCAATTAATTTAACCAAACATAATTAAGGTTTATGAAATACCATTAACATTTATACAATTCTGGGTTCACATACACATTATTAGTCAAAACATTTGTACAAAAATCAAATACATATAAGTCTACATTTTATTCACCCATATTGACTAGTTCCGAAGATACGGCTGCGGATGGTTACACCTTCACCGGGATCTTAGTCAACTCGACCCAAAGTACGCTAAAAGGTGGTCATAGAGAATATTTGCATATCTAGTCCTTTGAACATGATATGAAAATATAGTGAGAATTAAATCCCAATAGGTTCAACAATAAATCATAATTATTATTAATATAGATCATCATATCATGTTCATTTGTATAAGCTACAACAAATATCTTATGTCACCTGAATACACTTTATCTATGCATATGAAACACATACAGAAATGACATGTATGGCATGAATAACTATTTTCAGAATATCATATGATCTCTATCAACTTATTTTCATGTCAAGCTACCTCAGTCAGGGAGAGTACTTTCTACTTTCTAGTACGAACCTTTCTCGCTCCATCTGACATGGCACAATTTTTTTCTCATTAACATAATCATAGTCGTTAGTAGAGTGTCCCCTACTGGTGAACCACACGGACTGCCATGTGACCGTGCTCATTTCCTTTCTTTTCTTTTCACATTAATAGCCAAAAATATGATTTCAATAACAAGTATGTTCATTATACTCACATGTCATAAATTTTCATTAAAAGATAATCATTACCAAAAATCATTAATAATCATGCCATGAACATAATCATTTCAAATATCACTTTATAAAATATTTCCATGTCAAAACTACATAATTAAGATGGTAATGAGTTCTTGCAATGGCTATGGCTATGGCATACGCTAGTCATTTATTATTTTCATTTATAAGATTCTTCTTCTTTTTTAAATATTATTTTCCTCTCTTGCAAAATAAAGCATAACACCCACATTTTAAATTCGATTGAGGTGATCTTGGTGTCAGTTGAAAGATAAAACAATCCTTTAAAATCCTTATGTTGAATCTTTTAGTGAAATTTTAAGTAATCATAGTGTTACAACTCCCTCAAATTCAATGTTATTTCTTTTCGGATAGGTTCAGACCTCTACTTACTAATCAAACTATATCTCCCTCATACGAATTCCAATTGAGGTGATTCTAAAGCCTATAAAAATCTAAGATACTTATATACAAGTTTAATGTTTATTATTTTGTCAGATTTATTACTAATTATTCCTAAAAAATCAAAAACAAAAATACTTACATTTATCGTCCTAGATTCTAGACTGATTGTGACCTTTACTCATTAATCAGCCATATCTGATATGGACTCCAAATTAAGTGATTTTAGAGCCTATTGATCACTGATATGTATATCTATATTTATTATGAAAATAATTTTCTTTAATGCTCTACAGATGTTGCCCAAAAATTCAAACAACAAAGCATACTTAACAGATTCTTCCCTGGTTAGCTAGCTTCTGACCTCTGCTTACTACTCTGACCATATCTCCCTCATATTGATTCCAATTTGAATGATTCTAGTGGACAAAAATTCATAAGACATATTTCTATATTTATCATACTTAGAATTTCTTTCAATTTCCTATAGATTTATCTCAAAAATGCAAACACAAAAGCATAACTAACATATTATTTCCGTGTTAACCATTTTCTGACCAATGTTTACAAATAGGTTAATATCTCCCTCATATGGACTCTAAATTAAGTGATTACAATGGTTAAAAATCCGTGAGACATAGATCTACATTTTTCATGTTAACTATTTATTTTAATTCCTAACTGATACTTCTCAGAATTTTAAAAATAGAAGCTTCCCTAGTTACTCCAAAATTTAGTTCCCTAACCAAACCTTTCCTAAGGTTTTAGTTCAATATTTAATTAGGTCCTCTTCCATTTTCTTCCTAATTTACATCTAATCATATTCCATCAATTTTTTACCACATTAAAATATATAAAATACAGCATAAAAATTCTAAAATTTGCCCACCCATAGCCATACCTATGTAGAACTTTCCACACCAACTGAAATGTTCAAAACATCCATCATATGCAAGATAATATGTAACATGATATAGAAACATCCATGAATAATCATCAAAGTAGAAAATATTGTAAATTTTATTAAAGATCTAAGATCAAAATCCCATATAAATGTTACAAATTTCAAGGCTTTTCTTTAAAAAGAGATATTGTTAAACCTACCTAAATATCTCCCTAGCTCACTTAGTGAATTCTTTTTATTGTTTCCTCTTGAAGAAAGTAGTAAGATTCCTTCCTTCCCTTAGCTTTTCTAGCAGCTTAAATAAGAGAAGGAGGGTGAGTTTTGAATCCCAAGGATAAAGAGAAAAGATGGATTCAAGTGGAGATCAAGCTAACTTACCTTGAGTACTTAGTCCTCTAGACTTCTCCTTCTTCTTCCTTCCTTTCTTCTCCTTTCTTTCTCTTCCTTCCTCACTCTACCTTGCTTTTATTTTTCTTCTCCCTCAATTAGACGAAATTATAATGTTATAAGGGTGGGTTTTGCTTAAATAAACTATCAAGTGGTTTACCTTTCATGATCACGGGTCTACCTTATCACAATTAGGATGCACTTAGTTATTTTTTGGGGAAAGACAACTCAAGTTCTTGTCTTCCTCTCCCTTAGTCAAGATATACATAACAAAAGGAGATTTGTATTTTGAAAATTATGATAAAATATTCTTAAGACAAGGGAACAGGTTTCTTTGATTTAGGGATTTATTTCCTTTTTATTTTGTCTCACTCAAGTATGATAGGTTTACCTTTCTAGTTGGAAAATTTTCATCCCTTGAGTCTCCATTGCTTGGCTAAAATTATTTATGTAGGATAAGGATATTTTGTCATAATACTATGTATTATTACCCACTTGTTGAAATTATAAGTGTAGGATATAGATGTTTTGTTCTAATGCCATGTATTATTAGCTACTTGTTGAAATTATGATGTAAGATATAGATGTTTTGTCCTAATGTCATGTGAGATAATCTTGATTATTATTACACTACTATTTCCTTACATGATTCTTATTTTTTTTCCCTCTTGGACTTGGGCTCATTCTTACCCATTTCCTTTGCTTTGACTAAAATTCCAACTTTCATGGAGGGCTTGGTCACATTTTCATAATTTTTGGGCTATCGGTCCAACTTTTATATCCTAGTCCAAGTTTATGTTGTATTTTTTTCTTGGGCTATCCAATTGGCTTGCTAGAAACTTATGTGAAGTGAAAAAATTCTATATGAAGTGTCCATAGGTGAAAGACTAATGTATGGGTAGAGATGTTAAATTTAGGAGCTCTAGCTCTTGAATTAGGAAAAATTACCCTAATCCAATTTTCTTGATATTTTTAGACCTTTACTTCCCAAAAATTTATCTTCCTTACTCAAGAATTTTTCCTCTCTTTAGTATGTTATTTCTAATTTTTTCTATTAGGTTTTCTTTCTTTACCTATTCCCTTAATGTTAGAAACATTTTCTATGAATACACGTAAGGTAAAGAATTCCTAAGGATTATATTTCCTTTGATATTTAAAAATTGTCTAATAAATTTCATTTCCTTAATTAAATATTTATGTACCTTTATTAATAAAAGAAATGAAATTAGGGATCTTACATTAAATATTTATGTACCTTTTTTAATAAATGAAACAAAATTAGGGATGTTACAGAAGCACAACTTCAGACCCCTCCCTTTCTTTGTTTTCAATTCTAAGAGTTCTGTTCTTTAGTTGTAATTATTTAAGAGTAATTGTTAGTTTCCACAACTGGGCCAATTTTTCTAGTGAATAGTTAATATTTATGGGCAAAAAAGTTAGCAGATTTGGTTAATCTGTCAACTATTACTCAGATAGAGTCATGTCCAACTAAATTCTTAGGTAAGCCCACTACAAAATCCATCGAAATACCATCCCATTTCCATTTAGGGATCTTAAGAGGTTGTAGAAATCTTGCTGGCTTTTGATGCTCTACCTTCAACTTCTGACAAATTAGACATTTCACCACAAACACAGCAATGTCTTTTTTCATCCCTGGCCACCAATACATCCTCTTTAAGTCCTGGTACATTTTAGTGGATACAGGATGGACTGTGCATTTACTTTGATGCGCTTCTTGTAGGATCCTAGTCCTCAATTCTCGTTCCTAAGGAACACAGACCATTCCTTGATACATGATTACTCTATCTTTCGAGACAGAAAAATCACCCTGATCATTATGATCCCTAAGTATTGGTCGTGAACTTGAGCCTCTTTAATTTGGGCTCTAAGATCACACTTTATACTCAACCCATTAATGATTAGCTTCTTTGGGGTAAGAATAATGTCTAGCTTCAAATTTTGAAACTCTTCTAACATCTGCATCTCATACACCATTATCTGACTTACGTGTAGAGATTTCTGACTCAAAGCATCAGCTACAACATTTGCCTTTCCTGGATTATACTTTATCTTAAACTTGTAGTCAGTGAGGAATTCTACCCATCTTCGATGCCTCATATTTAACTCCTTCTGGTCAAAAAGGTACTTAAGACTCTTATGATCACAGTATACTTCAAATGTCCCTCCGTATAAATAGTGTCGTTAAATCTTTAAGGCAAACACCGCCATTGTCAATTCAAGATCATGGGTTGGATAGTTTCCTTCATGGGTTCTTAGTTGCCTAAAGGTGTAAGCAAAAACTCTCTTGTCTTGCATCAGCACACACCCTAGCCCTTTCTTTGAAGCGTCACTATACACTTCAAAATGTCATGTGGGGGTCAGGAATAATTAAAATAGGAGGAGTTGTCAATCTTGTCTTAAGCTCTTGAAAACTAACTTCACATTGATAAGTCCATTTGAAAGGACTTTCCTTCTTGGTTAATTTAATTAATGGAAACGCTATACGAGAGAAGTTTTGTATAAACCTCATGTAGTATCCTGCCAAACCCAAGAAACTTCTGACTTCTGTAATTGTCTTTGGTCTTTCCCACTAAATCACTATTATCGTCTTGCTAAGGTTTACAGCTACCCCTCTATTAGAGATGACATGTCCAAAAAACTTCACCTCTATTAACCAATACCCATACTTCTCCAATTTGGCATACAACTTTTTCTCTTTCAACACTTACAGTACGATTCAGAGATGTTGTTCATGTTCTTTCTCACTCTTAGAGTATATCAAGATGTCATCAATGAACACTACCACAAACTGATCTAGGTAGGTTCAAAAAATGCAATTCATGTAATCCATGAAAATTGTAAGTGCATTTGTCAACCCGAAGGGCATTACAAGAAACTTATAGTGCCCATACCTAGTTCTGAAAGCTATTTTTGGTACATCCTCCTCCTTGATCCTAATCTGATGATATCCCGACCTCAAGTCAATCTTAGAAAAGATGGAGGCTCCCTTCAGTTGATCCAATAATTCATCTATCCTAGGGAGAGGGTACTTGTTTTTGATAGTCACCTTATTCAGTTGTCTGTAGTCTATGCATAGTCTCACGCTCCCATCTTTCTTCTTAACAAACAAGATAAGGTGATACACTTAGTCTAATGAATTACTTGTCTAACAGTTCCTCCAACTGTTTCTTGAGTTCCTATAGTTCCTTCAAGGCCGTTCAATAATGTATAATAGAGATAGGTTCTGTCCCGAGTAGGAGATCAATAGAGAACTCTATCTCTCACTTGGGAGGTAAGCTTGGAATATCTTATGGAAATACTTTAGGAAACTCATTGGCTATTGGGATTTCATAAAGCTTCAGTTCGACTTCTAAGTTTTTTAAAAACAAGAGAATGTATCCAAGTACTCCATTCTTCAACTCCCTATTGACTTGATTGGCATTAAACATCAATAACTGCATCTCCTCTTCTAGAGTAGGAGATAGAAATTCAACAGTCTTGTTACAATAATTCAGCAAGACCCGATTTCTAAACATCCAGTCTAACCTTAGAATGACATCAATACCTTTTAAAGGTAGACAAACGAGGTCTATTGAAAATTGTTTCTCTTGGATGGTGACCTGACAATCTTTACATACAGAGAAAGTTAATACCCTTTCCCCTGTGGGGGTTAGTACGGATAGCTTATAAGGGGTTTTAGAAATAGTATACTGAAACTTCCTAATACATTCTTCCGATATAAATGAATGACTAGCGCTAGATTCAAACAACACCATAAGAGAAAATCCATAAATGTAGCACGTACCTTTAATCATATTAGAGGATTGAGCTTCTTCTCGGCCACTCAGGGTGAAAATCCTTCCTTTCACCTAAGACCTTTGTTTTGGCTGCTTTCCCACATTCTATGGCTAATTCTTCGCAAAATGGCCTTTCTATTCGCAATTGAAGCAGACATTTTGTCCCATGTAGTATGGCTGGTTACCATGCATGCGTTCGCACTTAGTGTACTTGATTAGGGCGAGGTCTTGTTAGAAAGGTCAGAGACCCGCAGTCAATGGCCTTTTACCAGCTCCATATCTACTTCTCCTCATATTTTTTCTAGGGTTGGGAAAACTTTTCTTCCTCTTCCATAGGTTTTGCCTTTATTTTTCGTCCTCTACTGCCGTTAAACTCTTCTCTAAAAGTCTAGATTTATTTCCAAGGCTATCACCGCATTCCTAATCTATTGGTTCAATCCTGCTTCAAACTTAATAGCCTTCTATGCTTTATCAGGGTTAAACCTTAAGTAAGTGGAGAATTTAGACAACTCCTCCAACTTAGCGATGTATTGATCTACTAACATGCTACCTTGTCTGAATTGGAGAAATTCGATCTCCATCTCAGTCCGCACAGTACTTGGAAAGTACATTTATAGGAAAATGTCTTTAAATACTTGCCAGGTAATCTGCCTTCTTTGCTGAGTTAGCAGTTCTCTAGCCCCTCGCCACCAACACTTGCTTTATACTTCAGCAAATATGCAGTAAAGATAACCTGTTGTTTATTAGTTCAGCCCATCACCTTGAAGATCTTCTCCAATTCCCTTATCCACCTATCGACTACCGTTGAGTCATAACCACCTTGGAAAGAAGATGGTTTGGTTCTCAAGAACTTAGACAGGCCACTATTATTTTCGACCACTCGGTTATTTGTATTATTTTCTCCATTCAAGTTGTTATTATTCTGGAGATGTTGAAGAATTTGATTGGTGGCTGTAACTTGGTCTCGAATTGCTGTGGTCAAGTTGTGCAGGGTTTCTGCCACAATGTTTACTAGGTTCCTCCTCGGTGATGCCATATCCTATTATGGTAAAAATAGAGTTATACTGCTATTAAGTTGATCAAGCCCAATAGTTATTTTAAAAATATTTCTAGCAATCATAACACCACATCAGCATATAGATAGGAAACACTAGTAATTTCTTACCTATATCAAATCACAGATCCCCCACACAACATAACCACAAACATACTCAAGGCACTATAAGATAGATTCAAATAACCATCCATCCATTGGCTATCTAGGATTGACCTGCTCTGATACCAACTATGTAACAACTCCATTTTTTTTACATATATATATTTGTAAAATTCCATGAAGTCATTACCTCTTTACTTCTAACTATTTAACTCATAATAACATTCAATTAAATTAACAAAGTATAATTAAGGTTTATGGTATAGTAATAACACTGATACAATTCTTGGTTCACATACACATCATTAATTAAAAATATCCGTACAAAAATAAAACACAAATATGTACACATCTTATTCATCCCTATTGACTAGTTCTGAGAATACGGCTACGGGTGGTTGTACCTTCATCGGGATCTTAGCCAACTCGACCTAACGTACCCTAAAAGCTGGTCATAGAGAATATATGCATATTTAGTCTTCTGAACATGATATAGAAATATAGTGAGAATCAAATCCCAATAGGTTCAACAATAAATCATAATTATCATCAATATAGTTCATCATGTCATGTTCATTTGTATATGCTACAGCAATTACCTTAGGTAACATGAATGCATTTTATCTATCCACATGAAAATTGTACAGTAATGACATGAATGACTATTTTTAAAATATCATATTATGGCTATCAACTTATTCTCATATCAAGCTACCTCAGTCAGAGTGAGTATTTTCTACTCTCCGGTACAGGTTTTTCTCGCTCCATCCGACATGGCACACTTTCTCTTTCTTTTCTCATTTTTATAATCATAGTCATTAGTAGGGCGTCCCCTATTAGTGCACCACACAGACCACCATGTGACTGTGCTCGTTTCTTTTCTTTTCTTTTCTTTTCACGTTAATAGCCAAAAATATGATTTCCATATACTTGTATTTATTATTTCCATTTATAAGATTCTTCTTCCTTTTTAAATATTTTTTTCATCTTTTCGTTTTCTTTATGCTTGGCTTCTAGTTATTTGTCTCCTACTTATATCACTTTCAACACATGTTTTCACAAATTTTATAGGGAATTCTTCTCCAATTTGGTTTTTATTATTATCCTATAGTTAATAAGGTTCATTTAGGGTAGAAAAATGTTGAAAATAAGATTTACCAACTCCCAACACGGCCTAAACATATCCTGTAACATGGCTTAGCCATTTCTTGTAAAACAACCATGCTTTAGGCTTCAAAATTCCCTTTCTAGCACTAAACACAGCCTGGCCATGCCTTGGAACATGGCCAAGCTCTATGTTGTGTTATTCCTTGATGAATGTTTTCGTCCTGCCTAGCCTTCTCTCACTAATCATAGCATAACTCCCTCATTGTAACTCCAATTTAAGTGATCTTGGTGTCCATTTAAAGATAAAACAATTCTCTAAAACTATTATGTTGAACATTTTAGCAAAAATCATAAGGCATCTTGGTGTTATTACTCCCTCATATACAATGTTAGTTCTTCATGGGTAGGTTCTAACCTTTACTTACTAATCTGATTATATCTCCCTTATATGAACTCTAAATTGAGTGATTCCAGTGGCCTAAATTCCATGAGACATATATCTATATTTTTTGTTAATCATTTCTTCTAATTCCTTACAGCATTTTCTCATAAATTCAAACACATAAGCTTTCCTAACAGATTCCTCCCTGGTTAACAATTTTCTAACCAAGTGGTCCTCCTCTCATAATCATACATCTACCTTATCACAATTAGGATGCACTTGGTTGCTTTTTGGGAGAAGGCAACTCATGTTCTTGTCTTCCTCTCCCTAGTCAAAATATGCATAGCAAAAAAAGATTTGTATTTTAAAAATCATGATAAAATGTTTTTAAGACAAGTGACAAGATCCCTTTGATTTAAGGATTCTCCCTTGCTTGGCTGAAACTATTTTTGTAGGATAGGGATATTATGTCCTAATGCCATGTATTATTATACCACTTGCTAAAGTTATGACTATAGGATATAGATATTTTGTCCTAAAGTCATGTATTATTACACCACTTGCTGAAATTATGTGTAGGATATAGATGTTTTGTCTTAATGCCATGTGACCTAATCTTTATTATTATTACACTATTATTTCATCACATGGTTTTTATTTTTTCCTCTTGGATTTAGGCTCATTCTTGCCAATTTCCTTTGCTTTGGCTATAATTCTACATCACATGGAGGGCTTGGTCACATTTTAATCATTTTTGGGTTATCGGTCACGCTTCTATATCTTAGTCCAAATCTATGTTATATCTCTTGCTTGGGCTACCCAATTTGCTTGCAAGAAACTCATGTGAAGTGGAAAAACAAACTCTATGTAGTGTCCATAGTTGAAGGCCCAATGTATGGGTGGAGATGTTAAATTTAGTAACTCTAGCTCTTGAATTAGGAAAAATTACCCTAATTCAATCTTCTTGAACTTTTAAAACCTTTACTTACTTTTAAAAATTTTTATCTTCCTTACCCAAGAATTTCATCTCTCTTTAGAATGTTATTTCTAATTTTTCTTATTAAGTTTTCTCTCTTTACCTATTCCGTTAATGTTAGAAACATTTTCTATGCATACACATAAGGTGAAGAATTTCTAAGGCTTATATTTTCTTATATATCAAAAAGAATTGTTTAATAAGTTTTATTTCCTTAAATATTTATGTACATCTACTAATAAAAAAAATGAAAATAGGGATATTACACACATTATTTGGATTGTATTGTATTTGTATTCTAGTCAGTATATTGTGTATAAATGGGAGAACCTATATGTATATCTTTCCATGATAAATGATTGTATTATGCATGTTATGGCAAATATCTGCTTGTGATATATATGTTTCCATGCCCATAAATTAGGGGCATGACACTTTAAACCTAAACTAAGAGTGTTTCCTAAGCCTAAACAGAGTCTGAATAAGTTTGCATATCTTTCTCCGCATTTCCCCTCGTATATATATCACTTTGGCTGTTGAAAATACTTAAAATCTTGAACTGTACGGACCCGAAGTACAGTCATGTTCTAAGACACGGCTTGGCCGTGCTTTGGGATGGAATATGGGAATTTTCTCCACGTCTTACATAGAACACAGCCTGGCCATGTTCTAGGTATATCAAACATGGCCTGGACGTGTTGGAGGTTACCAAGGTCAATTCTTACCAATGTCTTATGTGTTTCTTCCTTGCATCCTCCTCAGCTTATTCCAAGTCCACATAACTCTTCACATAAGTGTTTTCTATAACACCCGAAATTTTGTCCATAATATTCACAAAATGGAATAGTAAGAAAGGGTTAAAAAGAGTTAAATGGGGGAGTTATAAGGAAATAATGGTGAATATTTAATAAGGGTTTTCTCATTTTTGGAAAGATTTGTTAAGGAAGAGATAGTGATTTCCTTGTTTACAGGACCACAAATAGACAACAATAATATAGATGTGGAGCCATGAAGAAAGCTGCATAAGAACCCATTAAAGTAAGGCTCAAGAAGGAATTAAACACTTGGTAAGTTTCTTGCACCCAAACAAGGCCTTAGCTAACCCCTTAGTCCCAATATAATGGAATGGCATTTTGGAAATTGTTAGGAAAAGGAGGGGCTCTTGTTAAGGGGGCAAGTGGCTTCTTGAGGAAGCCACTATTATTTTAATATATCTTCCTATCTTGGTGGCTAAGTCACCACCCTTCAAGCCCAAAAGAGAAGCTCCACGGCAGGGAAAGAAAAAGAGAGAAAGGGAAGAAAAGAGAAGAAAGAAAAAGGCAAGAAGGAAGAGAAAAGGGGAGAGAGAAAGAATAGAACTCCACGGCAAAAAGAAGACAGAGAAGTGGAAGATCAAGAAGGAAAGAGAGAGAAAGTAGCATAATCAAGAGAGAGGAAGCAAACTTGTGGGAAGAAGGTAAGATCAACATCCTCCTTCATGACTTATTGGTTGGTTCTAGGTGTTACGTTTTATGTAGAATCTAGAAATATGTTGAACATATGAATTTTAGCCCTGTTTCTTAGCTTTTATGCGCTCTGGAATCACCTTAATCGGATTGGAAATGAGAGAGATATGCCCTGGTGAGTGATGGTAGGTCAGATCTAAGGCGCTGAGTTCTGACTCTATTTTCAAACACCTTTTTCCCCTATTTCTGTTTCTTATTTATTAAAGTGATAGGAATAGACGTTGTGGATAATTGTTTTAGATTTCCATAGACACCAAAACCATTTTAATCGGAGTTAAAATGAGGAAGTTGTGGTCTTTTTTGTAGGTCAGACTGGACCAGAAACTTGGAACGTAGAGAGAAGGGAAAACCCCAAAGCACGGCCGTGCTTGAGGACACGGTCAGGTCGTGCTTCGGGCTGTTTTTGACATTTGAGCACATTTTGCACATCATGAAGCACAGTCATGCTTGGAGACACAGCCAGTCTGTGTTTCAGGTTGTGTTGCCTTTTTTCCTTGTTTTTCATTTCCTTTTTGAATCCTTTTTAATTACCAACATTTTTAGGATGTTAGTAAAGGTTTTGGGATGCATGAATGTTACAATCACATGTATTATAATTATTTCATCATGAATGATTGGTAAATCATGTGGGTTTGACATGAGAAATGATGCATGATTGTTATATTTGCATATTATAGACTGCTTGTGTGCATGGCTACAAGTGAGTTATTGATGCATGTGCTTTTGGGAGGCTATAGAAGCACGTATGTTATCTATGAGGAATAGATGTAACATGCTTAGGGATGAATATGATTTATGTTCTGAATATTTATTGATATGCATAATCTTGTTGTGATAAGTGGCTGGAGAGAGGTAAAAGACTTAATCTGGTCAGGAGGACCCTCTCTGAAGCAGGGTGGCCTAAAAATGGGTGTCTCTCTTACTGTATTGAGGCGACTGACAGTCAGAATAATCCTCTCTGAAGCTAGATGGCCTGGCAACGGGTGTCTTCCTTGCTGTATTGAGGAGATTGACAATTCCAAGTTGACCCTTACCCACTAAGGTGACTCGGCGACATGCGGCACCTTCTAAGGTAAAGCGACTGAAGGGTCGTGGCTTGTGATACGGTACCGGGATAAGGGACGCCTTATAGCCTAGAGTGGTCAATGTCTGAAGAACCCTCCGACCAATGGCCCTCAAAGGGTGGGCGAGTAGGTAGAGGGGTAAGGCTCACGCCACATTGAGGATTGCAATTGAGAGAGATTATCGGCCTGTGAGCCACTGTGAGTGACAGTAAGCCACTAAGTGTGGTATGGACTCTAGACAATGGCACAGGTATTGTATAAATGCATATTTTGTTAACATGTGTGATATTGATGCATAACCTACAAAAGGGCTAGTATGTACTTTGTTGTATCTTTATTGCATAAAAGAGAAAATATTTTCTGTAACTTATACAGCTGGACATAGCATGTGAGTTTTTACATACTTATATGTTTTGGAATGTTGATCTTGCTGGGATTTTATATCTCACTATGTTTTGATGCTATGTTCAGATCAGTAGAGATGTCCTTCGTTGTGTTGACATTACTCCAGGAGCTGCAGACAGTTGATGTCCCTTACTTGGGATAGTTCACGGTTATCGTGAACTTGATGGTGACGAGTGTGATAGAGATTCCCACTCCTGGTCCACCTCCTCCACCAGCAGTACCCCAAGGGTGATGGCCAGGGACGAGTAGTAGGATAGTTGTAAAGATATAACTTTTTGGTTATGTAAATGGGCTAACCCCATTGTTTTGATGTAACCCTATGGTATTCTGCCTTTTTGTGTTGTGAGCTTAGTACCTCGGGTTACATATGGATGTATATAAGTCGCTAGACTCTGATGTATATAGTTTTGAATATATGAATGTATGGGTTGTTTAGCTTATGGTATATCTGATCTCTTGCATTTACATATAAAAAAAATTGGGTGTTACATTTTCCCTTGACTCTTGGCTTCTTTAGCTTAACTACAAAAAGAAAACAAAGCCAAGCAATATCCAAATTAAGCAAAACAAAATATAACCAAAGCAAGGAAATAATCACAAGTTTACTATGAAATAAAGGATGAAATATAACAATAAAAACACATGTTTTCCCTTTATCAACTCCCCCATGCTTAAACCTTTGCTTGTCCTCAAGAAAATAACATGACATATCAGCAAGAAAGGGGGAAGATACATTCAAATTCCACATGACAAAAAAATTTGATACAGGTAACTCTTTACTCAATTAATGTGAACATAACAAATATATGAGTAGACATTTATCAGATAGTCTCTATTCTTCTAAAACTAAACCCAAATTCTCTTATTATACACCTACTTCTATTGTCACCATTGATTGTATGCACCAAATTGATTTTTAAACACTCAAGTAGGCCACCTCATCCTTTAGATCTCCTTATGTTTCCTTACACTTATTTATATTTTATCACTCTTTTTCTCACTCAAATTCTTTTATTTCTCACTTTTTCTTTTGTCTATTTCATTCATTTTTTTTATATAGAAATCTACAGTGAGTGCATTTTATGCTCCATCTCACTAGGGTATAGGCAGCTAGGTGCTCATACTAAGGTCTTTTTGGTGCCTTGAAGGGGTACTCAGAGTGAAAAAAAATTTGGTTTTATATTCCCTCATTTTTCACATCTCCCTAACTTCATACTCTCATAGTGTTAGAATAAAAAAGGACATACAATTCATAGCACTATAGGAGTTATATTTTTGAAACAATTAGAGGTTCAATGCTAGAAGAAAGAGACTAAGATGACAACTACCTATTTTATACTCTATTGTGCATCACATTTTCATGAGCTAAAATTAACTTATATTACATCAGTCTATCTCTAAAATAACAAACTTTGTGATTATGCAATAAAACAAGAATTATATGCAAAAGGAGACTAAATAGCCAATATGCAAAAGGAGACTAAGCAGCCAATGAAAATCCAAAAACAAAATGCAACCACTTCTCCATGCTAAAATTTGACATTGTCCCTAATGTCACTAATAATCAAGGTACAAGCAAATAAAGAGTAGAAGTTTACTTGTTTATTGGTCTTCTGGAGGTGGTGGTGTTGGATTCTAGGCCAAGTGCCAATTGTACCATGCTTGTAACATTCCCTACATGCTTTGGATTAAGTCATTGATTGCATACAAGGTGGTCCTTTGAGATAGTTGCTCCTCTTCTATTTGGTGGAGCCGTAAGGTGATGAAGTCTTAGTCCTCTTTCAGTACATATGATGGACTTGCAGTGTTAGAGTAATGGGAAGAGGGTGGGGGTGGTAGAGCCAGGATTGGCTCATAGAGGAAATCATCACCCTCAAAATCATCATCACCATCTCTACCCTCTTTTAGAGGGTATATCTAATTTTATTCATTAGTAACTACAGTTCTAATGGGGTTAGGAAGGCAAAAAATATTATGGCTACTGAGATGCAACTAATAGTTGGCATTTCATTGGATAATCAATTTCATATGCAGACAAGATTCTAAATCAATCCTGCTGCTGTCAGCTATAGGTTGCAAATCCTATAAATTTGCCTCTAATCCTAACCCTCTAGTTATTACAATCACTAAACCCCCTATGACCACTTTGTTGTTCATGTCGTTACCCACCCTAGCCATCTGGTGAGCCATCAAGGCTTTAGTGTCCACCTTATGACCGTTTAACATAACCCATAGGAAATAAAGCTCTATTTGATTTACAACCTTGTCACTTTTGGCCCTACCAAAAACGATATAGGCCATTAGGCATTGTAAATATCAAAAAGTGGGGTTGCAAATGAAAGAGGCTTTTGATACAAATGCATTGTATTTCCCCTTACATAAATGGAATTTCAAAAAAAAAATTGCATTGAAACTTTGGGGAACTGTTCTAGTTCCCTCGAGAGGCAATCTAAATAATGCATTAAATTAGGCTAGCAATAAATTGAATGAACGGTCAAATAATCTAAAGTTAATACAGTCATAGTCGACGTTAGGACCTCAAAACAGGACCACATTAACTGTATTGAAAAACTCTAAGGTGGTTTAAGCATAGGCTGGATAACATAGCCCAACAAAGGTGGTCCACCCTATCCTATCAATCAAGTATTCAATGTCAGTTGAAATTTTCAACCATTCTAAACATTCCTTATCTATATACCGGGTACTCAGTATAACCCATTTAACTAGAGCATCGTATTATGTTAGTTGATTATAATCAACAAACACGATGCTATACTCATTTATTTGGTGAGGAGATTGGGACTATCTTTGAATTTGTGCTCTACGTGGTTGTTGCGATTGGGATGAGCTTTGGCCAGTTTTGGCTCTTTTGGGGTCATGGGAAATGATAATACAATAAAGTGCAAAAAGGGGTGGCTTAAACAATCACCAGAAATTAATGCAAATATTCCAGAGCAACCTCAAGATATGCAATATGATAATGCAGCATCAGTGAATTTAGAAGTATCAGGCAACTTTCAAGTATAATCTAGACAAACTACTTTCAATATAGCCAAAACAAGGCACCATGTAAGTTAATGTGTACAGCCATTCAATAACAACAATCTAAACATATGTAGATAGTACCAATGCCAAACCAAACCAGATGAGCAACCAATAGGAATAATCCAATAACCCAGCAAACTCAACAAATGATAAGGAAACTCAGCAAATTCCAAGTGAGGATGATGTTCAATTAAGGCAATTTCAAATTTACATTCAGCCAAGGAATTATCAATTCAAAATTCAATTTTAATATCAATTACTGGTTCAGCCAGAGAATTGCCAAGAAAAACCAAGTAAACTCAGCAAGTTCAATTCCAATTTCAGTAAAGTAATCAACAAGTAAAGGTTCAAGCAATGAACCAAAATTTTCAGCTAAACCAGACATACAAAACATATAGTTCACAAGCAGAAAATTCAGCAAATATACATCCTAAAGTGCAGGACAAACAACAACCAGCAAGAACTAGAGAATTATTTCTATTCTTAATTCATCTTAAGTTCATGTAGCCAGCTATACATAATACAGTAGAAGCTAATTCCAATTTCCAATTCAGAGGAATCCAGTACCATGTAATGCTAATTTCCTACCTTAGCACATATAAATTCCAAATTCATTTTGCCAGAGATTCGCAGGTAAACCAATGTAAAAAGGAAGACATGCAATTAATAAGGTAATTCTTATTCAAACATTTAAATTAAGCACAAGTGCAGAGAATCAAGAGTTACCTAGAGGAAGAGAGCTAAGAGTTGAAGCAGCTGCTATGGTGCAGCACGATTAGGGAAGTAAGTTTAGGCTCTGGATGAACGAGAGTTCTAGGTGGACTCGAGATGTGTAGGGGAATGATGATAGGAGCTGGGTGCAGGGGAATGGATGCTCAGTTGGGAGGATTACCAATTTGGGGTGGGGGAAAATTTCTAATTGGGCACATTAAGAAAAGAGTGTGGGTTCTCAAGTTTCTGGGCTGGTGAGGGAAAGTGTTAGGTGTAGGGGAATAGCCTGAGAGGGAGAACAAGGGGAGTATACCAAGAAATGGGGGATAATGCTGGGAGGGAATGGGTTAGAGGGTACCGAAGTTGCAGAGATAGAGGCAACGAAGGATAGAGATGGGAGCACGGGAGAGGGAATTTCTGGGTGTAGGTAAACAAAAATGAGAAGGAAGGAGGGGGAAGGGATTTTATGGTATAGGGCATGAGAATGGGCTACAGAAGGAGATGAGAGATGAGAGGAGAAGAACACAGAAAAAATTAAAAGAAAAAGGATCTAATCTAGCTATTTCGTAAGATATCTAATATTGACACTATTGTTCCCTGGTAACAATGACAAAAACTTATTGTGTATGTTTTACTAAATAACCACAAGCGAACATCGTAACTATAGCTAGTCCGACGAATACGAGTCATATCCAAAGAGATCAATAACCAATTACTAGAATTCTATGAAACATGCTATTTAAATTAATATAATTCGATTATTATGAAGTCACAATTAAGTAAATAAGGTAATAAATTAACAAAAGTCTAGGGTTAGAGTTTACCACACTTATAATATTCAACATTCAATATATACCTCTAATTACAAATATCTAGGTAATCAAAGATGGTTTAGCCTTAATTCATTAATAATCTCTTTCAAGCGTTACTAATTATACCTTGGTTAATCAAATTGCTTACTTTCATGGTTTTCAGTTTAACCTAAGTCCATTAAGTTCTATACTAACCATGTAATTCGTATGGGTTCTCGTGCCTACTATTTGAGTTAATTCCTAGAGAACCTTAAACTACTTTAGTGATTAAGATGTCTCTAATTAACTATTAAGTTCTGGCATTAACTTTCACCTTTCAGTCCATCAGTTAATAACTTAAGATGTGATAAAACAATGATCAAGCATTCTATCAATTCGTATAATGCAGAATAGTTAATCTTAATTAACCACAAATAATACAATTAGAGTTTTACAATTCCAAATCAATGCAATATCATTATATCACAAGTGGGTTTACCAAAACCCTAGATCAAAATCAGCTCACACATGATTGAAAGAGAAATCATAATCCAAGAGAAAGAGTAGAAGTAGAAAGAGATGTTAAGATAGAAAGATAAAACCTGATTGCAGAAAGTAGATGAATAATCAATACAATGCTTGAATCAATCTCACTTCTAGTCCAAGAACATAAAGTAAACAATAATCCTACTCTAAACCTAATCTAAAAGTGTTTCCTAAGCCTAAAATGAGTCTGAATGAGTTTGTATATCTTTCTCCACATTTCCCCTTGTATATATATCACTTTGGTTGCTGAAAATACTTAAGATCTCATATTGTATAGAGTCGAAGCATGGTCGTGTTCCAAGACATAGCCTGGCCGTGCTTCGAGCTAGAATCTAGGAATTTTCTCCACATCTTGCATATAACAAGGCCTGGAAGTGTTCCAGGTACACCAAACACGACCTAGCCTTGTTAAAGGCTGCCAAGGTCAATTCTTACCAATTTCTTCTGTGTTTCCCCCTTCCATCCTCAGCGTATTCCAAGTCCACATAACTCTTCACATAAGTGTTTTCCCTTGACTTTTGGCTTATTTTGCTCACCTAGAAATAGAAAACAAAGCCAAGCAATATCTAGAGCAACCAAAGCAAGGAAATAATCACAAGTTCACTATGAAATAAAGGATGAAATACAACAATAAACACACATTTTTCCCATTTATCATACGTGTTCTTGGCCATAAAACAAGAGTATGTCAATCTATAGTATATTACTTATTTCCTTTCCTTTTATTTTTCCAACTTGTTTTTGTTCATGATTTGCATATATTGCAAACCATGCTTCTTCTGTTCCTCTTCCTTTCTTTCTATGTTTTTCTTTTTCTTTGTTTTTGGT
Organism: Gleditsia sinensis; assembly: GCA_037074535.1. Taxonomy (NCBI): domain Eukaryota; kingdom Viridiplantae; phylum Streptophyta; class Magnoliopsida; order Fabales; family Fabaceae; genus Gleditsia; species Gleditsia sinensis. The sequence continues at coordinate 35,037,186 of CM073471.1, forward strand.
TGCTTACATGCTTACTGATTCTTCCTTTGCTTCTTTTGGTTGCTTAAATGAGATACAAGTATATTCATTGATAAATGATTATTAAAGAACTGAAAAGCACTTAAAGTTAGTGGATTCTAGATAGAAATATAGCCACAATAACATTTAAGGTAAAAAAGTGAATCCATTATGTAAAACATTGTATCCAACACATACTATTCTATATGACTAATTTTTCAATCCCTGTGTTGTTGGCAAATTCTTATTAATATAACTGAATTTTCATAGATTACATAATTTGCTTCACAACACAGTTGCTTCATTTTATATCTTAAAAAATGATAATCTCATGAAAGTAAGAGTATAGATTGAACACATGGCAATCATGACTTTTCAAATAAAAAAACTTTACTTTTCTCATGTCAACACACCTTGATAAGGTAGAGGCATATCCGTTTGGCAGTTTCAATTTTTTGACCCATTCACACACATCTAATCTGGGTTTAATTATTTTGTCATCTCTACTATCCTGCAACTCTAATTCAGTCCGTTTACAAATCTCAACCAAGTCGAGTCTTGCATTAAAATTATCTTTTGTCTTACCTTTAGTGTCCATAACTGTGTATAAAATATTCAAGAAGACATTTCTCTCAATATGCATAACATCTAAATTATGTAGGAGAATATTTGTTTTCCAATATGATAGCTCCCAAAATATAGTTGCTTGGTCTAGTTATGAATAACTCCATACCCTGGGATATTTTCATATGTCTCTCTAGTTATGCTAGGCATGTGTCTTACCATTTCAACACTTCTTCACCTGTTAACTGAGGCAGAGGTAAAGATGTCTCATCATGTCTCTTTTGAAAAGCATTATTTCTCCTTTTGTAACAACGATTAAGTGGTAAGAATTGTCATTGATGATCAAAGAAGGACGTCTTCCGACTATGTTGAAGGGTGAATGCCTTTGAACACTCCATACATATTGGGCAAGCAAGTTTTTCCATTGTCATCCAACCTAAAAATATCCTATATGCAGGAAAGTCATTAATGGTCCACAGCAAGGAAACTTTCATAATAAAGTTCTTCTTCAGTAAGACATCATAAGTTATGACAACAGTGTTCCATAAAAGTTTGAGGTCATCTGTAAGCGGTTGCAAGTACACATCAATTCTATTCTTTGGATTAGAAGGACTGAGGATTATAATGGTCAAGAACAAGAGCTCTCTTCTCATGCACAACTAAGGGGGAAGAATGTAAAAGGTAACAATAACAGGCCAACATGAATAAGTTTGACATGTTTTATCAAATGGAGCAAATCCATCAGTACACAAACCTAACCTCACATTTTGAGAGTCCATTGCAAATTCAGGATATTTTTCATCAAATATTTTCCTAGCCTCACCATCAGATGGATGAGACAAAGAGTCTTTCACCCTTATAGTCTACCGATGCCATCTCATTTGACTTGCAGTTTGCATTGAGGAATAAAGTCTTTGTAACCTTGGAATAAGTGGGAAAAACCACATTTTTTTTCACTGGAATCTCTCTTACCTTGCCATTTCTGATGACCCTTTTATAACGTTCTTCACCAAAAAATGTACAATGAAGAAGATCTTTATCAAGAGGACTATGATAAACCATGAATCCGTTTAGATAATAGTGAATTTTTATACAACCTAATCCTAATTGCTCCATTGATTTTTTTGCATGGTAGAGCTTTTTAGGCATACGATTTTCATTTGGCAATATATTTTCCATAAATTGTACCCATCGATTGAAATAATTCTCATATATGTTGACGTCTGACTTGATACCTAAAGCTTTCACTGAAGCTAACAATTCATAATAGTTTTCACAACCATCAAACAAAGGAGAATGCGTAGTTGCTAACATATTAAAAATTTCTTTGGCTTCTAGGTTAGGATCTTCATCCCTTTGTGTGCAATGACCAAAACCTTGTCGCTCTATATAATTCCTAATAGATGGTCCAACAGCATCCATTACCATTTAATTTCGATCATCGAAGCATGCCCGAAAATTACTGCTTCCATAATATGAGTTTCTTGAAACCATTGGTGGAAAGAAAGGTCTTGGTTCATCATGGTTGATCCAATAATAGTAATTACTCATAAACCCCTTCATACAAAGGTGGGTTTTCACTTTATAAACCAAAAAATACTTTTGAAACTTGCATTTTCTACAAGAGTGTAAAATCCCAAAATTTTTATTTTAAAATAATATTTTAGTATAAACAAGTATGATTTTTTTTAAAAAATGACTCTGCATGTTTTCCTGGAAGTAAATATATTTTTGTTTCAAATTATTATTATTTTGCTTAAAATAATTATATTGGCCTCTAATAAATTTTTGTTATATTTTTAGAAATATTCTTTCTTTTATTATACATAAAGATATTTATTTTGGGATTTGTTTTATTAAGATTTTTATCAAGAAAAATCATGATGTAAGAGTTCAACTAAACTTTTATGAGAATGCAAATTTTTAGAAATTTTTGGGATGTTTTAGGATGAAAAATGGTATTTATATGAATATATATGAAATAAAATAAAAATAAATCTAAATATTTAATTATTAAATAATAATAATTATTATTATAAAAAAGGGGGAAGGGGAGACAGAATGCAGAAGGATGAAATGGAGAGGAAAATGAATAGTATGAATAATGAACAGTACCTCCATATTTTCTCTCTAAATCTGGACTGTCTACAGGCTTCCAATCTCAAAATTAATGATACCACTGGATTCAGGACGGAGAGTACTACGATTTTGACTGAATAATTTCTCAAATCAGCCGTTGAATTGCTGTAGATCGGAAGTAGAAAATCTCAGAAAAAGGTAACTCTAAAACTCTTACTTAGAGACCTCAAATTGAAAATCTGAAACCATAGATGGATTCAGGAGTTAGATAAACCTTAAGATATGAAATTTTTCAGCTATCTAACAACTTTTTGTTCTTGGAGAATAGTATTTTTTGGTAATGAATAGTGATTTTTGGCCATGAACAATGACTAAGTTCCCGTAGTCATTTCCTTGATTTTTGGACCCTCCGGACACATTTTTGAAATCTGTTTAGTCAAATGTGGATTGAAAAAATTCATTTTTGAGCTGTCCAATCTGGAGCCCTTACCATGTGAGTAGATGATTCTTCCTATGGCTTGCCCTATACTCTTCTTAATCTTTAAGCATATATATGATTATGTTTATGAGATATTTACACTTTTATATGTTACTGAGATTCATTAAAATTATCTAAATTGCCTACAATTTGAAATACAGTTCAAGAAGAGTATAGTTTTGAAACTGGATTTCTGAACCCAATGCTATATCTGACTTCACATGTATTTTACATTGAATGGTGAAATGAATACTTATGCACATGGCATTGATTTATAAAGCTATATGATTGCCTTGAGAAAGAGTTTGTATATGTGATAAACTTGAATGGGTAATTTACGACAGATGAGCTGTATTGAAATTGAGATTCTGAATTATTTTGAAAGCTCTATTTTGTATAATATTGAATATGTGCATATGATAATTTTGTGGAGGAATCCGATTAGTAACATTTTCTACTAACAGCAGGTGATGTTAGTCTTGGTGCACCTTGATAACCCAACTAGCAGGGGGTGGTGCTAGCCTCATGTGTCAACCAGCACGCGAGATATGATATGTGAAGGAGAGCGTGATGCCTTCTATATGGGTGAGATGCCAACTATATGAGATGTGATTTCCCTTCCCTTACTGTGTGCTTGGGAAATACCCATATTAGAGTCCTTTCGCGTGTCCTCTTGAATGGTTGTAGGGAAAACCTCAGCAGGATGCTGAGTTTAGGAAAATCTTACACCAACAAAGTACGAAAGGGCCTGAACTCTAATATGGTAGTTCTGATATGGGATCCTCCTAAGGTTTTCATGTGAAAGGTTTTGATGCATTACAATATTTGAATAATGATCATACCATATTGCATATGATTTTGAATATCTGAATGTGATATGAACTGAGAATATTTGAAATGCGGGTCCTATATGAATGTACTTCTGAACTGTATTTTCTTTGACAAATATTAAAATATGAGTACATCCATATGTTGACCTAAGAGGTCATAGGAGGTATTATCTGCTCATTGAGTTGTCAAATTCGCTACACGATGTTTATATGTTTTTCAGATAAGGATATAGAGTTTGGTCCTTTCCCTTCAGATAGTTGACCAGTTAGACGACATGATCTCTGGGTGAGCCTACTTTGTTTCCATGTCTCATAGATTTTGATTTATATTGTATTTGTACTTTAAAGTATGCTCTGAATTCCACAGGCAGGATCCCTACTTCTGCTGTATTTTAATGTTTATAGATTTGGTATATATATATATAAATACATATCTATAAAAGAGTGTATTATACATATTATGCAAAATATATGATCATAAAGTATGTGTTTCACATGCTCTAAAATTAGGGGCGTGACAAGTTGGTATCAGAGTATTAGGTTTCCCTGTGGCTATCGGAGCAAGGGATTCTTTAGTAAGACCTTTAGTATAGATATGAGTCAGACATATTTATACTTCAGGTGCTGCTGAGGGATTCTATAAGGTTTCAAATTCCTTTATATTCCAAATTAATAAAGTTTCTAGTATAAGATAGATTGAATATTGTGGCATCTAAAAAAAATATTTATGGGTCAATTTTTGCTTGGAAGTGAAAAGGATAGGCATGCTAAGGAATTTATAGAGTTGAGACATATACCAAATATGATGGTTTCTGAATGTGACATCTATTTTTCTTGGTTGTCCAGAAATGGTAGACTTTGATGTGATACTGAGAATGGATTAGTTGGTATCATGCCATGCCATTTTGGAATGTCATTTTAAGGTGATTAAATTCAATATTCCTAGAGAATTTTTTTTTTCTTGACACAAGAAGATCGTAGTGAGATACCCAGTAATCTAATCTCTGCTTTAACATCCCATAAGTGATTGCAAAATGGTGCCAAGAGTATTTGGCAGTGGTGAGAGATGTTAATATAAAATATACCAGTGTAAATCAAGTTCCAGTGGTTAAAGAATTTTCTAATGTATTTCCTGAGAAATTTTCAGGATTATTCCGAAACGATAAATAGAATTTGGTATTGATTTACTTCTTAGAACCTAACCAGTGTCTATATTCCCATATAGAATGGCACCCATGATAAAAATTAGTGACAAGACATGTAAGACAATGGATTCAAATGCCCTAATACTTTTTCTTGGAGTACTCCAGTTCTATTTGTGAAAAAAAAAGATGGATCATTATGACTATGCATAGATTATAGACAGTTGAATAAGGTGATAGTGTGAAATAAAAACCCATTACCTCGTATAGATGATCTGTTTGACCAGTTACAAGGTGCTCAATGTTTTTCAAAAATTGATTTGATTTGATATTTGGATATCATCAATTGAGGATAAGGGAAGATGGTATTCGGAAAATTTCTTTTAAGATTCATTATGGGTATTATGACTTCTTGGTGATTTCATTTAATTTGACAAATGTCACAGCTGCATTCATAAATTTAATGAATAGTAATTAGGTTATTCCTGGATCAATTTGTTATTATATTTATTGATGATATACTAGAATACTCCAAGAGTTCAAAAGATCATAAGCAACATTTAAAGATAAGTTTACAAACTCCAAGGGAGTATCAGCTATATGCTAAGTTTTCAAAATACGAATTCTGACTTAGTAATATTACCTTCTTAAGGTATGTGGCTAGCAAGATGGTATCCAAGTTAACCTTGAGAAAGTAAAAGTGGTACAGCATTGTCCACATCTTACTATAACTACAGATGAAGATCCAAATCTAATTTGCGCTTTCCACGGTTGTCTGTCTTCTAATCTATTCGAGCCATAGTTGAATCAAGTACATGAACATATGCTTGTAAAGCATCAATCAACTCCTCAGCATTTGAAGCTGAGATGAGAATTTGTCGTACTGAGTGTGGGATAAACTTTTGTTCCACAGCATGATCAAGAAAAGACAACAAACTATCAAAAAAGTGGTTGACATTTAACAAACCTATCAGTTTGTGATACATATTTAGTTGTACCCAAGAGACAATTTGAAAAATCTCTTCTAAAGTACTAAAACCCCCTGTAAGGCAATGAATGTATCAACATTGCTCATCATTCTAGCCATGCGCTCATGCATGGAAGCAACCCTAAATTCTTCCCCAATTGTTTTTCCTGTGATGTCGGATACAGCTAGAGCTATAGGAATAATACCTAGAACTTGACATCCTCGTACATGTACAACTGTAGACACACACTCTATTAACCCACGGTTACCTCCACCATAGACAAAATGAATTTTTCTCCTGGCCAGTAGCATACCCAGGTTTTGTGCAGCTTTCACATACTCTCTATCTTTTTCAGGACTGTAACCACAAAAGACACAAATATTTCAAAATTGCCGAAATGCAATTTCCTCCATAACTGCACACACCCTAATTTTGAGTATAAGAAGGTAAAGATACTAATGTGTGTATTTATAAAACTCAAAGAAAGGCATACTTATAATAGATATGCAAATAGAATGAGTATAATTAGAACAACTATGTGAGTGATTGATGGATATCAACTAAATTAAATGTGATAATTTCAAAAATGACGGCAAGCATGTATATGTACAGTAGTTGTGATAGTTGCTCATATTAGGCATATAAAGAGAATAAGATTAATATATCACCAGAAAAATTCCTTTTTCTTGTTGTCTTTGATGAAGCATTGATATCTTGACTCTTGTAGGGAAGTTGTAGGTGATGAGCGTCATTGTAAAAAAAAGAGTGAAGGTGCAAACCAGATAATTATGGAAGAGGGACATTTAAATGATTTTTCTTGTTTTCCCAATATTCTTTCCAGTCGACTATCGGTATTATTAAGTCAGCTAGCTATTTTGAGAAATTTTAATTTGGACTGATTATTTTACAATTGATTGTTTTGAAGCAATCAACTTTATCTTACTAGTTAACTACATATTCTTTTATTTTCACATACTTTTATAAGCTCAAAAATGTTTCTTTTTCCATGTGCTATTTTTCCACCGAATACCAACAAGTTTAAAGTACATTTTGGCACATATATTCAAAATTTGCGGCCACCGATTTTTGTCGAAATAACAGCTAGATTTTGTTTACAGATTTTCAAGAATTACGGCCATCGATTTTAACTTTGTCCAATACTTTGTCCAAACTTTTGACTTTCTATTTTGGCACCATTCTCTATTATACTTTTCGTCTGTTCTACTGCATTTTCCCTTATTAATGTTTGGCATTAAATACAAAGTTCTTTTCCCTCATTACAAGAAAAGTTCATTTATTTTCTTTGAAACTCAATTATTATGGTGTCAAAGTTTTTAGTAGGTTAAAGTAATGAAAAGTTTGAAAGGAATGGATGGATGATGACCTTATAGTGCTTTGACGAATGTAATCAAGAGAATTAATGGTGTTGAAGTTCTTTAGGAATACAATATGGGAAGTAGGATTTAAATTAATTTTTGAACTCTTAATTTGGAAATATGGAGAATATTCTAAGAATCATGTCTAAAAATAATGTAAGTGATAAAGATATTTGTGTTAAAGGTTTATACCTTGCTAAATTGAGTCTAGTATCTAGGATGTGAATGATGTTGAAATTAGAAATTCATGTATGAATAATTGTTGAGAAAAATCTTCTTGAAATGATTGGGTAAACGAGATTGATATAAGTTAGAATGAGGTGCTTTTAGATATGATAGAAGAAAGGCTTGATATTTTTTATAATGAAATTATTGGTGTTAATAAGAGGGTATAGAGTTACTGTGATGAAAAAAGTTGGAATTGTTAGACATGTGCCAATGGTACATAAACATTGAAAAAGGATTGGTGGATTTATTGCTACGTATGTTTAACATATTGATTAATGGATTTTAGGATAAAAATAGATGATAGATTAAGATGATGATATTTATGGGATGATGTTAACATGTGAGAATCAAAGATGACTTGATAGAAGTCTGGAATAAGACAAGATAGTTACCCAATATGGATGTGAATATGTTCTTTTATGTTTGTGTTTCCTAATATCGACTTATAGATATATGCATGCGAGCTTGAGGATATAAAGGAATGAGATATACAATGGTTTAAGAGTTCCTTACATGTATACATAATCTGTTGATTACCTTGTATAAAGTGAAATTAATTAGAAAAGGAATACAAACAAATCAATACAGGACAAAAGTCTATAAGGACCATGAATGTTGAGCATAAGAAATTATCAGTTGGTGACCACATATTCTTGAAAGATTCACCAATGAAAGAGGTAATGAGGTTGGAAAGAAGGAAAAAGTTAAGATACTTGAACAAAGTAGACATAGTAGTACATTGCCTAGTCTTGCCATCAGGATTAAGTAATGTGGATACAGTATTTTTTTTTTGCATTAATGCTAAAGAAGTGCCTATTAGATTTTTCTTATGTTACCTAATTCCAAAGAATTCAATTGGACAAGAATTTGGCTTAATTAAGAGTAAAAAATCGATGTCTATTGTTGATCGACAAATAAAGAACTTATGGATAAACGAAACCCCTATGGTTAAGTTATATGGTAAAATCACGCAAGTGAAGAGACATATTAAAAAGTAAAGATAATATACATAAAAGATATCCCCAATTATTTGAGTAATAAGGTTAGTAACTCCGAATTATGCCTTGATTTCATTCCCTACATATGTTAGGATGGGCTGAAATTCAGGAATCAAATTTCTTAAGGGGGGAAGAATGTAATATCCCAAAATTTTTATTTTTAAATAATATTTTATTATAAACAAGTATGATTTTTTTTAAAAATGACTATGTATGTTTTGCTGGAAGTAAATATATTTTTGTTTAAAATAATTTTTGTTTTGCTTAAAATAATTATATTGGCCTCTAATAAATTTTTGTTGTATTTTTAAAAATATTCTTTCTTTTATTATGCATAAAGATATTTATTTTGTGATTTGTTTTATTAAGATTTTTATCAGGAAAAATCATGATGTAAGAGTTCAACTAAAGTTTTATGAGAATGCAAATTTTTTAAAATTTTTGGGATGTTTTAGGATGAAAAACAGTATTTATATGAATATATATGAAATAAAATAAAAATAACTCTAAATCTTTAATTATTAAATAATACTTATTATTATAATAATAATAAAAGGGGAAGGGGGAGACAGGAATGCAGAAGGATGAAACAGAGAGGAAAATGAATAGTGCGAATAGTGAATAGTACCTCCATATTTTCTCTCTAGATCTAAAGTGTCTATAGGCCTCGGATCTCAAAACTAATGGTACCAATGGATTTAAAATAGAGAGTACTACGATTTTGACCAAACAATTTCTTAAATCAGCAGTTGAATCACCGCAGATTGGAAGTAAAAAATCTCAGAAAAAGGTAAACTCTAAAACTCTTACTTAGAGACCTCAAAGTGGAAATCTGACACCATAGATGGATTCAAGAGTAAGATAAACCTTAGGATATGAAATTTTTCAGCTATCTGACAACTTTTTGTTCTTGGTAAATAGTATTTTTCGGAGATGAATAGTGATTTCCCCGGCTTGAACTGTGTTTTCCTGCCATGAACAGTGACTAAGTTCCCATAGTCATTTCCTTGATTTTTGGACCCTCCAAACACATTTTTGAAATCTGTTTAGTCAAATGTAGATTGAAAAAATTTATTTTTGAGCTATCCAATCTGGAGCCTTACTTTGTGAGTAGATGAATTTTCCTATGGCTTGCCCTATACTCTTCTTGGTCTTTAAGCATATATATAATTATGTTTATGAGATATTTACACTTTTATATATTACTGAGATACATTAAAATTATCTGAATTGCCTACAATTTGAAATACAATTCAAGAAAAGTATAGTTTTGAAAATCGATTTCTGAACCCAATGGTATATCTGATTTCACATGTATTTTACATTGAATGGTGAAATGAATGCTTATGCACATGGCATTGATTTATAAAGCTATATGATTGCCTAGAGAAAGGGCTTGTATATATGATAAACTCTGAATGGGTAATTTACGACAGATGAGCTGTATTGAAATTGAGATTCTGAATTATTTTGAAAGCTCTGTTTTGTATAATATAGAATATGTGCATATGATAATTTTGTGGAGGAATCCGATTAGAAACATTGTCTGCTAACAGCAGGTGATGTTAGCCTTAGTTCACCGTGATAACCCAACTAGCAAGAGGTGGTGCTAGCCTCGTTTGTCGGCCAGCACACGGAATATGATAAGTGAAGGAGAGCAGGATGCTTCCTATATGGGTGAGATGCCAACTATATGAGATGTGATTTGCCTTCCCTTGTTGTGTGCTTAGGAAATACCCATATTAGAGTCCCTTCGCGTGTCCTCTTGAATGGCGGTAGGGCAAAACTCAGTGGGATGCTGAGTTTAGGCAAATCCAACACCAACAAAGTACAAAAGGGCCTAAACTCTGATATAATAGTTCTGATATGGGATCCTCCTAAGGTTTTCATGTGAAAGGTTTTGATGCATTACAATATTTGAATAATGATCATACCGTATTGCATATGATTTTGAATATCTAAATGTGAGATGAACTGAGAATATTTGAAATGCGGGTCCCTTATGAATGTACTTATGAAGTGTATTTTCTGTGACAAATTTTAAAATATGAGTACATCCATATGTTAACCTAAGAGGTCATAGGAGGTATTATCTGCTCACTGAGTTGTCAAACTCACTACACGATGTTTATATGTTTTTTGTAACGTCCGGTTTTTTTTTCACATTACGCATGTTAAAATACGCCATATCTATAAACACAATATATATATATATATATATATATATATATATATATATATATATATATATATATATATATATATTACAAACCTCATACATGTTATAATTATACAATAAAACATTTCAAAGCACAATATACATGTTTACATATATATTACAAACCTCACACATGTTATATTTATACAATACAACATTTCAGTACATAAATAAGAGTCTTTATACAACATTTCACCCTTGAAATACAAAGGGTGAGTAGGTGGTGTTGACATTTAGATCTCCATCAGTAATGCCATTTTGTCTTGCATCTCATTCCTTTTTATCTGAACATAACATCACAATAATAGTGAGAACAAAGGTTCCCAGTAGACTTAACATAAATAAAATATGATCAGAAAATATGAGTTATGTTCAGCTGTATAAACTACAGATAAATATCAAAATTTTGAGATAAAATCATAATTTTTGTTTATGCATAATTATCATACTACACATGCACTGGAAGTCCATTTTTTTTTATAATCCTCAACCCTATCATGGCTTTTAATTTATTCATTTGCTATATGCATAGTGACCGATCGACTACAGTCACAATAAGTGATCAGGGAATGTGAGTACCTCACCCTCCTGCCCTCTCACGTTACCACTGACACCCGTTTGGAGCGACCCTCCCTTGGCTCACTCAAGCTAATAAGGTGTCCCCTACTCGGTACCATCTCAAGCCATACAATATGTCGATATTCATCCACACATATAAATGTATATATATAAATTCATATTCATCAAATACAATATATAACTATCAAGCAACTCGTCATGAGCTTTAAACTTGCCATTTAATTACTTTCATCATATGATGCATCATTTTTATACCAAATGATTAATAATCATTCATCACATACCAATATTCAATATAAGTCATTTTAAATCAAATAAAGAAAAAAAAAATTTGTGATACCAAAATCATCATTTTAAAAGTATTTTTCTTGAACATATATTTCCTAAAAAAATTACAACAAACAAAATTATTTTTAGGCATAAAACAGTGAAAGGTATGATAATCCAGCACCAAACACAACTTGGCCAAGTGCAAGACACGGCCATACTTGAAAAATACTTTAAACATGCTTAAAAACAGCCCCTAACACGGCTTACCCGTGTTGAAGCAACCCAGAACACGGCCTAGTCGTGTTTTGTAACCTTTCTTCACTTATTCAATAATATCTCCCTCATACGAACTTTGATTGAGGTGATTTCCAATCCTATAGATAGCTAAGACAATTATTTACAACTTTTGTGTTTATCATTTCTTCAGATTACTTACGGATTATTCCCATAAAATTAAAATAAAAACGCTTATTTTTACTATCCTGAATTTTGACCTCTGTTCAATTAACCAGCCATATCTCCCTCATATAAACTCCAAATTAAGTAATTCCAAATCTTATAGATCCTTCAGACATATATCTACCATTCATATGTTGACCATTTCTTTAAAATCCTTACCTACTTTCCGAGAATGATCAAAACAGTAGCTTCCCAATTATTCCGAAATTTAGCTTAATTTATCTTCTTCTTTGAATTTTCTTTTATATAATTCCATGCACCCATATGCATGTCTAAACATCCAAAATATAATTTTACATAGATATCCAGACCATATGCTATTCAAAATTACATTTAAACAAATCTAAAAGCATATATATCATTTTGTACAAAATTTATTAGAAGATGTTAAACCTACCTCAAACAACTCCTTGAACTTGTGCTTGATTCCTACCACCCAAAAATTCTTGATTCCCTTTTCCTCTTCCTTCTCCTTCTTTCTCTTCTTCTTCTTCCTCTTTCTCTTCTTCCTCTTCCTCTTTCTCTTCTTCCTCTTTTTTTTTCTTCCCCTTTCTTTTTCTCCTCTTCCTTTTCTTCTCTTCTTTTTCCTTTCTCTTCCTACCAACACTCCCTCTTTCTCTTCTTAACTTTTTTTTTTCTACTTACCCCTACCTACCACCTCTTTATCTCCAAAATGCCCATGCCATCATCCATTATTTACGCAAATGCCATCCTCCATAAATTACATAAATTAAATGTTATTTTAACCATTCCTACTATCTTGTTTGACATAAGTAAAATAGTTTAATCCTCCCATGAGATCCAAAATCCTTTCTCTTCTCTGAAAGAAATAAATTTCAATTAGTAACATAAGGATGTTACAGTTCTCCTCCTCTAAAAAGAATTTTGTCCTCAAAATTCAAGGTTTACCTGTCTTCAAACAGTTGTGGATACTTCTGTCTCATGTCATCTTCCCTTTTCCATGTGGCTTCTTCTATTGTTAAACTCTCCCAACCTACCTTCACCAATGGAATTGTTTTATTTCTCAACTGTTTCACGTCTTTATCCAGAATTACTATCGGCCTCGGTCGGTAGGTTAGATTCTCGCCTACAGCTATTATTTCTTCTTGAATTATGTCCGACGGATCTAGTAGATACTTTCGAAGTTGAGAAACATAGAACACATCATACAGATTTGACAAATGCGGAGGAAGTGCAATCTGATATGCCAATGACCCTATCCTTTTCAAAATTTGATAAGGTCCTAAATATCTTGGACTCAATTTCTTAATTTTCATTGCTCGGCCAATTCCGATAGTAGGAGAAATTTTCAAGAACACATGCTCACTGTAACATACCTAATTTCGTTTTATGTATTAATAAAAGTACAAAAGTATTCAAAGTAACATCCATAATTTCATTTCTTTTACTGATAAAGGTACATAAATATTTAATTAAGGAAATAAAATTTATTAGACAATTTTTAGATACCTAAAGAAATATAATCCTTAGAAATTCTTCAACTTACATGTATACATAGAAATGTTCTAATATTAATGGAATAGGTAAAGAAAGAAAACCTAAGAGGAAATATTAGAAATAAACATGCTAAAGAAAGGTGAAATTCTTAGGTAAGGAAGATAAATTTTTGTGAAGTAAGTAAATGTCTTAAAATTTCAAGATCAGATTAGGGTAATTTTTCTTAATTTAAGAGAAAAAGTTACTAAATTTAGTATCTCCACCCATAAATTGGGCTTTCAACTATGGACACTTCATATAGAGTTTTTCTACTTCACATAAATTTTTAGCAAGCCAGTAGGATAGCCCAATGAAGAAATAAAACATAGACTTGGACTAGGATATAAAAATTAGACCGGTAGCCCAAAAATCATAAAAATGTGACCAAGCCCATTATGAAAGGTAGAATTTTAACCAAAGTAAAGAAAATGGGCAAGAATGAGCCCAAACCCAAGAGGAAAAATAAAAATAAAAATAAAATTAAAGTGATGAAATAATGGTGTAATCAAGATTAGGTGACATGACATTAAGACAAAAATTTAGCAAGTGGTATGATAATACAAGACTTTAGGACAAAACATCTATATCCTACACTCATAATTTTAGCAAGTGGTATGATAATACATAGCATTAGGACAAAACATTTCTATCCCACACAAATAATTTCAACCAAATAATGGAGATTGAAGAGCTAGAAATTTGCCACTTAAAAAGGCAAGCCTATCATAATTGATTAAGACAAAAGAAAAAGTAAATGAATCCCTAAATCAAAGGGACCTTGTTCCATATCTTAACAACATATTATCATAATTTTCAAAATACAAATCTCCTTTTCCTATGCATATCTTGACTAAGGAAGAGGAAGACAAGAACATAAGTTGTTTGTTTTTCAAAAATTCAACCAAGTGTAACCTAATTGTGATAAGGTAGACCCATGATCATGAAAGATGAATTATTTGGTGGTCTATATAAGAAAACCCACCCTTACAACATTAGAATTTCGTCCAAGTAAGGGAGAGGAAAAATAGAAGCAAGGTAGAGTGAGGAAAGGAGAGGAAGAAAGGAAGAAAGAGGAAGGAGAAGTCTAGGGGATTAAGTGCCCTAGGTAAGTTTAACAATATTTCTTTTTGAAGAAAAGTTTTGAAACTTGAAATATTTATATGGGATTTTGATCTCAGAACTTTGATGATTTGTCATGGATGTTGCTATATCATGTTACATGTTATGTAAGTTTGAATACTTAGGTTGGTGTAGATAGTTTTGCATGGGTTTGGCTATAGGTGGCAGAATTTTAAGCTTCTGTGTTTTAATTTTTGAGAACATTCTATAGGGAATCTAAACAAATGTTTAACATAACAAATGTAGATTTATGTCTCACGGATTTTTATCCACTGGAATCATTCAATTTAGAGTTCATATGAGGTAGATATGGTCCGATTAGTAAACAAAGGTCAAAAAATGGTTAATTAGGGAAAAATATGATAGGATAGCTTCGGTGTTTTAATTTCTGGGAACATTCTATAAGGAATTAAAATAAATGGTTAACATATGAATTATAGATATATGTGTCACAGATTCTTAGCCACTGGAATCATTCCATTTAGAGTTCATATGAGGTAGATGTGTTCCGATTAGTAAAAAAATGTCAAAAAATGGTTAATTAGGGAAGAATATGTTAGGATAGCTTCGGTGTTCTAATTTCTGAGAACATTATACAAGGAATTAAAATAAATGGTTAACATATGAATTATAGATATATGTGTCAAAGATTTTTAGCCACTGGAATCACTTAATTTGGACTTCTTATGAGGGAGATATTGACAGATTAGTAGGTAGAGGTCAGAACCTATCCGAGAAGAAATAACATTTACATTGAGGGAGAACTATCACCTTGATTGCTTAATATTTCACTACAAAGTTCAACATAATTGTTTTAGATAAATGTTTTATCTTGAAATTAACACCAAGATCACCTACGTCGGAGTTAAATTGAGGGAGTTATGCTCTGATTAGTAAGAGAAGGTTAGATAGGATGAAAACCTGCATCAAGAAAATAAAGAAATAAAATTAATATTTAAAAAAGAAGATGAATCTTATAAATGAAAATAATAAATGAATAGTATAGCCATAGCCATTGCCATTGTGTGAACTTCTTACCATCTTAAGTGTGTTATTTTGACATGAAAATATTTTATAAAGTGATATTTCAAATGGTTATGTTCATGGCATAATTACCAATGATTTTTTGTAATAGTTATATTTTGATGAACATACTTGTTATTGAAAGCATATTTTTGGCTATCATTGTGAAAAGAAAAGAAATGAGTACGGTCACATGGCAATCCGTGTGGTGCACTAGTAGGGAACGTCCTACCAACGGTTATGATCATGTTAATGAGAAAAGAAAGAGAAAGTGGGCCATGTCAGACGGAGTAAGAAAAGCCCGTACCATAGAGTAGAAAATATTCACCCTAACCGGGGTAGCTTGATATGAGAATAAATTGATAATTATCATATGATATTCTGAAAATAATTAATCATGTCATACATGTCATTACTGTACGATTCTCATGTGCATAGATATAGTGCATTCATGTGACCAAAGTTATTTACTGTAGTTTATACAGCTGAACATGACGTGATGAGCTATATTTATAATGATTTATTTTTGAACTTACTGGGATTTAGTTCTCACTATATTTCCATGTCATGTTCAGAAAATTAGTTATGCAGATTTTTTTTATAGCTCTAGCTTTTAGTGCACATTGGATCGAGTTATTCTATGATGGACGGATCCTAAATAAAATGTTTGTGGGCGAGTTGGCACAGATCCCGGTGAAGGTACAACCACCCACACCTGAATCTCCAAAATTAGTCAACCAGAATAAATAAGATGTAGATATTTATGTGTTTGAAATGTTGTACGTACATTTTGATTAATGATATGTATGTGAACTTTAGATTGTATAATAAAAAAAATTGTTACACTCACCTTCTTGAAATTGTATCGGTCTCCTTCTCCTATCGAAATAGCTCTTTTGTTGACTCTAAGCTATTCGCATTTTATCTCGAATTATCTGTATTTGCTCAGAAGTATGTTGCACTAACTCGAGCCCCAATAACCTTTTCTCCCCCACTTCATTCCAACATAATGGCGATTTACATCTCCTACCATACAAAGCTTCATATGGTGCCATTCCGATACTAGAATGATAACTGTTATTATACACAAATTCAGCCAGTGACAGATATCCATCCCATCCTTTTCCTTGCTCTAGCACGCACGCTCTTAGAATATCCTCTAAAGTCTGTATAGTTCTCTTCGTTTGATCGTCTGTTTGAGGATGATATGCAGTACTAAAACACAAACGAGTACCAAAAGCTTCTTGTAGTGCTCTTCAAAATCTGGAAGTAAATCGAGGATCTCAATCTGAAATGATACTATTAGGAATTTCATGCAATTGTACAATTTCTTTCATATACAATTGAGCCAACTTATTCAACGAGTAGTTTTTCTTAATGGGTAAAAAGTGTGCAGATTTCGTCAGTCTATCAACTATTACCCATATCGCATCATGACCTGTCTAAGTCTTAGGTAATCCGACAATAAAATCCATAGATATACTATCCCACTTCCACTCAGGGATTTCTAAAGGTTGTAACATCCCAGAAGGTTTTTGATGTTCTATCTTCACCTTTTGACAAACCAGAAACTTAAACACATATTCAGCAATATCTCTCTTCATTCTTGGCCACCAGTATAATCTTTTCAAATCTTGATACATTTTTGTAGATCCTGGATGGATTGTATACTTACTTTGATGAACTTCTTCCAGAATCTTAGCCTTCAAATTCTCTCCTTGTGGTATACATGTTCTGCCCCGGCACATAATAATTCTATCCTCTGACATTGCAAAGTCAAGCTGATCTCTTCGATCTTTTAAAAATTGATCATGTGTCTGCGCTTCCTTAATCTAAGTCTTCAAGTCACTTTCAATTCTTAATTCACTAACAATCAAACTACCAGAGACAGTCATAACTGATAATTTCAAATTTCTGAATTCCTCAATTAGCTCCATTTCTTTTATCAGTATTTCACTTAAATGCAACGACTTCTGACTCAACGCATCAGCTACTACATTTGCCTTCCCTGGGTGATACTTTAATTCAAATTTGTAATCATTAATGAATTCCATCCACCTTCTTTGCCTCATATTCAATTCTTTTTTTGTCAAAGAGATACTTTAAACTCTTGTGGTCACTGTATATTTCAAATACAGCTCCATACAAGTAAAGTCTTCACATCTTCAGAGCAAAAACTATTGCAGCTAACTCTAAATCATAAGTAGGATAGTTCTCCTCATACAGTCTTAATTGTCGAGATGCATAAGCAACTACTCTACTTTCTTGCATCAAAACACAACCTAAACCTTTCTTGGAAGTATCCATATAGACTACAAAGCATCCAGAAGGGTTAAGAACAACTAGAACAGATGGAGAAGTCAATTTGACTTTAAGCTCTTGGAAACTATTCTCGCATTCTTCAATCCAATTAAAGAGACTTCCTTTTCGGGTCAATCGAGTCAAAGGCAAAGCTATTTGAGAGAATCCATGTATAAACCTTCTATAATATCCTGCTAAACCCAAGAAATTTCTAATTTCAGTCACAGTTTTTCGTCTCTCCCATTTCAGCACTGCTTCAGTTTTATTGGGATCCACTGACACACCATCTTTAAAAATTACGTGACCAAAAAACTTCACTTCTTCCAGCCAAAATTCACATTTTTCCAACTTAGCGAAAAGTTTCTTTTCCTTCAAAACTTGAAGTACTAATCGGATATGCTGGTTGTGTTCTTCCTCACTCTTAGAGTAGATTAAAATATCATCTATGAACACTACTACGAATTAATCTAAGTAGGGTCTAAAAATGCTATTCATATAGTCCATAAAGACTGCAGGGGCATTTGTGACCCCAAAAGGCATAACTAAAAATTCGTAGTATCCATACCGAGTTTTGAAAGCTATTTTTGGAATGTCTTCTTCTTTAACTCCAATCTGATGATATCCTGACCTCAAGTCTATCTTAGAGAAAATAGTAGCTCCCTTTAATTGATCTAATAGATCGCCTATTCTAGGCAACGGATACTTATTCTTAATAGTCGCCTTATTGAATTTCCTGTTATCAATACACAATCTCAAACTGCCATCTTTCTTCTTTACAAACAATACAGGCGCTCCCCAAGGTGATACGCTAGGTCTGATAAAATTCTTTTCTAACAACTCTTCAATCTGCTTCTTTAGCTCTTGTAGTTCCACAGGAGACATTCTATAGGGAGTGATAGAAATAGGCCTCGCCTCTGGTGCTAGATCGATTGAAAATTCCACTTTTCTCTTCGGTGAAGGTTCAGAAATCTCAGAAGGAAAAACCTCTGAAAATTCACGGACTATTGGAATCTCAAGCAATTCCTGTTTCATACTCAGGTTAATGGTATACAGGAAAACACATCTCAGATCTGCTTCCCTCATCTCCTTATAGAGACGGTGAGCACTAATAATGCTATACTTTTGGTCCTCCGGTAGATCCAAGAGAAACTCAAAAGTCTTATTGCAATAATTCAGTAGGACTCGATTCTGACTTAACCAATCCATACTCAAGATGACATCTATACCGTCCAGAGGTAGACAGATCAGATCCACTACAAAGGATCTGTCATTCAATACAATGGGACAATTCAAATACACTGAGGAGGTAATTATTTTTTCTCCTACAGGTGTCACCACCGCTAACTTGTATGGTAACTCCGCAATAGAGTATTGTAACTTCTCCACACATTCTATTGCTATGAAAGAATGACTTGCACCAGAATCAAACAATACAATCAGAGGCAGATTATTGATACAGCACGTACCTTGCATCAAATTAGGAGCTGTCTTTGCTTCAGCACCACTTAAGGTGAAAACTCTTCTTGTCATTTGTTCAGTTCGTGCAATACCTTTCCCATTTTCCAGTGGATAATGTCGTTCCATGTGCCTCTTCTGTCCACATTGGTAGCAAGTGACTAAATCAAAATAACATGGTTTATTCCCATGGAATTTCCTGCATTTTCCACATTAACCCATTGCCAGATTTTTCAGAAAAGTTCTGGGTTCCATAGTTACTGGTTGTTTACCTCTCATGATATTCTTCCCTTTGGTATTTCTATCCATAACTGGGAACTTTCTCTTCCACTTCTACTGAGTCTGCCTCTCCTTTTCATCCTCGACTACTTTTAGACTTGTCGCCAGCATCCAACATTTATTTACCAACGGGGCATATTCCTGAATCTCTAATGCCACCACAACATTTCTAAGCTCCGAGTTCAGTCCTGATTCAAACATCACTGCCTACCAAACTTTATCTGGATTATTCTTCAAAGTACTTGAGAACTTAGACAGTTGTTCAAATTCGGTAATATAGTGCTCAATGGTCCCATTTCCCTGTCTAAGCTGAAGAAACTCAATCTCTTTCTCAGCTCTCACATTACTGGGAAAATATTTGTTCAGAAAAGTCTCTTGAAACAAGTGCCATGTAATTTCCCTGTCTTGATGTACCAGTAACTCTTTAGCTCCTCTCCACCAGTATTCAGCTTCTTCCTTCAGCATATATGTCCTAAAATTGACCTTCTGTTCATCAGAACAATTTAGAACTTCAAAAATCTTCTCGAGTTCCGTCAGCCATCTCTCAGCAACTATTAGGTCATATGCACCCACAAAAGACGAAGGTCACGTTCCCATAAATTCAGACCATCCATTACCATTTCCAGTTCTGTTTCTATTTCAGTTTCTTTCATTTCCCCTAACCTCGTCATTATTATTATTATTCTGAAGGTGCTACAGAATCTGATTCGTAGCAGCTGCCTGAGCATGAATAGCTGCGGCTATGTTATTTAAAGTAGTATCTGCGTTGCCTGGTAGATTCCTTCTTAGTGGTACCATAACTCACTGTATTAGTAAAGCAAAATATTAGTCATTATTGAGGTTATCAAACTCAACAGCAGTTCAAAATTTTACATTAGTTATCACACTACACAAGATTATAAATAGGAAATACTAGTACTTTCCTATTGAATTTATCTGCTACCTTACATAACGTTTCCACATAACTATTCAAGACTCCTCTAAGTCAATCTAGGTGACCACCCACCCCATGGTCGCATAAGATCGACCGCTCTGATACCAACTTTGTAACGTCTGGTTTTTTTTTCACATTACGCATGTTAAAATATGCCATATGTATAAACACAATATATATATATATATATATATATATATATATATACATATTTATTACAAATCTCATACATGTTATAATTTTACAACACAACATTTCAACACACAATATACATGTTTACATATATATTACAAACCTCACACATGTTATATTTATACAATACAACATTTCAGTACATAAATAAGAGTCTTTATACAACACTTCATCCTTGAAATACAAATGGTGAGGAGGTGGTGCTGACATTTAGATCTCCATCAATAACGTCATTTTGCGTTGCATCTCATTTCTTTTTATCTGAACATAACACCACAATAATAGTGAGAACAAAGGTTCCCAGTAGACTTAACATAAATAAAATATGATGAGAAAATAAGAGTTATGTTCAGCTGTATAAACTACAGAGAAATATCAAAATTTTGAGATAAAATCATAATTTTTGTTTATGCATAATTATCATACTATACATGCACTGGAAGTCCTTTTTTTTATAATGCTCAGCCCTATCATGGCTTTTAATTTACTCATTTGCTATATGCATAGTGACCGATCGACTACAGTCACAATAAGTCATCAGGGAATGTGAGTACTTCACCCTCCTGCCCCCTCACATTACCACTGACACCCGGTTGGAGCGGCCCTCCCTTGGCTCCCTCAGGCTAATAGGGCGTCCCCTACTCGGTACCGTCTCAAGCGATACAACCCGTCGATATTCATCCATACATATAAATGTATATATATACATTCATATTCATCAAATACAATATATAACTATCAAGCAACTCGTCATGAGCTTTACGCTTGCCATTTAATTACTTTCATCATATGATGCATCATTTTTATACCAAATGATTAATAATCATTCATCACATACCAATATTCAATATAAGTCATTTTAAATAAAGAAAAAGAGTAATTTGTGATACCAAAATTATCATTTTAAAAGTATTTTTCTTAAATATATGTTTCCTAAAAATATTACAACAAATAAGATTATTTTTAGGCATAAAACAGTGAAAATTATGATAATCCAGCACCCAACACGACCTGGCCCTGTTCAAGACACGGCCATGCTTGAAAAATACTTCAAACATGCTTAAAAATAGCTCCGAACACGGCCTACTCGTGCTAAAGCAACTCAGAACACAGTCTGATCGTGTTTTGTGACCTTTCTTCACTTATTCAAGAATATATCCCTCATAAGAACTCCGATTGAGGTAATTTCAAATCCTATAGAAATCTAAGACAATTATATACAACTTTTGTGTTTATCATTTATTCAGATTATTTACGGATTATTCCCAAAAAATTAAAACAATAACGCTTATTTTTACTATCCTGAATTTTGACCTCTGCTCAATTAACCAGCCATATCTCCCTCATATAAACTCCAAATTAAGTAATTACAAAGCCTATAGATCCGTAAGACATATATCTACAATTCATATGTTGACCATTTCTTTACAATCCTTACTAAATTTTCCCACAATTCCACAAATAGTAGCTTCCCAATTATTCCGAAATTTAGCTTAATTTATCTTCTTCTTTGAATTTTCTTTTATATAATTCCATGCACCCATATGCATGTCTAAACATCCAAAATATAATTTCACATAGATATCCAGACCACATGCTATTCAAAATTACATTTAAACAAATCTAAAAGCATATATATCATTTTGTACAAAATTTATTAGAAGATGTTAAACCTACCTCAAACAACTCTTTGAACTTGTGTTTGATTCCTACCACCCAAAAATTCTTGATTCCCTTTTCCTCTTCCTTCTCCTTCTTCTTTCTCTTCTTCTTCTTCCTCTTTCTCTTATTTTTTTTCTTCCCCTTTCTTTTTCTCCTCTTCCTTTTCTTCTCTTCTTTTTCCTTTCTCTTCCTACCGACACTCCCTCTTTCTCTTCTTAACTTCTCTTTTTTTCCTACCTACCCCTACCTACCAGCTCTTTATCTCCAAAATGCCCATGCCGTCATCCATTATTTACGCAAATGCCATCCTCCATAAATTACATAAATTAAATGTTATTTTAACTATTCCTACTATCTTGTTTGACTTAAGTAAAATAATTTAATCCTCCCATGAGATCCAAAATCCTTTCTCCTCTCTGAAAGAAATAAATTTCAATTAGTAACACAAGGAAAAATCGGGGATGTTACATTTTTCATATAAGGATATAGAGTTTGGTCTTTTCCCTTCAGATAGTTGATTCGCTAGACGACATGATCTTTCAGTGAGTCTACTTTGTTTCCATGACTCATAGATTTTGAATTATATTGTATTTGTACTTTAGAGTATACTCTGAACGCCACAAGCAGGATCCCTGCTTCTGTTGTACTTTGATATTTATAGATTTGGTACATATATGGAAATACATATCTATAAAAGAGTGTATTATACATATTATGGAAAATATATTATCGTAAAGTATATGTTTCACGTGCTCTAAAATTAGGGGCGTGACAAATGCCACATCAACTTTCCTACTCTTTTAAAATGATCCTAACAACAAGTAAACTCTACAAATTTAATAACTCCAGCCATAAACTCATCTGTAACTGTTCTCTTATTAGAACCTACCCTATTATCCATCCACTTACGATGTTCAAGAACTTCCATCCTGTTTTTAGGCATACATGAATCAAAACAAACATCTTAATTCAATATGCACTAATTATAATAATATATTGAAACAATACCAACATAAAAGGCATAATGTGCATCAAAATCAATTGGTTGACATACATTTTTATAAATTTGTTTGATTCATGTATATTTGGTACCCAAAAATTCATACTCTTTCTGTAATAATTATATAAGGTATGCCAATATGTTACCTACATATATATGCATAACTTATGCACGATGGACTAGTGGTAAGTGTTCCACTTACTGTGACTCTCTAATATTTGATTTGCAAAATCAATATCAAAGCTTCAGTTCGCCATAAAATCTTTGTATTTCCAAAATTTCTTATTCTACGTTTGGCATTCGTATTTTTACGCTTTATATTTGTGAAGATATGAGAAATTGGAGAGAATTAAATTAATATAAAAAATATTTTTAATAAAATTAGCAACGAGTCTGGTGGCTGTGTGCAAAAAAAAAAAAGCTGAAGGAATCTGTGGCACAAAAAATATAGTTCTTTATATTGGAGAATTCATACTTTTTTTTGAAACTTTCATTAATTGTTTGTTGTTGAGTTATTTTTTTTCTCGAATATGAAATTAAACATAATTTTATTTTATTCAAAAAAAATTAGGAATGATTCTTTCACAAAATATAAGACATAGAGAGTTTAATATAATTTAATTATTTAATCTATATATTCAATTTGACCTAAAAAAACCAAAATTAAATATATTTCAACAAATGAAAAATTATATCATTCCATGTCTTTCACAAAAGTAGAAGAAAATAGACAATATATTTCAATCAATTTTTATTATTGTTCATTTTTTATCACATCTACAAAACTTTTCTACTACTCTATCATAGAAAAGTAATAAAAAAATTACATATTTTTATTTAACATAAACTTAATTCATTAAATATTATTAGCACGCATCACAATCATAAGATAATAGAATCGTCAAAAATATGATTAAAAATGGACAATACAATAATTTTAAAAACACTATAAAATCTAAAAAAGTTCTATAAAAAAATCTCATAGAAAGAACTGTAAAATAATAAAAAATAAAAATGAAAAATCGTAACCGCTTTGCCCATTTTATTCTGGCATTAATAAAATATTCATATATATATATATATCTTTTATGTCTTTTCCTCATATACAATATTATATTATGTTTTTTAAATCATATATTATTTTATATTAAATTAATAAATAAAAAAACTATGTGTAAAAATAGTGAAAATAATCGTTCCCTTCAATGTCAAAATAATTCAATCCAAAGAAAAAATATCTTTTTTTTTACACAACCAGGTTTTTTTTAGTTTTTTAAAGTTAGAATAAAGCACAACCAGGCTTCTCTAATCTTTTTTTTTTTTTTTTTGGCACTTCCTAAGACTTTAATTATTCCAACATAGTAACAAATTTTACTTTAATAGTGCAATGCAGTATGCAAAATCCTTTTTTTTTCCTCCCATAGCCAAGAAGATCCTCGACTGCTACTAGGAACCTACTTTGCTATTAAGCCACAAGTACCATGACCAAAATAGTAAAACTGTGAGGGCTAGGCTAGGATGAAGTAACATAATTAACTATAGCAATAAGTGAACTGCCATTACAGTAGTAGCATCACAAAGTGAATCCATAGTTTTCCCTTTATTTGAGATAGGAACTCACTTGGATGTTGAATACATGGTTGACCGCAACAAATCTATTAGCCTATCATTTCTACTCCAACATCTCACTAATCCTATTCCTAATAACACAAACTAGTAAATTAAAAGCTTTTTAAAAGGGACCATCTCAATTTATGACAACATAATACCTAATTACCCTAATTAAATTGATTACATTCTCAACCATGCTCACCATTTCTCATCTATCCCTCTTCTTTCACAAATGAACACTTTATAGTAAAATTTTACTTATCTACCATGCTGGTTGGTGGACATGAGTTGGCCTTTTTGCATGAAAATTAGAGCCACTTTTAAGCAATAAACAATCTCCTAGTATAGCCACATACCTGTTCCACAATTAACGACTAAAAAGTGTTAAACTAAATTTGGATTTTTTGTTTTTAAATTTTTCAGAAAAAGGGAATTAATTATAGCAAAGAACTGGAATTGAACTCAGTAATAGTAAGAATATTTGGTTATTTATGGATCTAAGACTTTCGTTTATTTATTGGTACCAATGAATACACTGCCTTGTTTAAAGAGATCTAGTACGAGAATAATAGGATTTAGTACTGAACAACAGAAAACTTGTAAAGGAGCACAAAAATTAGCAATTATACTTAAAATTGAATATACTATGAACTAAATGAATAAAGAAAAAAAGAATATATATATATATATATATATATATATATATATATATATATATATATATATATATATATATATATATATTCCTTTTTATGTAGTAAAAAAGAGAACTATCAACAATAGTGACATAAATGATTAAGGTCATTTTTTCCCTCCTTTGTTGTTTTATTCTTGTTGACAAATGTTGTGGGCTTTCCTAAATAATTAGTACCTTAATGAATTTTCCTCTCAATTCCATTCAAAGCATTACCAAAGCCAATTTGGAATACACTCACATAATTCAGTCAGTTCTTTCGAGAATTGACTTTGCCATTATTGCGAGAAAATACTTTACATGTAATGGAGCAAAACATTCCAATCATTGTTTGCAAACTAGAACAAATTTTTTCTCAGTTTTTTTTAATCAACAGAACACCTTCCAATTCATTTGCCATACGAAGAAAAAGTTCGAGATTCAGTGCAATATCGATGGATATATCCATTTGAAAGGTAGAGTCATGTATCATTTTTCTTTTCTTATAAATTATGGCATTTTATTCATAGTACTAAATGTGTCAATTAAGTGTATTAGGTTTATTCACATACTAAAAGACAAGGTGAAGAACACAGCTACAGTTGAAAGTTCTTTTTGTGAAGCTTATCTGGTAGAGGAGATCTCTACATTTGCATCCTACTATTATCCACCTAATGTTCCATGTAGAAGAACTCAAGTATCACAAAATGATGATGGAGGTGAAGATTGTCCAATTAGACCATTGCTCTCTATCTTTAAGTATCCTGGGTATCCTTCCAGAAGATGCATATCCTTCATGTTGAAACAAAGGGACTTGCAAAACGCATATTTATGAGTTCTTCTAAATTGTCTTGAGGTGAAGCCATTTTTAACGTAAGTGTATAAAATGCTTATTTAAGTGCTATATATATATATATATATATATATATATATATATATATATATATATATATATATATATATATATATATATAATGCTTATATATATATATATCACTATAAATTGCTTTAATATATTTTCTCAATGTAGAACATATACTAATATGCTACAAAAATGTGGGATGAGTGGCTCAAAAGTGGACAGATAAATCTCCACAATGTTTCCTATCTGGTTTAAAGAATACGTATGTTGCACATCTTCTCCTTAATTTGTAACATCCCATAATTTTTTATTTTTAAATAACAACGTTTTGGTATAAACAAATATATTTTTATTTGTTTAAAAATGATTATGTTCTGCTAAAAGGAAGTCTATTTTTAATTAAAATAATTAGTGTTTTGCGTGAAATAATTATATTGGTCTTTAATGAATTTTTGTTGTATTTTTAGAAGTATTCTTTCTTTTATTATGTATAAAGATATTTATTTTATGATTTGTTGTATTAAAAATTTTATCAAGAAAAGTCATGTTTTAAGAGTTTAACTAAAGGTTTACGAGAATGTAATTTTTTAGAAATTTTTTGGGATATTTTAAAATGAAAAACGAAATTTATATGAATTTATATAAAAGAAAATCATATTATTCAATTATTACATAATAATTATTATTATTTAAAAAAATAAATAAAAAGGGAGGAAGGGACGTAGGAGACGAAGGCGGATTTCGGAGAAAAATTTGAGAAGAGTGAATAGTGAGTAATAGTGAATGAATAGTAAATAAATAGTAACCTTCAACTTTTTCTCTAGATCTGGAGTGCCTATTGGCTTCTCATCTCAAAACTGAAGGTGCTACTGGATTCAGGACGAATAATACTACGGTTTTGACCAATTAATTTTTCAAATCAGCCGTTGAAACGCCATAGATCTAAAGTAAAAAATCTCAGAAAAAGGTAAATTCTGAAACTCTTACTTAGAGACCTCCAATTGAAATTCTAACACCGTAGATGGATTCAGGAGCCAGTTAAACCTTAGGATATGAAATTTTTCAACTATCTGACAACTTTTTATTCATCGTGAATAGTGTTTTCCGGCAAATGAATAGTATTTTTTGGCAAGTGAATAGTGAAAAAACTCTCGGAATCATTTTTTAAGTCTTTTGACCCTCCAGACACGTTTTTGAGGTCTAATTGGTCAAATTCAGCTTTGGAAAAGTACAATTTAGGGCTGTCCAATCAGGAGCCCTACCCTGTGAGTAGATGATTCTTCCTATGGTTTACCCTATACTCTTCTTGATATTTGAGCATGTATATGATTATGTTTATGAGATATTTACACTTTAATATGTTTTTGAAATGCATTAAAATGATCTCAAATGCTTATAATTTGAAATATGATTCAAGAAGAGTATAGTATTTGAAAATTGATTTCTGAACTCATGATGTATCTGATTTCACTTGTATTTATCATTATTTGATAAAGTGAATATTATGTACACGATGCATTGATTTGTAAAGCTATATACTTGTGAAAATGATGCATGTCATATTATAAATGAGATTGAATGGCAAGCGTAAAACTCATGGCGAGTTGCTTGATATTTTACATGTATATATATATATATATATATATATATATATATATATATATATATGTATTGATGAATATCGGCTGGTTGTATGGCTTGTGACGGTACCGAATAGGGGACGCCCTATTTTCCTGAGTGAGCCGGGGGAGGGCCGCTCCAACCAGGTGACAGTGGTAATGTGAGGAGGCAGGAGGGTGATGTACTCACATTTCCTGATCACTTATTGTGACTAAGGTCGAGGTCACTATGCATATAGCAAATGAATTATATTTTCATTGCATTGACCAGATCGCCGAGTGAGGCAGGTCATTTTCAAATCAAATTGCATTGACCAGATCGCCAAGTGAGGCAGGTCATTTTAAAAGTGATGATTTTATCTCCAAATCTTAATATTTTTCTATAGCTTATACAGTTGAGCATAACAACATTTGTTTAATGATTATACCATGGTGCATATGGTTTTGGATATCTGAATATCCTTTGATTTAAGAATATTTGAATTACGGGTCCCATATGAATGTACTTCTGAACTGTATTTTCTATGTGACACATTTTAAAATATAAGTACATCCATATACTGACCTAAGAGGTCATAGGAGGAATTATTTGCTCACTGAGTTGTCAAACTCACTACACGATATTTTCATATTTTTCAGATATCAAAGTCTGATTTGGCAGATAGGTGATATATTCTCTGGGTGAGTCTACGTTGCTTCCTAGACTCACGATCTTTGAATTATACTGTGTTTGTATTCTAGAGTGCTCTGAACGCTATAGGTAGGATCCCCGTTTCTGTTGTACTTTAATGTTTATAGACTTGGACTGTATATTGTGTATATGTTCCCATGATAAAGAATTGAATTATGTATCTTTATAAAAAATATCTGATTGCGGAAATAATAATAATTGTTGGAAAAAAAATGTTTATTTTACGTAACGTAAATTAAGGGCGTTACAAATTGGTATCAGAGCATTAGGTTTCTCTATGGCTAACAGAGCAAAGAATTCTGTAGTAAGACTTTGAGTATGGGTATGCAACTGCAGACATATTTATACTCACGATGCTGTTGTGGAATTCTATAGGGTGTTATCTTTTTCTTTCTTCTACTATTTTCCTTAGATATGTGAGATTTAAACATCTATGCGTATGTCCTAGATGGTACATTTTGTGTGTGGACTACTAGTTCAGCTTTTGATCTTGTTTTGACGAAAAGTGATAAAGAGAACCCTCTTGGGAAAGTAGCTGAAAATAAGAAAATTCTATCCGAACACAAAGAGAATAGCTTGTTTGGATGTCAATAAGGTTTGAATTGATTATTTGATTTGCTTATGTGAAACAATATGACGAATAGCTAATATAATATTGATAGTGGGTTATGATGTGATCGAGATTGTTAACTTTAAGATAATGATTTGGAATAAAGTGAGTGTTTTGAAAATAGATTTACATCTCTTTTTGGATGGATGAGTTGGAACCTATGTATATAAATGGATTTGGTAAGTTGTGGGTTGGATTGAATTTGAGAGCAGAAAATCTATAAAGATAATATTTTCAATGATATATTTTGTTGATATAAAGAATTCGAAGACAGTTTGGTTTTCAATAATACTATGTATAAGCATTATGATAAAGGAAGGTTTATCCATGGAAATTTAAAATTTAAGGTATGCAAAATGGGTTTACCTCGTTTAAGTGTTTTGAATGCGTTTTAGCTAATACAATTGAATAAGGTGACAGTGTAGAATAAAAACCCATTACCTCGTATAGATTACCTGTTTGACCAATTACAAGGTACTCAATATTTGTTTTCAAAAATTGATTTGAGATATGAGTAACATTAATTGAGGATAAGAGAAGAGGATGTACGAAAATTTTCTTTTAGGACTCATTATGAGTTGTTGGTGATGTCAATGAGTTTGACAAATATCCTAATTGCATTTATAGATTTAATGAATAGTAATTAGGTCATCCTTGGATCTACTTGTTATTATATTTATTGATGATATACTAGAATATTTCAAAAGTTCAGAGGATCATAAGTAACATTCAAAGATAGTTTTACCAACTCTAAGGGAGTACGGTTGGTAAAGATGGTGTCCAAGTAGACTCTAAGAAAGTAAAAGTGGTACAATAATAGCTACGTTTTACTACATCTAAAGATGAAGATCCAAATCCAATTTGTGCTTCCTGCGGTTGTCTGCCGTCCATTCTATTTGAGCCATAGTTGGATCAGGTACATGAACATATGCTTGTAAAGCATCAATCAACTCCTCAGCATTTGAAGCTGAGATAAGAATTCATCGTGCTGAATGTGATATGAACCTTTGTTCCACAACATAATCAAGGAAATACAACAAACCATCAAAGAAGTGGTTAACATTTAACAAACCTATCGGTTTGTGATGCATATTTAGTTGTGCCCAAGAGACTATTTGAAAAAATCTCTTCTAAAGTTCCAAAACCTCCTGGTAAGGCAATGAAGGCATCAGCATTGCTTATCATTCTAGCCATGCGTTCATGCATGAAAGCTACCCTAAACTCTTCCCCAATTGTCTTTCCTACGATGTTAGATGCAGCTAGAGCTGTAGGAATAATACCTAGAACTTGGCATCCTCCTACATGGGCAACTGTAGACACACACCTCATTAATCCACGGTTACCTCCACCATAGACTAAATGAATTTTTCTCCTGGCCAGTACCATACCCAGGTTTTGTGCTGCTTTCACATACTCTCCATCTTTTCTAAGATTGGAACCACAAAAGACACAAATATTTTGAAATTGACGAAATGCGATTCCCTCCATAACTGCACACACCTTAACTTGGAATATGAAAGTAAAGAAATTAACATGTGCATTTATAGAATTCAGAGAATGGCATACTTACGATAGTTATGAGAATAAGCCAGGAATAATTAGAACAGTATATGAGTGATTGGTGGATATTAGCTAAATTGAAGGTGAAATTTTCAAAAATGACGGCAAGCATGTATATGTACAGTAGTTGTGATAGTCACTCATATTAGGTAAATAAAGAGAATAAGGTTAAGATATCACCAGAAATTTGTCTTTTCCGTATTGTCCTTGATGAAGTATTGATGTCTTGATTCTTGTAGGAAAGTTGTAAGTGATAGGCGTAATGGTAAAAAAAATAGTTAAAATGCAAACAAGTTAGTTGTTGAAGAGGGACAATCAAATGATTTATTTTGTTTTCCAAATGTTCTTGCCAATCGACTATCAGTATTATTAAGTCGACTAGCTATTTTGAGAAATTTTAATTTGGACTGGTTTACATCTATTTGGAAGCAATCAACTCCATCCTACCAGTTAACTACATATTCTTTGATTTTTACAAACTTTTATAAGCTCAGAAATACTTCTTTTCCATGTGATATTATTCCACCGAATGATAATAGTTTTAAATTAAATTTTGGCACATAAATATTCAAACCTTGCGGCCACCGATTTTTGCTGATATAACAGCTAGACTTTTGTTTACAAATTTTCAAAAATTACGGCAACCGATTTTAATTCAATGCTTTGTCCAAATTTCTAACTTCCTATTTTGGCACCATGCTCTATTAAGTATTCCACATTTTTTGCTGCATTGTTCTACATTAATATTTAGTATTAAATGAAAGATTTTTTTTCATATTATAAGGAAAGTTAATTTCTTTTCTTTGAAACTCAATTATTATGGTGTCCAATTGGTTAGTAGGTTAAAGTAATAGAGATTTTGAAAGGGGTGGATGGATGATGACCTTATGGTGTTTTGACGAATGTAATCAAGAGAATTAATGGTGTTGAAGTTTTTAAGGAATAAAATATAGGAAGTAGGATTTAAATTAATCTTTGAACTCTTAATTTGAAAATATGGAGAATACTATGAGAATCATATCCGAAAGTAATGTAAGTGATTCAGATATTTGTGTTAAAGGTTTATATTATGCTAAATTAAGTCTAGTATATAGGATGCAAATTATGTTGAAATTGAGAATTCATGTATGAGTAATTGTTGAGAAAAATCTTCTTAAAATGATTGGTGAATTAAATGGGATTGACATAAGTTAGAATGAGGTACTTTTGGATATGATGGAGAAAGGCTTGAAATTGTTGATAATGAATTTATTGATGTTAATAAAAGGGTATAGAGTTACTATGATGAGGTAAGTAGAATTATAGATTGATTAATGGATTTTAGGATAAAAATAGATGATAGATTTAGATGATTCTATTCATAGGACGATGTTGACATGTGAGAATCAAAGATAATTTGATAGAAGTCTGGAATAAGAAAAGATAATTACCCCAATATGGATGTGAATATGTTCTTTTATGAGTATGTTTTCTAATATTGATCTATAGATATATCCATGTGAGCTTAAGGATATAAAGTGAAATTGATTAGAAAAGGAATACAAATAATTCAATACAGGACAAAAGTCTAAAGGAATCATGAATGTTGAGCACTAGAAATTATTAGTTGGTGACCACATATTTTTGAAGAAATCACCAATAAAAGAGGTAATGAGGTTTCGAAAGAAGTACATATTAGATTCTTCTTATGTTACATAATTTCAAAAAAAAATCAAAATCAATTGGACAAAAATTTGGCTTAACTATGGGTACAATTGATGTTTATTGTGGATGAAAGAAATCCCTATGGTTAAGTTATATGGCAAAATCACTCAAGTGAAGAGACATTTTAAAAAGTAAAGATGTTATACAGAAAAAATATCCCCAATTATTTGAGTAATAAGATTGATAACTCCGAATTATGCCTTGATTTTATTCCCTACATGTGGTAGGATGAGTTGAAATTCGGGGACCGAATTTCTTAAGGGGGGAAGAATGTAACATCCCATAATTTTTATTTTTAAATAACAACGTTTTGGTATAAACAAATATATTTTTATTTGTTTAAAAATGATTATGTTCTGCTAAAAGGAAGTCTATTTTTAATTAAAATAATTAATGTTTTGCGTGAAATAATTATATTGGTTTTTAATGAATTTTTGTTGTATTTTTAGAAATATTCTTTCTTTTATTATGTATAAAGATATTTATTTTATGATTTGTTTTATTAAGAATTTTATCAAGAAAAGTCATGATTTAAGAGTTTAACTAAAGGTTTGCGAGAATGTAATTTTTTAGAAATTTTTGAGATATTTTAGAATGAAAAATGGAATTTATATGAATTTATATAAAAGAAAATCATATTCAATTATTAAATAATTATTATTATTATTAGTTAAAAAAATAAATAAAAAGGGAGGAAGGGACGTAGAAGACGGAGGCGGATTTCGGAGAAAAATTTGAGAAGAGTGAATAGTGAATAATAGTGAGTGAATAGTAAATAAATAGTCAAATTCAACTTTTTCTCTAGATCTAAAGTGCCTATTGGCATCCTATCTCAAAACTGAAGGTGCTACTAGATTCAGGACGAATAATACTTCAATTTTGACCGATCAATTTTTCAAATCAGCCGTTGAATCGCCGTAGATCTGAAGTAGAAAATCTAAAAAAAAAAGGTAAATTGTAAAACTCTTATTTAAAGACCTCCAATTGAAATTCTGACACAGTAGATGGATTCAGGAGTTAGTTAAGCCTTAGGATATGAAATTTTTCAGCTATCTGACAACTTTTTGTTCATCGTGAATAGTGTTTTGCGGCAGATGAATAGTGACCAAACTCCTGGAATCATTTTCTAAGTCTTTGGACCCTCTAGACACGTTTTTGAGGTCTAATTGGTCAAATTTAGCTTTGAAAAAGTACAATTTAAGGCTGTCCAATTAGAAGCCCTACCTTGTGAGTAGATGATTCTTCCTATGGCTTGCCATATACTCTTCTTGATATTTGAGCATGTATATGATTATGTTTATGAGATATTTACACTTTGATATGTTTCTGAAATGCATTAAAATGATCTGAACTGCTTATAATTTGAAATATGATTCAAGAAGAGTATAGTATTTGAAAATGGATTTCTGAACTCATGATGTATCTGATTTCACTTGTATTTATCATTATTTGATAAAGTAAATATTATGTGCACGATGCATTGATTTGTAAAGCTATATACTTGTGAAAATGATGCATATCATATTATAAATGAGATTGAATGGCAAGCGTAAAACTCATGGCGAGTTGCTTGATATTTTACATGTATATATATGTATTTATGAATATCGGCTGGTTGTATGGCTTGTGACGGTACCGAATAGGGGACGCCCTATTTTCCTGAGTGAGCCGGGGGAGGGCCGCTCCAACCGGGTGACAGTGGTAATGTGAGGAGACAGGAGGGTGATGTACTCACATTTCCTGATCACTTATTGTGACTAAGGTCGAGGTCACTATGCATATAGCAAATGAATTATATTTTCATTGCATTGACCAGATCGCCGAGTGAGGCAGGTCATTTTCAAATCAAATTGCATTGATCAGATCGCCAAGTGAGGCAAGTCATTTTAAAAGTGATGATTTTATCTCCAAATCTTAATATTTTACTATAGCTTATAGAACTGAGCATAACAACATTTTTTTAATGGTCATACCATGGTGCATATGGTTTTGGATATCTGAATATCTTTTGATTTAAGAAGATTTGAAATACGGGTCCCATATGTATGTACTTCTGAACTGTATTTTCTATGTGACACATTTTAAAATATAAGTACATCCATATGCTGACCTAAGAGGTCATAGGAGGAATTATTGACTCACTGAGTTGTCAAACTCACTACACGATATTTTCACATTTTTCATATAAGAATATTAAAGTCTGATTCGGCAGATAGGTGATATATTCTCTGGGTGAGTCTACGTTGCTTTCTAGACTCACGGTCTTTGAATTATACTGTGTTTGTATTCTAGAGTGCTCTGAACGCTAAAGGCAGGATCTCCGTTTCTGTTGTACTTTGATGTTTATAGATTTGGACTGTATATTGTGTATCTATTCCCATGATAAAGAATTGAATTATGTATCTTTATGAATAATATCTGATTGCGAAAATAATAATAATTGTTGGAAAAAAATGTTTATTTTACGTAACGTAAATTAAGGGCGTTACATAATTTCCTAGTCTCTAATAGTTTTCTTCTTAGGTAAGACTAACTTAAATGTTTGATGACTATGTGTTAAATAATAATGTCGAATATGCCATTCTAAGGACTTTGGCATGAGGTCCTAAAAGAAAGGCCAACAAATGGCCATCATATTATGTAAATGGCTATAAATTTAACACAAAAGATCATAGCCAAGTTATGGGAACAACAAATTTTGGTGTAAGTTGTGAAGTTGGTACAAATGAAACAATAAACAATGATTATTATGGGATCTTAACAGACATTATTGAAGTACACTATACAAGATGGCCTATAAAGATGTTAGTTCTATTTATTTGTCATTATACTTAACTTGATATCTATACTTTCAACTTTTATCCTAACTTCCCAACAAGATGTATCATCACAATGATTTTTAAGAACAAATTTGAAGGTTCTTGGTCCAGCTGGGGAAAGGTAGACAACAATACCATTAAAATGTGGTTCGATGAGTTCAAGGTAATATGTAACACCCCCTATCATATTAATTTATATGTTTTTTAAAATGTGTGAATGTTATGTTAATTTATTTACTTTATTTGTTTAGACAAACTTTAAGTGGTTGTACAATGATGAGCACAACATTAAAAGGTCCTTCGACTGCAGGGGATCAACAGCCCTAAAAATGCATTGTTTAAGGTGCGTAGTGGTGAGGATAAGGGTGATTGGATTCCCCCAGAGATGTTACAATAGTTAAGGACTGAATGGGACAGTGAAAGCTAGCAAGATAAAGCAAGAAAAAATAAACAAACTAGGTTTTTCAAAGAAGGACTCAATGTACATAGTGGAGGGTCTATATCTATACAAGAGCATGTCAAAAGAATGGTGAGTAATTTCTGTCAAAATCAAAGTGATTACTTTTTTACTCCAATATTACTTAACTTTTTATTACTTTAGAGGGTTCAAATGAACAAAGAACTTACATGTTTTGAGTTGTATGAGCGGCTTCACCGGTCTAAGGGGAAGCAATCGGAGTGGTTCAACGAGCAGCAAAGAAAGATTGTTATATGTAGTCACTACTCTTTTATTTTCATCTCTTTACAAATATTAACTTTGTTTAACAATTCTATTTTTTCAGGAAATGAATCAAACAAAATTAGTTGAGAGGCAGTCTGAATCTCAAATCGATAAGGGTTCTAACCAACACTTCACCCAACATTCAGACAATGTTGTTTACTTGGATATGGTTAGAAGCATAAACAATAAATGATGTATATATGGGCTGGGATCTCAAGTTAATAATGTATTAACATCAGGTTTCTCTTCTATGTTTTTCGCTCCTAATGGAGTCTAAGAAGAACAAGTTATCGTTATGAATGCAAAAATTGAGGCTTTATCTACTCGTCTCCAACAGAGTAAAGCTAAAAATTTGATGTTAAAGCAAAAATTTGAAGAATGAGATCAGATGTTTCGGCGCCTCATGATAGATAGTAATATAAGAATGTCGTCTTCTGCACCTAGAGAAGAAGAGGATAATAACAATGAATAAAAAAGTGATGATGTTGATAGATCATAACATTAAGATGATATTTTATATTATTTATGTATGACTTTGTGTTACGTATTAATATAATTAATACATTTGTTATGCAAAATTGTTTGATTCTTCTTGAGATTTTCACGTCATATAATCACTTACAGGATAATTATTGGTTTAGGATGATTAAAAAAATAAGTGAAATTAATGGAAATAATCTTGTTCTGTCTCTATTAGTTAGAGACAAAATTTCAGAGATGGAAAGTAATTTCGTCACTGAATCAGAGACGAAAGCCATAACCAACGTCAGAGACAGAAATTTTAATATTTAGAGACGAAAAAATTATGTCTCTAAATAGTTAACGACCATAAGATTAGAGACAAATAAATTTCTGTCTCTGATTCCGTCTCTTACATTTCCCTATTTATAGATGAAAATTTTCCATCTTTGATTTTGTTTTTTCTAGTAGTGTTATGAAATTTGGAAAAACAAATTGTGCAAATATCATTACTCTTAACAAACAACGATGGAACTCAAGAATCTCTTGAAAATAAGATTCTTACTGGCAACCACCTCAAGATTTTCAAACTCCATTATTGGTTTGAAGCTTGTATTTTCTATTTTCTAGGTTTCTTTTACCGTCCCCTTCTTCATTGCAATTTTTAAACTCCATAATACATTACAATATTTTAGTCATTAAATATAATCTAATAATGAAAATTTTGGATAAGTTACATTATGTTTTAGGTTTGATGTCCATATGATCATTTTTATTTTAACAAATGCATTACGCTATCTTACTGGAGTTATTTTATAGCTGCTCTTCTCCCTTCCACCCTTAGCTCTCCTTCTGACAGTGGCACCATAATATCTCCAACCTCTTGCTTAAAAGAGAAATTGGTGGTGATAATTTTCTTCCTGACCGAATCCTAGAGGCCCAATACACTAAAAGTCCATTCATAAGAGCTCGTTCACATATATACTTCTGATATGTCTATCTACTTTGTCCAAAAAAATACAAAATATGTCTATCTACCACAATTAATCTCAACAACAAAGCCAACATAACCAAGCATGGTTATCTCACTAAGAAACTCATATAGGTTGCTCTAACCATCTTATCAGAAGTCATTCCTTTGGAGTTTCACCAACTTTGGAACTCTATAATTAGGCCCTCTTGGCCTCTTGGCCTCTTGGTTACCAACTCATGCACTCACTCTCTTACATTTCTCTCTATATAGAATACATTCTACCTTAACCTAGCTAGCTAATTCCAAAATCAAAGTCCATAGTTAAACTTCTACTCCAACATGGTACAAACCTCTTTATTTGCATAAAATAATACTTATTCACCTTAATCTATACTACCAATTGCAATGTCTTCCTTAATTTAAAAATAATTGTAATGTTACTCTAATCTATGAATTTATTACAAATAGCACATAAAATAACATAAATATGCCGCTTCCTTCTTTTTTTCTTACTAATAATTTTGGCCAAATTGTTGTTTAGTTGTTTTTTTTATTTTTCAATTTTATTTTGATCCCTTAACAAAAAAATGGTTTTTCTAAAATCCCTTAAATTTTAGAAAAACTCATTACTTATATCCTAAATCATAATTCGAATAGAATGAAGCAAAATATAAAAAGAAAAAGAAAAGAATTAACCCTAAAACCCTAAACTCAAAGGCTAAAATCCTAAATACCTAAACCTTAAACTCTAAACCATAAATGCTAAATTCTAAACTCTAAACCATAAACCCTAAACACTAAAACCTCAAGTGTCCAAAACCACAAAAACTTAAAATTCAAACCCTAAAGCCTAAACTCTAAACCCTAAATCCCAAACCCTAAACCCTAAACACTAAAACCTTAAAACCATAAACCTCTAAACTGCAAACCCTAAATACCAGACTCTAAACCACAATTCCTAAACCCCAAATTCCCAAATGTTTAGACTCAAAACCTTAAACCAAAAAACTCCAATCAAACTCAAAATCTTAAAAACCTAAACTCTAAACTCCAGCCCATAAACTTCGAAAACCTACACCATAAACTTCAAATCCCAAACCTGAAAACCTAAAAATATAAATACCAAAATCCAAAAACATCAAACCTCAAAAACTTAAATCCAAATCTCTAAACTCCAAACCTTAAATCTCAATCATTAAAACCCGAAACCATCAAAACCCAAACCCAAAACATTGAAACATTAAACCTCAAACACAAAACACCAAACTCCAAACCCCAAAATCCCAAACACTAAACTCCAAAACCCTAAATCTCAAACATCTAAACCTTAAACTCCAAACAACAAAACCCTAAATGCCAAAATCACAAAACCTTAAACATCAAACTCCAAACTCCAAAACCCTAACCTCTGAATCTTAAAACGCCAACCCTAAACCCTAAGCCCAAAAACCCCCTAAACTTGAAACCCCAAACCTCACACTAAAACCCTGAACTACCAATTCATAAACTCTAAACTCAAAAACTAAAAACTATAAAACCCCATCCCTAAACTCCAAAAACAAAACCTCAAACCCCAAACCAATCCAAACTTGAAACCCTAAACTCCAAATCCCAAAACCTAAATCCAAAACTGTAAACATAAAATCTCAATCCAAAAGAGTCCAAACCATAAATGCCCAAGATCAAAACCCAAGCACCAAAACACCAAACCCCAAAACTTAAATACCAAAACTCAAAAATTCCAAACCACAAACATCAAACCCTAAACCTCAAATTTCAAAACCTAAATTGTAAAAGACCATCTCCTGCCACCAATTTGAGGGAAGAATATAGTTGTGTACTTGGTAGTACAATATGGATAAATTCAACCTCACTTAGGATATTTGTCAAGAGATGGGAAATATTTCAATGACTATATTTATAAAGTAGGTTCAATATATGCTTGTCAACAATTCTTACTAGTACTACATGTACCTTTAAGTCAGCCAAGCCAACTTCAGAGTTGAATCTGCCTAAATAGCACCTACCTAACAAGGACCTCCATGGGCAAGAGTTGTCAAAACTCAATAAAATGGTAAACAGAGTGGTACCAAGTCCAAAAACACTAAATATCAAACTTTAAATTCCAAAATCTCAAACTGCATACATGTCATGGTTTAGGATTTTAGTGTTTAGGGTTTAGTATTTTATGGTTTTTGGGGTTTAGTGTTTCGAATTTTGGAGTTTTGAGGGCTTAGGTTTAGGGCTTTGGATTTTGGAATTGGGTATGTAGTTTAAGTTTGGTGCTTTGACATTTGGTGTTTGAGGTTTGAGGTTTGGAGTTTAGAATTTAGAGTTTGGAGTTTGCAGATTAAGATTTGGGATTTTTTGTTTTAGTTGTAGGGTTTCAAGGTTTAGGATTTTAGTTTTTGGAGTTTTAGATTTAGAGTTTGGAGTTTATGATTTTAGGGTTTGGAGTCTTTGGGTTTTAGGATTTGGAATTTTTGGTTTTAGGGTTTGGGTTTGGATTTTATTGTTTATAGTTTGAGTTTTGGGGTTTGTGTTTAGAGTTTGAATGTTTAGGG
Source organism: Gleditsia sinensis (assembly GCA_037074535.1). Classification (NCBI taxonomy): domain Eukaryota; kingdom Viridiplantae; phylum Streptophyta; class Magnoliopsida; order Fabales; family Fabaceae; genus Gleditsia; species Gleditsia sinensis. The sequence continues at coordinate 35,077,700 of CM073471.1, forward strand.
CTTAATTGTTTTGGTGTTTAAGGTTGATTGTTTTCAGCTTTAGGATTTAAGTTTGGAGTTTTGAAGTTTAAGGTTTGGTATTTAGAGTTTAGAGCTTTGGTGTTTGGGATTTTGGTTTTTGTGGTTTAGGGGTTTTTCGTTTGGTCTATTAGGGTTTAGGGTTTTCAGGCTTGAGGTTTTAGGTTTGACTTTTAGGGTTTACAATTTTGGGGGTTGGGGTTTAGAGTTTTAGTGTATAAGGTTAATGGTTTAGGTTTTTGGTATTTAGTGTTTTGTGGTTTGTTGTTTTAGAGTTTTTGGTGTTTAGGGTTTGGGATTTATGGTTTAGGCTTTAGGGTTTATGATTTTAATGTTTTATTCTTTTAATTTTTTGGGTTTTGGTTTTTAAGAGTAATTCTTTTTTGAGTTTTAGGGTTTGAGATTTATGATTTAGGGTTTAGGGCTTGTGATTTTAATGTTTTGTTGTTTGGGGTTTGGGGTTTTTATGTTTACAGTTTAGGGGTTTTGTATTTTGTCTATTAGGGTTTAGGGTTTTCAAGTTTAAGGTTTGGCATTTGAAGGTTTTAGATTTAATGTTTGGGATTTAGGGTTTTGGGGTTTAGAATTTGGAGTTTGGAATTTTAGTGTTTTGGTTTTTTAGGGTTGGGGGTTTAAGATTTTAGTATATGTGGTTTATGGTTTAGCTTTTTGGGGTTTAGTGTTTTGTGATTGGTTGTTTCAAGGTTTTTGGTGTTCGGAGTTTAGGATTTATGGTTTAGTGTTTAAGGTTTATGATTTTAATGTTTTAGTATTTTAAGTTTTTGGGTTTTGGGTTTTAGGGTTTGGGACTTGGGGTTCAGAGTTTTGAATTTTGGGCTTTTGGATTTAGAGTTTGGATGTTTGGGGTTTCATTGTTTTAATATTTAGGTTTTGAGATTATCGACTTCAGGATTTAAAATTTGGAGTTTAAAGTTTAGGGTTAGATTTAGAGTTTGGGGTTTGGTGTTTGGAGTTTTGGTATTTGCAATTTAAGGGTTTTGCATTTGGTTTATTAGGGTTTAGTGTTTTTGAATTTGAAGTTTGGAGTTATGAAGGTTTTATATTAGAATTTGGGGTTTTGGGGTTTTGGTGTTTGGAGTTTTGGTATTTACAATTTAAGGGTTTTGCATTTGGTTTATTAGGGTTTGGTGTTTTCATATTTGAGGTTTGGAGTTTCAAAGTTTTATATTAGAATTTAAGGTTTTGGGGTTTTAGGCTTTTAGTGTATGAGGTTTATGGTTAAGGTTTATGAGATTTGTTGTTCAAGAGTTTTTAGTGTTTGGGGTTTGGGATTTATGATTAAGTGTTTTGAGTTTGTGATTTTAAAGTTTTAGTATTTAAAGTTTTTTGGTTTTAGGTTTTAAGAGTAATTATTTCTTTTATAATCTCTTTTTAGACATTTTAATTAATAGCAATGGTGAAAAGTATATAATTGACTTTTTTAAAATTAAAATATTTTAGGGAAACTATTTTTAGTTAGAAATTACAAGGAAATTGAAAAATAATTTAAGAAATTAAAGAGTAATTTGATCAATATTGTTAGTAAGAAAGAAAGAAAAGAGGTATTTCTGTCATTTTGGATATCGTTTGCAATATATTCATAGATTGAGTAATATTGTAATAATTTTTATATTATGAGAGATATTGTAATTGATAATATAGATCAAGATGGATAAGTGCTTGATGTAATATTTGCAAGTGAACAAAATCTCAATAAGTAGTAAAGTGTTTAAGAAAAGGATGTTGAACCAAGAAGGACTAATTGATTTATCAATCACTCAAATTTATTAAATTATTTACTATTTGGAAAATCAAAATCTGAAAAATAAATTTTAAAGAAAGAAATAAAACAAAGTAATTAAGTTCAAGGATTTTATATTAATGAAAAGCAACTCTAGAACTTTTGATTTCATCTAGTTAATTCCACACAATTCATAAGTTCATGTTTTTTTGAAAATCCTAATCTTTCAAATTGTTGACACAAATCCCTAACATACTCAATGTCTGCTCTTGAAAAACACCTAGAATATCTTCACCTAATAATCCAACATATCTCCTTGTCAGGTTCTTTGGGTTAAACATAAAGTCATGTTAGTCGCGGTAAAGAATATTGTCACCTTCATTCAATTAATGGTATTTAATCTTACATCTTTATATTATAATTTTAACTCTCCATTTAATCATAAATTAATAGATCAATCAATAATTGGCCAAAAAATTTAAAATATAAAGCACAAAAGTTAAAAGTACAATCTTGAAAGAGAAGAAAATTAGAATAACATAGGGTTGTTTTTTTTTAGTTTTTAAAAACTATTTTATGTTTTTAATTTTTTTCAAAACCAAAAAAAATTCATTTGCAAATCATTTTCTGTTTTTTTTAAACAAATTTTAAAAATAAATTGTTTTTAAAATAAAAATAAGAGAGAGTTGTTTTTATTTTTTGTTTTTGTTCTCAAAATACTGAAAAAACAAAATACAATATGTTTTCAAAACAGTTTATCAAATAATTTTTTTTGTTGTAAAATAATTTTTAAACATAATTTTTATAAATAATTGAATATAGAGATGAAAGAAAATGTCTTGCTTTACCCAAAAAAATAAAAAAAGCTCTTGAAGATGGTTCCTGAATTCTCCTTCAAACTCCAATCGATTTTAGCTCAAATCTCTCCTTGAATCTTCACGGTTTTCTCTCCAATCTGCTGTTTTTCCTCTTATTTGAATTCTACTCCAAAAGCTTCTCAATTCTGCTCTCCACTCACGGTTCTAGCTTTTTATTATCATGCAAAATCTGTTTCAATTTGATTCGAACTCAACATCCAATGCAGCCTCAGTAAACCAATAGGATAAGGATATGTTTGAATTTAGGATGACTACTTTTTCTCCAAATCTACCACGTGAATCCAGCTGCAAATTCTAAAACTTCCAGCACTTGTTTCTATTTAATTCAAACACTTTTAGCTAGCTATTCCTTCTTTTTTCCACAAAGCTAGGATGGGACTATTAGGATAAGTCTTTCATTAATTTCTCTTCAACAAATATCTTTATCAATATAATCTAGGATATAATGCAAAGGATAAAGACTCTTCAATCCAATTAAAACTAAATAACATTCTCTCCAAGTGTTTGGCTTGAACTTGCTACTCATTGCATATATTTATCTTTGTACCTTCTCTTCCCAAATTATCCTTAATCTCTTCTTTGATTTTATCAAAACACTATTTTTCTTGCATTTATCTTTCTCATCCTTCAAAAACAAACAAATAAATAAAAATAAATAGAAAGTAATAAAATATTTTAAAAAATAAAAGAATAACTAGCAATTTTAATAAATAAAAGAGTAATAAATATTATGTAAAAGTTATATTTATCAAGGCTATTTCCTTTTTATTTTGTAAAATCACATACCAATTTACTATTCAGTAAAAACACATTACAGAGAATATATAGTGAAAAGCTCAAAGGTGTTAAAAAATTGTATCACTTTCAGTTAGTGCTCCAGAGGCAATATGCTGTGATTGAATGAAACATTGTAATATCAACTACATGATAAAGTTATGCTCAAATGAAGAGTTTGAGTTACATTAAACTAAAAAATAACTTTAATAACTACATATAAAGTGTGACGTTGTGCAATTTACATTTTTCTCCAATTTTTTTTAAATGCATTTATCACAACTTATAATATAATAATGTTTTTGCAATAAATTTCCCATAAAAAATAATATCAATTGAAATTTACAGCAAAACATTTGATAATTGCAAAGAGTCAATATTTGCATCCGTACACTAAAACTGCATCCAATATTAAATATTAAAGAAGTATTAAAGTTTCTTATAGTTGATTGAAGAACGTTTTAAAATTTACGAAATCATAAACTCCTTTGATATGCTAACATTTCTCTCAAATCGCAACTCCAACATTTAGTTTTAAAATAACTTTTCAAGCACTCGTGGCTACTGAAGGTTGGGTTAAGCTGGTAACAATTCAACAACATCAAAATATCACACATCATTAAATTATTAATATATAAAGAGTTTCTAATTAAATATAAAAATATTATTATATTAATTAGAAACATAATTAACAAAAAATTAATGATAAAAAAAGATAATAAAAAAAACAAATAAAAAAAAACTGAACCGAATTAAGAAATTGGAACAAACTTAGTCTCTGAGATGACAAATAATAAATAAAAGCAAATTGATCACAATTAAATGAATAAGAAATAAGAAATTGAAGTAAACTTAATCTCTTCCCTCTCTTTATTTATTTATTTATTAATAATTATATAATATATACTATAATCTCTTAAAAAAATAATGTTCACCTAAAAAAATGAAGAGACTTGAAACTATTTGGGTTCGACCCAAGAAGCTAAGTTCTATAATATCAAAAGATATAACGTGATATCCATATATTACTATAAATCACTCTCTTCCCATTCCATTTTATCTCATCTATTTATGATATATAGATTACTCAATATTCAATAAGATGAGCTTATTGCAAGAAAAATCCTTCCATTTCATCTCACTCCAATAATTACCAGTCCTCATTTTTTTTCTCAAAATTCTCAAACATAACCTTGAACACCGAAAATCTGACCAATAACATATCTGAAAATTTTAAATATCTGGATCAAATGTAATTGTACAAGACGTTGAATGTAAATGTAAAGTCTCATCTCAATGCCCCCAAGTCTAAGTGATGGTAAAATATGAGCCATAACTTCACTATACTTCACGATCTTATTATAGGGGTCAGCTTTGCAAACTTTGGCAGCAAAAAACTGCAATGTTCTGTCTTTCCTCATTAACTGGGTTAGTGTTTGTCTTGACGCTCTTTTCAGCTTAAAAAGTTGAAAATAAAATATCGCATTTTTTTCCATAACCATTTTGGGGTCTTAAAGACTCGAATTTCAGGAAAAGTGGAAAACTCCACTCAACTTTATTTCATGGAGAAAGACAGAAAGGCTTTTTCTTCCAAACTCAACGGACAAGCCTCTACAGCGACGAGTCCTCCTCCTTCAACCCTATGGACACGGTTCTGCACTCTGCCTCTGCGCTCTCTACAGTCTGCACCTTGTTTAATTCCATTTTTATTCCCAAAATGCCCCTGCATTAAATTCGTGGACAACTACTTGACCATCTTTTTCTAATTGTGACCTACCATTCTGTCTCAGCTCGAAATTAAGAAAGAAATTAGAGAAGTGTTGGGGGTAATTTTATAGATATTGTATATCTCGTTGATCCAATTTTAAGGAGAAAATTTCCTCTCCTTTTTTTTATTTTTTATTTTTGGTTGAAAAAAATATATTATTTACAAATAATATTTGATTACGTTCTTATTAAAAATTTAATATAGACTTGCTAATTGCATGTGAAATTTTTAATAGATATATTATCAAAAATTGTTTATACATAGAAATCTTCTTTTTGAAAATACTTAATTATAATATCTTAAAAAATATAATGGACCAAATTAATATATTTTAAGATAAAAAAATCTAAATTAAATTATTTATTAAAATAAATGAAGCAAAAGTATAATTAAGCTTTGTTTTAATAATAAACAGATAGTAAAGTATCAGTAGCATTCGTGTGCAAACCATCCTAGAGGAATAGGCATACAAACATTAATAATATGCTGGTAAAAGCAGACAACTGCAGTTATGCCATTGGTAGTAAATGTTTGATTCATTATATAATGAAGCAATTATTTCTAACGGTTTGTTTGCGTCCTTTGACTATTGTCGTTAATATTAATGGAGCATTATGGATAAAGATCCTATCCAATGATGTAAAATTGTAAAATTAGCAAATTATTTATTACACTAGTTAATGAGTCATTTCATTTCTTCTTAAACGTAATGATTACTGAGTCTTCTCCCTTATAATTAATTATTAAGGCGTCTTTTTTCTTAAATATCATCGCCCATAAATATTTATAGATAATGTTATCTAATGCTAACCTAGTTTTTATATTATTTAAACCCAAATGAAATCAATTTCAGAATTTTCCCTTAGTATTCTACTTTAATTAAGTGACTCTTAGTATTCCGCTTTAATTAAGTGATGATGTAAGCTTGTGGGCACTGATGATTTGAATTTTCTGTAATAGTCGTAAATTTAACAAAAATTTCAAATAAAGAAAATTTAGAATAAAAAAAATAATTTTAAAAATAGGGATTTCAATTAAAGAAAATTTGAAATTTAAAGAGAGGATTTTGAAAATGGAGTTAGGACCCGGTAAAAATATATTATTATTTACATGGATTAAAAAATTATAAAAAAAAATATGAGAAATTTACGTTTCGGGACAAAAATGCAATTTTTTAAAAATTTCGGAGTTAAAATGTAAATAAGAAAATTTTGCAAGGACCTCCCTCAAAAAGTGAAATTTTGCAGAAAGGTCCCCCGAGATATTTTAAGAGCCTCAACAACTCCGGAAGTTGGTCATTTGCAGATTTTTCCATCTTTTTTCAGAAAATTCTCCCCGAAAACCCTCTAACTTCTCTCTAAGATTTCTCCGCCTACGGATCTCGGATTTCGACACCACCACCACCAACGGACTCAGGACGAAGAGTTCTTCAAATCCATCCGATTGGTTTCTAGAGAATTGGCCAGAAATTGGCTAGAAAATTGAAGGGAAAATCGGCCAAAAAGGTAACACCCGAAACTCCTATTTTTAGTTTTCAAATTCAAAAACTAACACCGTAGATCGATCCAGAAGGCACCGAAAGCTTTGGATCTCAAATTTCAGCCAGATCCACCACCGCACGCACCCCTACGCGCTGCATCTCTCCCTGCGAGTGAAGCCCACGCACAGCTCCTTGGGCGGCGCGTGGCAGCCGGACCTCCTTGCGTTGACCTACGTTGACCGAGCTCCCGGTGGCCAAATTTTGCAAATCCGGAGTCATTTTTAAGGTTTTCGGACGTTTCAAACTCGATTTGGGAGTTTATTTTGCTGAATTCGGATCAAAAACTAAGATTTTAAGGGTGTCCAACTTTGTACTTCAAAGTGGTGAGTAGATAATTCTTCCTATAGCTTGTTTTTACTCTTCTTGAACTTTTCATTGATAAATGAGTATGATTACATGTTATTTATATGTTCATATGTTTCTAAAATGGTTTGGAATATTTGAAATGATTGAAAAATGATATCTAGTTCAAGAAGAGTATGATTTTTGAAATAGATTTTGAAATGCGTTGAATACGTTATTTCTAAATGCATTTCGCATTACATGGCAAAGAAAATATGATATGCATGTGACATTGATTTTTACAGTGTTATGTTTGCCTCGGATATGGGCATGATTTTATGATTCATCTGATTGGAAAATTTATGATAAAGGATTTTGTACTGAGACTGGAAGCTCTATTTTGAATGATATGTAAAGTGATAAGTTGCCGAATATGATTGTATGGCAAGTTGTTTGATAATTATGCATTGCATTTGATGGATATGTATTTTTATACATGTTTATATATATATGTAGTGATGAATAATGACGGGATTATATGGTTTGAGACGGTATTGTGAAGGTGGTATTAGTGGTAATGTGAGGAGGCAGTAGGGTGATGAACTCACATTCCCTAATTACCTATTGTGATGATGACAGTGGTAATATGAGGAGGCAGAAGGGTGATGAACTCACATTCCCTGTTGATCTATTGAAGTTGTAGTTAGTGGTAATATGAGGAGGCAGTAGGGTGATGAACTCACATTCCTTGATTACCTATTGTGGTTGTGACTATGGTAATGTGACGAGGCAGAAGGGTGATGAACTCACATTCCATGTTTATCTATTGAGATTATTGATAGTTGTAACATACTTGAGCATTATAAAAAAGAATTGATTTTTAATGCATATCAAATTTGATTTAAGATCAATTTGTATCATATGTGGTTACAGATATTTGAATATAATTGGAACTGAGAATATTTTGAAAATGCGGATCCCATAAGGATGTACTTCTGAACAGTAGATTTTAATATGATAAATTTTTAAAATAAGAGTACATCCTTATGTTGATCTGAGAGGTTATAGGAGGTATTAACTGTTCACTGAGTTGTAAAACTCACTACACGTGGTTGATATATTTTTCAGATAAAGACCCAAAATTTGGTCCTGCAGCTACTTGATCGATTGGGTGTCATATTTAAGTGGTGAGCCTAAATTGTTTCTAGGCTCTCAGTATGTAAACTTGTAATATATTTGTACTCTAGAGTTGCTCTGAACGTCACAGGCAGGATCTTTATTTCCGCTCTAAAACTGATAAGTGTAGACCTGGCATGTATAATTAGCTATACTAAAAATGTGTAAATGTATGATATTATCTTGTTATGACATATTATGTGGTCGATTGTAATTAGTATTGCAAATTTGTAAACATATGGTAATACTCGAATATGTTATATTGTGAAATTATTTACAAGTACATAATAGTAAAGTTTATCGAATATGAGAAATTTTTGCGTCCCTAAAGTAGGGATGTGACAAGTTAGTATCAGAGCATTAGGTTTCCCTATAGCAATCAGAGCAAAGGATTCTTTAGTAGGACCTTTAGTATCGATATGAGCCAGACATATTTATACTTCAAGTGCTGCTGAGGGATTCTATAGGATATTCACTTCCTTTCTATTCCAAGTGTCTTTAAATTTCTTGAGTAAAGTTTGAATACATATTATAGTATCTTAAAGATGTGTTTTATTCTGTATAGTTAATGATGCCGCCAAGAACTAGAGCGGTCACTAGAGAAGAAGCTGTAGATCGTGCACCCTCTACAGAAGAGTCTGCACAATCTACAATACCAGTACAAAGAGGCCATGGTAGAGGCCGACCTAAAGGAAGAGGTAGAGGTAGAGGACGTGCACGGGGTCTGAGAACCCCAAGACAAGATGAACAGACTCCTGTATCTGATAGAGTTCCTGAGGAAAGAGTAGAAACCCCTCAGGAGCCACCTGATAGAAACGCTGATATGATTGCTGGTATACATAGAAGTTTAGAAACATTGGCTGGATTTATAGTGGAACAGGGTAGAAGGGAAGGCCAGCCAGCAGAACATGCTCTTGAAGTGCAAGAACTGGGAAGAACAGCTGACCAAGAGGACAAGCTTAGAGGAATTGAGGTGTCATTACCGCAATTCCTTAAGTTAAAACCTTCAACTTTTTTTAGGTCAGATGTTTAGGAAGACCCACAGATATTTATTGATGCTGTGGAACGAGTTTTCAAAGCCTTAGGGTGCTCTAGTAGAAGATCTGTTGAATTGGTGTCTTTTCAACTATCTGATGTGGCCCAAGTTTGGTTTGAGACATTTGTACAAGGACGAGTAGTTGTTTTACCACCAATGGAGTGGGACGAATTTAAGAAAGCATTTATGAATCGCTTTCTACCAACAAGTGAAAGAGACAAGAGGGCCAGAGAGTTTGAGGAATTGAAACAAACACCAAACATGTCAGTTTCTGAATATGACATCCGTTTTACCCGGTTGTCCAGATATGCACCATATCTGGTCCCTAATAAAAAGGATAGAATTAAGAGGTTTGTTTTGGGATTGATACGTCCATTGTTTAAGTCAGTGGGTCCTCAGATGGATCATTTTTCAATTTATTCAGCAACTGTGAACTGTGCTAGAATGATGGAAACACGAGAGTAAGCTGACATAGAAGGTCTTAAGAGAAGGAAAAGAGATCGAGATAGTAATGCCCAGACTAGATATAATCCTACTGTCAGTGGGTCAAGATTTCAAAATCCATAGCGTTTTACTCAAACAAGAGCTGGTAGTTCTAACCCGCCATCAGTTAACATTAATAAGCAGAGAATGTTCCAAAGAGATATGAGACCCCCGAGTCAACAAGACTCAAGATCAATTCCACCATGTCCAAATTGTGGTAGGTCCCATACTGGACAATGTCGCAGAGAAACTGGTGCATGTTTTAAGTGTGGACAAATGGGTCATCTGATGAGAAATTGTCCACAACTGCGAAGTTTTAGTCAAGCATCAGTGCAACCAGCTTCACCCCCTGCATCTGTGCGAGCACGACCGAGTAGAGCAGCTTCAGTTCAAGCAAGTAGTGGTGGTACTGGTAGAGGATCAGGAAGTCGAGGCCGAGAACCAGCTCGAGTTTTTGCCTTGACATGATAGGATTCTCAGGCCTCAAATGTAGTTATGATTGGTACATTATCAGTATGTTCCCATAAAGCATATGTTCTGTTCGATCCTGGTTCTACTTATTCTTATATATCACCATACTTTGCTAAGAACTTGGATAGAGATCCTGCTAGTTTGCATTGTTCTTTCATGGTTGCTACTCCAATGGGAGAATTCCTATTAGTAAATGATGTGTATAAATCATGTGAGATTTCGATAGAAGGCAAAGAGACTCTTATAGATTTGATAGTTCTAGATATGATAGACTTTGATGTGATTTTGAGAATGGATTGGTTGGCATCATGCCATGCCATTCTAGACTGTCATCATAAGGTGATTAAGTTTAATGTTCCTGGAGAATCTTCCTTTATGATACAAGGAGATTATAGTAAGGAGTCTAGTAATTTAATTTCAGCTTTAACAGCTCATAAAGTGTTACGAAAAGGATGTCAGGGATATTTAGCAGTAGTCAAGGATGTTGATATGAAGTATACAAGTTTAGAGCAGGTTCCAGTAGTTAAAGAATTTCTTGATGTGTTTCCTGAAGAGTTGCCAGGATTACCACCAGACTGAGAGATTGAGTTCGGTATTGATCTTCTCCCCGGAACACAACCAATATCCATACCTCCTTATAGGATGGCACCCGCAGAACTTAAAGAATTGAAGGAGCAACTGCAAGATTTACTGGATAAAGGTTTTATTCGACCTAGCACATCTCTTTGGGGTGCTCCTGTCCTCTTTGTGAAGAAAAAGGATGGATCTTTACGTTTATGTATTGATTATAGGCAGTTGAACAAAGTAACTATACGAAATAAATATCCTCTACCTAAAATAGATGATCTGTTTGATCAGTTACAAGGTGCTCAATGTTTTTCAAAAATTGATCTGAGATCTGGGTATCATCAATTGAAAATAAAGAAGGAAGATATTTCAAAAACTGCTTTTAGGACTCGGTATGGGCACTACGAGTTCTTAGTAATGCCATTTGGTTTAATGAATGCCCCAGCTGCATTTATGGACTTAATGAATAGGGTATTTAAACCTTTCCTGGACCAGTTTATTATTGTATTTATCGATGATATTCTGGTGTATTCAAAGAGTTCAGAGGAGCATGAGCGACATCTAAGGATAGCTTTGCAAACTCTAAGAGAACATCAGTTGTATGTTAAGTTTTCAAAGTGTGAATTTTGGCTTAGTAGTGTTACGTTCCTAGGGCATGTGGTTACCAAAGATTATATTCATGTTGATCCCGAAAAGATAGAAGCAGTACAGCAATGGCCACTCCCTACGACAGTTACAGAGATTCGTAGCTTTCTTGGGTTAGCAGGATATTATCGTAGATTTGTTAAAGATTTTTCAAAGATAGTTGCTCCTTTGACCAGGTTGACTAGGAAAGAAATAAAATTTGAGTGGTCTGATGCTTGTGAAGAGAGTTTTCAGAAATTAAAGGAGTGCTTAACTACAGCCCCAGTCCTTACCATTCCTACGGATATTGGAGATTACGTAGTATACTGTGATGCATCTAGAGTGGGCTTAAGGTGTGTGTTAATGCAAAATGGAAGAGTAGTTGCTTATGCATCCAGACAGTTGAAGAAGCATGAACAGAATTATCCCACCCATGATTTAGAGATGGCAGCTGTAGTATTTGCTCTAAAGATTTGGAGACATTACCTGTATGGAAGAACTTGTGAGATTTATACAGATCACAAGAACCTCAAGTATATTTTTCAACAGAAGGATCTTAATTTGAGGCAAAGAAGATGGATGGAGCTACTGAAAGATTATGACTGTACGATTTTGTATCATCCAGGTAAAGCAAATGTAGTAGCTGATGCTCTAAGCAGAAAGTCAATGGGAAGTTTGGCTCATATAGCAGAGGTGCGACGACCATTGTTAGAAGAAATCAATAAGTTAGAAAGTAAGGGGATAAAGTTTGAAGTAAAAGAACCGGGAATATTATTGGCTCATGTGCAGCTCCAATCTTCCTTAGTTGAGCAAATCAAAGCCGATCAAGACAAGGATGCTAATTTACTCAAGATTAAGAGTGAAATGAAGGATAGCAAGGATTCTGAATTCTCAGTGGATACTGAAGGGGTATTAAGATACGGTAGACGATTATGTGTCCCAAATGTTAATGATTTGAGGAAACAAGTTTTGGAGGAAGCACATCGATCTACATATACCATACACCCAGGAACGACAAAGATGTACAAAGACATGAAGGAATTGTATTGGTGGGATGGTATGAAGAGGGATATTGCAGAATATGTTTCTCATTACTTGACATGCCAGCAGGTAAAAGCTGAACATCAACGACCTACAGAGTTACATCAGCGAATAGAAATACCAGAATGGAAGTGGGAGAGAATTACTATGGATTTTATCACGGGATTACCAAGGACTCCCAAAGAAAATGATTCTATCTGGGTCATTATAGACCGCATGACGAAGTCAGCACGCTTTCTGCCTATGAAAACAACCTACAACGTAACTCAGTATGCAAGGCTCTATTTAAATGAAATAGTTAGGTTTCATGGAGTCCCTATATCGATTATATCTGATCGAGGGCCGCAGTTCACGGCACGATTTTGGAAACCTTTTCAAGAAGCATTAGGAACGAGATTGGATTTGATCAAAGCTTTCCATCCCCAAACTGATGGTCAGTCTGAGCGTACAATTCAGATTTTAGAAGACATGCTCCGAGCCTGCATTTTTTATTTTGGTGAAAGTTGGGATATGTACTTGTCTTTGGCTGAATTTGCATATAATAATAGTTACCAGACTAGTATACAGATGGCCCCATTTGAAGCTTTGTATGGTAGACGGTGCAGATCCCCCATTGGATGGTTCGAAGTGGGCGAGGCTAAACTTATAGGGCCATATCTTGTACAAGAAGCTTTGAACAAGGTAAAGCTGATTAGAAAAAGGTTGCAGGCAGCTCAGAGTAGACAAAAGGCGTATGCTGACAATAGACGAAGGGAGTTAGAATTTTCATAGGGTGAACAAGTGTTCCTGAAAGTCTCACCCATGAAAGGAGTGATGAGATTTGGAAAGAAAGGGAAGTTAAGCCCTCGGTATATAGGCCCTTTTGAAATATTGGATAGAGTAGGTGCAGTGGCATATCGCATAGCTCTGCCACCAGAATTGAGCAATGTTCATCCAGTATTTCATGTGTCTATGTTACGGAAATACTTACCGGATCCTACTCATGTCATTCAACCCCAGGAAATTCAATTGGATAAGAATTTAACCTATGATGAAAAGCCGATGTCTATTGCTAATCGACAAGTGAAAAAGTTACGGTCACGAGATATTCCTATGGTTAAGGTGATATAGCAAAATCACTCATATGAGGAAGCTACGTGGGAAAGAGAAGAGGACATCCGGGCCAGATATCCGCATTTGTTTGAACAAAGAGGTTTGTTTATCTACAACTATAGTGATGAAATTCGGGGACCGAATTTCTTTAAGGGGGAAGAATGTAATAGCCGTAAATTTAACGAAAATTTCAAATAAAGAAAATTTGGAATAAAAGAGATAATTTTGAAAATGGGGATTTCAATTAAAGAAAATTTGAAATTTAAAGAGAGGATTTTGAAAATGGAGTTAGGACCTGGTGAAAATAAGTTATTATTTATATAGATTAAAGAATTATAAAAGAAATGTGAGAAATTTACGTTTCGGGGCAAAAATGCAATTTTTTAAAAGTTTCGGCGTTAAAATGTAAATAAGAAAATTTTGCAAGGACCTCCTTCAAAAAGTGAAATTTTGAAGAAAGGTCCCCCGGGATATTTTAAGGGCCTCAACAACTCCGGAAGTTGGTCATTTGCAGATTTTTCCATCTATCTTTAGAAAATTCTCCCCGAAAACCCTCTAACTTCTCTCTAAGATTTCTCCGCCTACGAACCTTGGATTTCGACACCACCACCACCAACGGACTCAGGACGAAGAGTTCTTCAAATCCATCTGATTGGTTTCTGGAGAATTGGCCGGAAATTGGCTGGAAAATTGAAGGGAAAATTGGCCAAAAAGGTAACCCCCAAAACTCCTATTTTTAGTTCTCAAACTCAAAAACTAACACCGTAGATCGATCCAGAAGGCACCAAAACCTTTGGATCTCAAATTTTAGCCAGATCCACCACTGCACGCACCCCCACGCGTCGCATCTCTCTCGGCGAGTGAAGCCCATGTGTAGCTCCTTGGGCGGCGCGTATAGCACGTGGCAGCCGGACCTCCTTGCGTTGACCTATGTTGACCGAGCTCCCAAAGGCCAAATTTTACAAATCCAGAGTCATTTTTAAGGTTTTCGGAGGTTTCGGACTCGATTTTGGAGTTTATTTTTCTGAATTCGGATCAGAAACTAGGATTTTAAGGGTGTCCAACTTTGTACTTCAAAGTGGTGAGTAGATAATTCTTCCTATAGCTTGGTTTTACTCTTCTTGAACTTTTCATTGATAAATGAGTATGATTACATGTTATTTATATGTTCATATGTTTCTGAAATGGTTTGAAATATTTGAAATGATTGAGAAATGATATCTAGTTCAAGAAGAGTATGATTCTTGAAATAGATTTTGAAATGCTTTGAATACGTTATTTCTAAATGCATTTCGCATTACATGGCAAAGAAAATATGATATGCATGTGACATTGATTTTTACAGTGTTATGTTTGCCTTGGATATGGGCATGATTTTATGATTCATCTTATTGAAAAATTTATGATAAAAGATTTTGTACTGAGACTGAAAGCTCTGTTTTGAATGATATGTAAAGTAATAAGTTGCCGAATATGATTGTATGGTGAGTTGTTTGATAATTATGCATTGTATTTGATGGATATGCATTTTTATATATGTTTATATATATATATGTAGTGATGAGTAATGACGGGATTATATGGCTTGAGACGGTATTGTGAAGGTGGTATTAGTGGTAACGTGAGGAAGCAGTAGGGTGATGAACTCACATTCCCTAATTACCTATTGTGATGATGACAGTGGTAATGTGAGGAGGCAGAAGGGTGATGAACTCACATTCCTTGTTGATCTATTGAAGTTGTAGTCAGTGGTAATGTGAGGAGGCAGTAGGGTGATGAACTCACATTCCCTGATTACCTATTGTGGTTGTGACTATGGTAATGTGACGAGGCAGAAGGGTGATGAACTCACATTCCATGTTTATCTATTGAGATTATTGATAGTTGTAACATACTTGAGCATTATAAAAAAGAATTGATTTTTAATGCATATCAAATTTGATTTAAGATCAATTTGTATCATATGTGGTTACAGATATTTGAATGTAATTGGAACTGAGAATATTTTGAAAATGCGGATCCCATAAGGATGTACTTCTGAACGGTAGATTTTAATATGATAAATTTTTAAAATAAGAGTACATCCTTATGTTGATCTGAGAGGTTATAGGATGTATTAACTGCTCATTGAGTTGTAAAACTCACTACACGTGGTTGATATATTTTTCAGATAAAGACCTAGAATTTGGTCCTGCGGCTACTTGATCGATTAGGTGTCATATTTAAGTGGTGAGCCTAAATTGTTTCTAGGCTCTCAGTATGTAAACTTGTAATATATTTGTACTCTAGAGTTGCTCTGAACGTCATGGGCAGAATCCCTGTTTCCGCTGTAAAACTGATAAGTGTAGACCTGGCATGTATAATTAGCTATACTGAAAATGTGTAAATGTATGATATTATCTTGTTATGACATATTATGTGGTCGATTGTAATTAGTATTGCAAATTTGTAAACATATGGTAATACTCGGATATGTTATATTGTGAAATTATTTACAAGTACATAATAGTAAAGTTTATCGAATATGAGAGATTTTTGCGTCCCTAAAGTAGGGATGTGACAAGTTGGTATCAGAGCATTAGGTTTCCTTATGGCAATCAGAGCAAAGGATTCTTTAGTAGGACCTTTAGTATCGATATGAGCCAGACAAGTTGGTCAGTGCCGCAGGGAGATGGTTGTTTGTTATCATTGCAACCAACCTGGACACATGAAAAGGGAATGTCCTCAGTTGTATAGCTCAAGCCAAGGGCCAATTCGACCTGGTTTGCTACCAACCCCAGTGGCAGCTCAGCCTATAAGGACTATACCGGGCCAAGCAAGTAGCAGAGGTACTGGTAGAGGGATGATGGGCCGAGGTCAAAGTCAAGCAGGCCGGGGTCAACCGAGGATTTTTGCTCTTACCAAACAGGATGCACAAGCTTCAAATGCGGTCATGACAGGTACTCTTTCGGTTTGCCTACATGAAACATATGTTTTGTTTGACCTCGGGTCTACATATTCCTATGTCTCCCCTAGTTTTGCTAAGAGTTTGGGTAAAGATCCGATTAGGATGGATGCCCCTTTCTTTGTAACCACCCCAGTTGGTGATTATTTGCCAGTAGAGCATATATGCAAGTCATGTAAAGTTACAGTGGGTGATAGAGAGACATCTGCTGATTTGATCATCCTAGACATCGTCGACTTTGATGTAATCCTAAGAATGGATTGGTTGGCAGCATGCTATGCTACCTTGGATTACTATAAGAAGGCAATCAAGTTCAACTTTCCAAGTGAAGTTCCTTTCCGGTTCCAGTGTGATCGAAGTAAAGCTCCAAGTAACCTGATTTCAGTCTTGGGTGCTCAGAAGATGTTGAAGAAGGGATGCCAGGGATATTTGGCATATGTTAGAGATGTGGATGGGAAGGTACCGGATGTAGACAAGATGGCAGTGGTAAGAGAATTCCTGGATGTCTTCCCAAAAGAGTTGCCAGGATTACCTCCTGAACGGGAGATAGAGTTTGGTATCGACCTTATTCCAAAGGCTCGACCAATTTCTATACCGCCTTACAGGATGGCACCTACAGAGCTTAAGGAGCTAAAGAGTCAGTTGCAGGATTTGTTGGATAAGGGTTTCATCAGGCCGAGTACTTCTCCATGGGGTGCTCCAATCCTTTTTGTGAAGAAGAAAGACGGGTCTTTGCGAATTTGTATTGACTATCGGCAACTGAATAAGCTAACGGTGCGCAATAATTACCCTTTGCCCAGAATTGATGATCTGTTCGATCAACTTCAAGGAGCGAAATGTTTCTCCAAGATTGATCTGAGGTTAGGGTATCATCAGTTGAAGATTAGGAATGAGGATATTTCCAAGACAGCTTTTAGGACCCGTTATGGTCATTATGAGTTTTTGGTTATGTCTTTTGGACTAACTAACGCACCAGCTGCTTTTATAGACTTGATGAACAGGGTGTTCAAGCCATTCTTAGATCAGTTTGTCATTGTGTTCATTGATGACATCTTGGTTTATTCGAAGGACCATGAGGAGCATGAACAGCACCTACGGGTCATTCTGTAGATTTTGAGGGATCATCAGTTGTATGCCAAGCTCTCTAAGTGTGAGTTCTGGTTAGACAGCATTATGTTTCTGGGGCATGTAGTCACGAAGGACGGCATTCAAGTAGACCCCGAGAAGGTAGAGGCAGTACAGCAGTGGCCTCGCCCAGTTAGTGTGACGGAGATCCGAAGTTTCTTGGGCCTAGCAGGGTATTACCGGAGGTTCATCAAGGATTTCTCCAGGATTGCTGCTCCTTTGACCAGATTAACCAGGAAGGGAGTTAAGTTTGAGTGGTCAGATGCATACGAAGAAAGTTTTCAGACCTTGAAGAAGTGTCTAACCACAACCCCAGTTCTAACTATCCCAACGGGCACAGGAGGATACTCAGTATACTGTGACGCCTCAAGGGTGGGCTTGGGTTGTGTGTTAATGCAGAACGGGCATGTTGTAGCCTATGCATCTAGGCAGCTCAGGAAGCACGAACAAAACTATCCTACACATGATCTGGAGATGGCGGCAGTCGTCTTTGCCTTGAAGGTTTGGAGGCACTATCTCTATGGTGAACTCTGTGAGATTTACACGGACCACAAGAGCCTCAAGTACATCTTTCAACAAAGGGATCTTAACTTGAGACAGAGGAGGTGGATGGAGTTGGTGAAGGACTATGACTGCACTATCTTGTACCATCCAGGCAAGGCCAATGTGGTAGCAGATGCTTTGAGCAGAAAGTCAATGGGGAGTCTAGCCCATATCACCCTACTCCGGAGGCCGTTGGTATGGGATATTCATCGGCTAGAAGGTGAGGGGATGCGCTTTGAAGTGAAGGAGCCAGGGGTGTTGTTAGCCCACATGCAACTACACTCTCCACTGGTTGAGCAGATTAAGACAGATCAGGAAGAGGATGCTAAGCTGTGCAAGCTCAAGGATGAATCTAGGAATAATCAGACTTCTGAATTCAGCGTGGATGCTGAAGAAGTGTTAAGATGTGGAAAGCGCTTGTGTGTACCCGATGTGGATAGCTTGAGGAAGTAGATTTTGGAGGAGGCACATCAATCAACCTATACTATCCACCCAGGAACAAATAAGATATACAGTGACCTCAAGGACTTGTATTGGTGGAATGGGATGAAGAAAGATGTAGCAAACTTTGTGGCTCAGTGCTTGATTTGTCAGCAGGTGAAAGCTGAACACCAGAAACCTGCCGGTTTGCACCAACAGATTGAGATACCGGAGTGGAAGTGGGAAAGGATTACTATGGACTTCGTTACAGGGTTACCAGGGACCCCTAAGGGTTATGACTCAGTATGGGTGATAGTGGATCGAATGACCAAGTCATCCCACTTCTTACCAGTGAAGACTACCTTTAATGCGGCTCAGTATGCAAGCCTGTATCTGAGTGAAATTGTCAGATTGCATGGAGTCCCTGTATCCATCATATCTGATCGAGGTCCACAGTTTACGGTAAGGTTTTGGAAAGCTTTTCAAGAAGCTTTGGGAACGAGGTTGGATCTAAGCACCGCTTTTCATCCCCAAACAGATGGCCAGTCAGAACGCACGATTCAGATTCTAGAGGATATGCTTAGAGCATGTATATTGGATTTTGGTGGCAGTTGGGAAGGATACCTGCCATTAGTTGAGTTTGCATACAACAACAGTTATCAAGCCAGTATTCAGATGGCACCTTTTGAAGCTCTTTATGGGAGAAGATGCCGATCTCCCGTTGGATGGTTTGAAGTTGGAGAAGTCAAGCTGCTAGGGCCAGACTTGGTGCAAGATGCCATAGAGAAGGTCAAGCTGATAAGGGAACGGCTTTTAACTGCACAAAGTCATTAGAAGGCTTATATGGACCATAGGCGTCGGGAGTTAGAGTTTTCTCTGGGCGATCACGTGTTCCTCAGAGTTTCACCCATGAAGGGAATCATGCGGTTTGGTAAGAAAGGAAAGTTAAGCCCGAGGTATATTGGACCCTTTGAAATTCTGGATAGGGTAGGAGTAGTGGAATACCGCCTAGCCCTACCACCTGGATTGAGTGAAGTGCATCCAGTCTTCCATGTCTCGATGTTAAGGAAGTATCTACCCGACCCATCTCATGTGATTCAACCTCAGGAAATCCTTTTGGATGACAAGTTGGCCTACGAAGAGAAATCCGTGGCCATTGTTGATAGACAAGTGAAAAAGTTGAGGTCTAAGGATATCCCTACAGTGAAGGTGATCTGACAGAATCATTCCAAAGAGGAAGCTACGTGGGAAGTAGAGGACGTCATGAGAGAGAAGTATCCACAGCTGTTTCAAGAGTAGTTTTATGTTTTCATGTTGTTGGTTTTTGTAAAATTTGGGGACCAAATTTTTTATTAGGAGGGGAGAATGTAATAACCCTCAACTAATAAAACCTTTGAAGATTAGGTACAAATCATTTGAAACAAAGAAAGTTGAGAACAATGTAAAATTTTAGAGCGTTTTTGACCTTTTCTTCTGACCTTTTGTCACTCATATAAGCATAACTCTCTCATATGAAATCTAAATTAAGTGATTCCAATTTCTAATGAACTATAAGACATATATCTATAACTTTGATGTTGGGAACTTTTTCAAATTCCGTGAATATCATAGTGAGACGAGGCAAAAACCGAAGCGTAGTGTGGTCTGGACCTTTGCTCACTATTTTATTCATAACTCCTTCATATGAACTCCAAATTAGGTGATTCAAGTAACTACGGAAAGCTAAGAGAAAGAGCTATAACTTTCATGTTGGATATTTTGTTAAATTTGGTGAAATGGAGTTCACCGCGGCGAGAATATGTTCACCGCGGCGAGAATGATGCGGTATTTTCCGGAGAGCATGAGTTTTCTGGTTTCGAATCTGGCCGCGGCGAAAATAAGTTCGCCGGCGGCGAGAATGAGTTCGCCGGTGGCGAGAATGAGTTCGCCGGCGGTGAGATTCGTCAGATAGCTTTTTTTTGCGGACCCCCCCTTTTTTTCATTTCTCTTTCATCTGAACCCTAACTCTCTCTCTCTAAAATTTTTCTCAAACTTCTCTCTAAGATATCTCATCATCCGGACGTCCGATTTGAGCAAGTAAGGTATCGTTGGACTCGTGGGAAGAAGAGCTACAAATTCCACTGATCAATTTCACCGGAAGGTCACCGGAAAATCGCGTGAATAGTACCTCCAAAGGTAAAACTCCGTTTAATCGCGTTTCAGGCTTCGTTTTACCGAATTTCTTTCCATAGATAGTCTTAGAATTATTTTCTATACTAAAATATAGGGTTTTTAGGTTTCGGCGTGAATAGTGTTTCTGGTGAGTGAATAGTGTTTTTCGGCGTGAATAGTGACTTTTAGAGTTTTCTAATTTTCATGTTATGTCTATGTATTCTAGGTTGTTGAGCCATCACGAGGTGAAATTCTCGTTGTTGGACTTCTAGTAAGGTGAGTGGGTTTTTCATACTATAGCGCATGTTTTAAGAATTTGATTTATAACTCTCTCGTATGATTTTAACTAGTTGGAATGTATGTTAAATTGTTTTACCGCTTTGAAAACCAATATGTTCCAACCATGTTAGAAATTGTAAATTTCAATCCTAGTTGAACCCTAGGTATGCAGGGCAAGCATCTAGACTATTAATTCTCCATTTGAGCTAGATTTATAGAAATGCGAACTTAGTCATAGAAATGAACTAAGTTAGCCATGAAGTGATTTGATGCATGATAAGTATCTATGTAACGTCTACGGACGATCTATGTTTAAAAAGGGAAAGTTTATGATTTTAAAGGTCTCCATGGGAATTCATGGATGAGATATATTTTAGAATAGAATTTTATGCAGGAAAAGAGCTAGATGGAGAATTATAGCTTTATTGTAAAATTATTGAAATGTTTTTCCTTTAAACTCTTTGAATAGAATATTTCAAATATTTTCTATTGGAGGGACCCTTTTAGATCACTGTTAGCTAGCCGCAAGTAGTGCTAGTCCTGGTGCACCATGATCATGTTAAGGCTTCGGCCTAGGATACTGTGACGGGCATATGACTGCCTAAGACACAGGAATTTAGGGTAGACTTATGTCTATGCCTACAGTGATTGCCATACCCATTGCTATGTGCTTGGGAAATTTAGGGTAGACTTATGTCTATGCCTACAATGATTTTCATACCCATTGCTATGTGCTTGAAAAATTTAGGGTAGACTTATGTCTATGCCTACAGTGATTGCCATACCCATTGCTATGTGCTTGGGGAAAATTTAAGGTGGGTTTCCTACCGTGATTACCCCTCCCTTGCTATGTGCTTGGGGAAGATGATGATCTGTCAAGAAAGAACTCCAATAAACTAATGCATTTTTCTTAAAGATTAAATATTTCTAAAATAACTCATTCATCATTGTTATTACATAAGTATCTTCATTTATTACTTACCATGCATAATTGTTTTGCTTACAGTTATTGATTTAATCCTGATTTATCATTTGAACTGTTTAGCATTCTTTCAATAAATTACGATTAAATGTTTAATGTTTTCTATACCTTGATTTCAATTATTTAATTCATTGCGAAACACTCGTGCTTAGTTTGCCCTGTTTCTGTTATAGTATGATTTACCCATTCACTGAGATGTGGTAATCTCACCCCTCTTCTGTTTTCTCCCCACATATAGTTAAAGAAACACTGATCCAGCTACAGCTCCATAGGAGGCTAAATATAGCATTGGTGAGCCCCAATTTGGGCAAGATTCCGTTGTATTGGTTGTATAGTTTCAGTCTAGTGTATCTCCATGAACTTACAGGCAGGATCCTCGCTTCTTGTGTTGTTTGAAAAATGGTTTTAAGTTTTACAACAATGTTTGTACTATGAGGCCATGTGCCAAGTTGAATCAAGGATGTTGGATTCATGAGATATATATATATATATATATATATATATATATATATATATATATATATATATAGTATTTTCTTATATTGGATGTGGCGTATGTGGCCAGTTATATTTATTATGTACTCTGGATTGTGTGCTGAATGTTTGTGCATGCTATGTGTTAGGCTTACGGCTAGGGGGAAACCCTTATGCCGTGCCGGTCATATGTTCCATCATTTGGGGCCATGACAATACATAAATACTATGAGAAATTTTAATACATTTTTACATGTATATGAGAAACAAGTAAGAAATTTTTTAGAGTAGATTAAACTTGTTAATGATAGTTTGTTGCATTAAATTAAAAAATTTATAATCGAACATATTAAATTAAGTAGGGAGCAAAAAATAAAGTTAAGTTACATAAAAAGTTAATTTTTGTAATTGTTATAAAAAAAATAAAAAAAAGGAACCATAATAACATATATTTACTAGTAATATTGGAGTGTTAGCTTGTTAAAAATTAAAAATTATGCAAATTAGATAAGAGTGTTAACTTGTTAAAAAAATTTAGGATGTTAATTTAATTAAGAATGAAAAGTAAGTTTGTTAGTAAATTGTAAGTATACAAATCAAAAATTTAAATTTTCCTAGTTATGAACATATTAAATAGAATGAAAATTAATGAAACTTTTTTTATATTAGTTAATCCTTGAAGAAGGGTTAGAACATGAAATAGTACATGTAGCAACGCTTTAATTAGCGGAGTATTGTTTAATTTTTTAAATTTATAATGGTTTCAAATATAGATAAATCTTAGATCCATAAACCTGACACACCCAAGAGTATTTGGAAGGTCTAGAAAGTTTTCTGAATTTTGCAAATGTTAACTCGAGTGTGGAAGGTAAAATAATCTTTCCAAACTCAAAGTATAGATTTAAAAAATGGCATGTTACAGAGGTTGTTCACCAACACTTGATCATCAAGCATTTTCCACAATGATACGATTTCTGGAGTATGCACGTAGAAATGAAAACAGAAGATCCTACTATAAGACATCAAATAATACCACAAGAGGTGGCAGAACAACCCATTGTTCGGAATGACCCTGTGCAGAACATAGTCTGTGATGTATTTGGAATTCATCGCGAACATGAAAGTATAGATTCTATGGAGATGTTAGTTCTATCGTCAAGAGAAAAGATGGACAAAGGTATGAAAGATTTGTTTAAATTACTGAAGGATGACCAACAACAACTATACGAAGGGTGTGAGAAATACTCCAAATTGTTATTTTTGGTGAATTTGTACCACCTCAAGTGTTTGTGCAAGATAAGTGACAAGGCTATGTCAATGATACTAGAGTTATTGGTTGACGTCTTCTCAGATGCAAAAATTCCAACTTTATTTTACGATACTAAAAAAAGCATTAATAAGTTGGGGCTAAATTATAAAAAAATACATGCATGTAAGAACGATTGCATGTTATATTGGGGGGAGAACAAAAATAGATATGTTTGTAGTAAGTGCAGTGCACCAAGATGAAAATCGAAAAAGAAATGAGAGAAGCAGAAAAAGGTAGCTAATAAAATTCTCAAATACTTTTCACTCAAGCCATGATTGTAAAGATTGTTCGTGTCTTCTAAAACTGCTGAATATAAGAGATGGTATTTGTAACATCCTTAATTTCGTTTCTTTTATTAATAAAGGTACATAAATATTTAACGTAACATCCTTAATTTTTTTTCTTTAAAGATACATAAATATTTAATTAAGAAAAAAAATTTATTAGACAATTTTTAGATATTTAAGGAAATATAATCTTTAAAAATTCTTCACTTTATGTGTATGCAGAGAAAATGTTTCTAACAATAAGGAAACAAGTAAAGAGAGAAAACCTAATAGGAAAAATCAGAAATAACATACTAAAGATAGGCAAAATTCTTTGGTAAGGAAAATAAATTTTTGTGAAGTAAGTAAAGGTCTTAAAATTTTAAGAAGATTAAATTAGGGTAATTTTTCTTAATTCAAGAGTTAGAAATTTCTAAGTTTAACATCTCCACTCATAAATTGGGTTTTCACCTATGGACACTTCATATAGAGTTTTTCTGCTTTACATAAGTTTCTAACAAATCCATTGAATAACCTAAGCAAGAAATAAAATATAGACTTGGATTAGGATATAGAAGTTGGACCGATAGTCCAAAAATTATGAAAATGTGACCAATCCCTCCAAGAAAGGTAGAACTTTATTCAAAGTAAAGGAAATGAGTAGGAATGAGCCCAAATCCAAGAGGAAAAGTAAAATAAAATAAATCATGTGATGAAATAATAGTGTAATAATAATAAAGATTAAGTTACATGGCATTAAAACAAAAAATTAGCAAGTGGTATGATAATACAAGGCATTAGGACAAAACATCTATATACTACACTCATAATTTTAGCAAGTGGTATCATAATACATGGCATTAGGACAAAACATTCTTATCCTACACAAATAATTTCAGCCAAGTAAGGGAGATTCAAGGGTTAGAAACTTGCCACTTAAAAAGGCAAACCTATCATACTTGATTAAGACAAAAGAAAAAGGAAATAAATCGCTAAATCAAAGGGACCTTGTCCCTTGTCTTAAGAACATATTATCATAATTTTCAAAATACAAATCTCATTTTCCTATGCATATCTTGACTAAGGAAGAGGAAGACAAGAACATGAGTTGTTTGTTTTCCAAAAATCAACCAAGTGCATCCTAATTGTGATAAGGTAGACCCATGGTCATGAAAGGTGAATTATTTGATAGTCTATTTAAGCAAAACCCACCCTTATAACATTATAATTTCGTCTAAGTGAGTGAAAGGAAAAACATAAGCAAGGTAGAGTGAGGAAAGGAGAGGAAGAGAAGAAGAAAGAGGAAGGAGAAGTTTAGAGGACTAAGTGCTCAAGGTAAGTTAGCTAAATCTCCACTTGAATCCATCTTTTCTCTTCATTATTAAGGTTCAAAAAAATCACTCTCCTTCTCTTATTTAAGCTGCTAAAAGAGCTAAGGGAAGGGAGGAATCTTGCTACTTCCTTCAAGAGGAAACAAGAAAACGAATTCACTAAGTGAACTAGGGAGATCCTTAAGTAGGTTTAACAATATTTCTTTTTGAAAATCTTTGAAATTGGTAACATTTATATGGGATTTTGATCTTAGAACTTTGATGATTGGTCATGGATGTTGTTATATCATGTTACATATTGATCTTGCACGTGATATATGTTTGAATACTTAGGCTGGAATAGATAATTCTGCATAGGTATGGCTATGGATGGCAACATTTTAAGCTTTTATTTTTAAAATTCTGAAAAGAATCTGTAAGGAATTAAAATAAATAGTTAACATAAAAAATGTAGAACTATGTCTCAAAAAATTTTAGCCACTGGAATCACTTAATTTGGAGTCCATATAAGGTAGATATGGTCCGATTAGTATGCAGTGGTCAAAAAATGATTAATCAAGGAAGAATCTATTAGGAAAGTTTCTGTGTTTGCATTTATGGGAACATTCTATAGGGAATTAAAATAACTGTTAACATAAAATTTATATATAGATGTGTCATGAAATTTTAGCCATTGGAATCACTCAATTTGGAATTCTTATGAAAAAGATATGGACAAATTAGTAAGTAGAGGTCAGAACCTACTTGGGAAGAAATAACCTATCACTTGAGGGAGTAATATCACCAAGAATTTTTAATATTTGGCTAAACTGTTCAACATAATAGTTTTAGATAATAGTTTTAGATAATAGTTTTATCTTTAAATTGACACTAAGATCATCTAAATTGGAGTTAAAATGAGGGAGTTATGCTCTGGTTAGTAAGAGAAGGTCAAATAGGATGAAAACCTACATCAAGAAAATAATGGGATAAAAATAATATTTAAAGAAGAAGAAGAATCTTATAAATGAAAATAATAAATGACTAGTATATGCCATAGTCATTGCCATTGCATGAACTTCTTACCATCTTAAGTGTATAATTCTGACATGAAAATATTTTATAAAGTGTTATTTAAAATGGTTATGTTCATGGCATGATTATCATTGATTTTTAGTAATAATTTTATTTTGATGTGAGTTTAATGAACATACTTGTTATTGAAATCATATTTTTGGCTATTATTGTGAAAAGAAAAGAAATGAGCACGGTCACATGACAATCCGTGTGGTGCACCAGTAAGGGACGTCCTACCAACGAGTATGATTATGTTAATAAGAAAAGAAAGAGAAAGTGTGCCATGTTGGACGGAGCAAGAAAAGTCCGTACCGAAGAGTAGAAAATACTCACCCTGACGGGGGTAGCTTGATATGAGAATAAAATGATAGCCATCATATGATATTCTAAAAATAGTTAATCCTTCCATACATGTCATTACTGTACAATTTTCATAGGTATAGATAAAGTGCATTCATGTGACCAAAGGTTTTTGCTATAACTTATACATATAAACATGATGTGATGAGCTATATTGATGATGATTATAATTTATTGTTGAACCTACTGAGATTTAATTCTCACTATTTTTTCATACCATGTTCAGAAGATTAACTATGCAGCTATTCTTCATGGCACTTATTATTGTTGTACATTGGATCGAGCTACCCTACCTTGGGCAACTACCAATTATATCAGATATATCTTTAATAGACGTAACTAAGATTCCGGTGGAGGTGTCGCCACCTGCACCAATGTTCCCGGAAGTAGTCTACGTGGATGATTAGGGTTAATATGTATATGTTAGACTTTAGTACAGATGTTTGTAAATTAATGATGTGTATGTAAACTCAGTATTGTATAAATTAAATAAATGTTACTTTGAGTTAATTTGTAACGAGGTAATAACTTCATGAAATTTTACAAATATTGAAAAAAAATTGTTACATAAATGGAGTGTTACAATATTCCATAAACAGAAATTGTGATGGCGTGATGAGGCATCTGAGGGACTCTAAGGCAGGGAAGAGATTAGACATGCTTAATTTATAGCATGTCAAATACCCCCACACTTACTCTTTTACTTGTCTTCTAGCAAGTTAATTCATGTGAACAATATTCAATATATGATATGAGTGAAATACTTACCAATAAGTTGCCTCATTGTAAAAATTGTATACTCTTAAAGAAATTTCAAAAAATTTAATAATTATGTGCAATATTTAACTCAAATGCAATTCATGAATTATTTTTTTAGAGTCTTGAGTGTGTGTGTGTGTCTTTGAGCAATTCAACCATCTTTTACCCAAATGAGTTTATATATCTTAACAATTCGGGTATGGATCTCTTTTTAAGATTTTCATATGCTTATTTTTCATACTACTCTCCACTAATGTAGGCTAAAACTACTTTTTAGAATCAAAAGGGCTTTAATCAGCTTATAACGTGGCTAGGTTATAAGGTGAGACAGAAGATATAAATTTAGGTTCGATCACCCAACATCACATGATTAGTTATACTTTTCTTGAGCTTTCTCAAGTTTGGAAAAAAAATTTCCCTATACTTATTACCTTACTATATTGAATTCATTTGTTTCTCTATTTTTTTTTCTTTCACTACTTAGACTTTCATTGGTATTTTTGGACTTTTCTTTCCTTTTGATTTTTTTTCCTTTCTTTTGTCCTTGATCCACCCTTCCACCCTTTTATTAATGTAGCTCTACACAACAATCATTTCAAAATTAATCATGGAGTAAGTGAATAAGGAAAAACAAATAAAGGTATTAATCATAAAATTTGGTCTTGGTTCTATAGTGGGTATGAATATATATATATATATATATATATATATATATATATATATATATATATATATATATATATATATATATATATTAAGCTCAAAATATAGGTGCTAAGGATATTTTATTGCTTAGGTTTGGCTTGAAAGGCTCAACCTCATTAAATAATGGCTAAATCATCTCCTAATTAATAGTATCAGCTTAAGATTTCGCCTCAAGGAGCATTTAAATAAATTATAGAAAATTGATGAGATCATAAAATATTTTGAGTTATATAAACTTTCTCTAAGTAAAAGATAAAGTAAATACCCAAAGTTGCTGTGCAAAATAGTTTCAGGATTCTAAAAAATGGATAATAATAATAATAATAAATTACAAAGAAATTAAAATTACACATAATCATGACTTTCCTACGTTTTTCAAGAGCTATTAGCAATTTAAACATTTATATCATTGGCTATTGGTTTGACTAACACTAACTCCAAGATTAAAATAAGTTCACATGCTCACCCCATTCAATAACTGGAATTAAAAGTGCATAGATCATAGAAGCAAAATAAGCAGTACACAAGTATATGATTTATTATAAAGTCATCCAGCTAAATCATAAATTGACCCCCACACTTAAGAACTTACATTGTCCCCAATATAAAATAGAAAATAAAAAGATAGGAGAGACAAGTAATAAAATGAGGAGGGGTTCAATGAAACTTCCCTGATCAGTTGTCACCATCCATCTTGTCCTGATCAGGTGCAGTGCTAAAGGGCGGTTCAAAAGGTGTCGGGAATTCTATTAGAAGGTTCAGGGCATAGGCTAGCTGACTGAAACAAGCATTGTTATGTTGTGCTATGGAGTACTGGTAGAGTGCCAGATCATTCATCTTGTGGCTTAAGTATTCAGTTTGCTCCCATAAGTATTCAATAGTGTGTTGGGATGGTGGTAGGGCTGAACTACTACTAGGTTCCTCTACATTTAGTGGCTGAATCTCTAACTCCTCCTCTTCTGCTTCCTCATGCCCTTTATATTTTTTTATGTCTGCATAGGATATAGGTCTCATTGGTTGGATGAGAGCCTCAATGGAATCCCAGCTTACTTCTGCATTCCTACATAGACCAGTGATTAGATTAGGAGCAAAGAGGGAGCTGCCTCGAGAGTTAATCCAGCCTAGCATCTATCTGTGGATAATTTTCCCTACATCAATAGAAAAGCCCTTCAATATAACATAAAGCAGAATGGCCTTGTCCCTTTTGACTTGACTCATATTTAAGCTAGGCATGAATTTTACTGACATGAAATAATGCC
This sequence comes from Gleditsia sinensis, assembly GCA_037074535.1. Classification (NCBI taxonomy): domain Eukaryota; kingdom Viridiplantae; phylum Streptophyta; class Magnoliopsida; order Fabales; family Fabaceae; genus Gleditsia; species Gleditsia sinensis. The sequence goes on from CM073471.1 coordinate 35,107,154, forward strand.
AGGCTTTAGCCACTTTGTTTATGTCAGCCCTAGCAAGGTACACTGGTTGGCCATTATTATCCAATTTTCAAGAAGCCCTATGTAGTAAAGAATGTAAATAATTTCTCCAAAATCAATGTATGACTGAAGAAGCGTCGAGTATTCATCATCCTCAATGTCAGGTAGTGAGTAAAACTCATTGATGGAATGCAGAGTGAATTTCACCATCTTGTCTCTGACCCGTGCTTTATGACGTTCATAGACTATAGCATTGGAGTAAAACTCCTGTACCACGGGAATGACCCCTGGTTCTGGATTCCTGCAAAAAATCTACCAATGCCTATGGAAGATATTGTCTCTATGAGGTAACCCAGCAGTGACAATAAATCCTCGTTCTGAAATGATGGGTTTATGCACTACCACTTTGATGTGGTGCTAATAAACCTCTTTAGTCATGAATGTTGTGTTATCAAATGTTGGAGGGTCATATGCTCTATTCTTCCTCTTTGAAAGGCCCAATTTAGAAGTTTTAAGAGCCATTGGACTTAGAAAGTCACTAGAGCGGTTTATCGAACACCTGGTGTGCACTCTTGAAATATGACAAGAATGGGTGGTAGATTCCCAACTTGAAGTCTCAATTCAATGCAACCAAGTAACAATGGAGTATGGAGATCAATTACAGCAGGAAATATGAAGAAAACCGTACACAATTGAGCTTGATTTGTGGCTAGAAGATGAAAGATCAAAATTGCCTTAGAAACCCTAGAAAACTTCCAATGAATCCCAATCAATTGCTGAAAGAGCTGTTCAATCCTGCAAAAGAAGATGGAAAATCACTTAATTTAAGTAAGGAAATGTAATTGGGGTTATTAGGGTTGATTGGATGCAAGGAATTGTGATTAGGGGTGAAGGGGAGTGAAAATAAGGTGCTGAGAGTGAAGAGGCAGCAGGCCTCTTACAAAGAGCGTTGCGGCGCTCGCTTGATCTGGGCAACGGGCGTCGCGACGCTGTGTGTCTGCAAGTCAATTTTTTCATTTTTTTAGTTTTTTAAACAAATAAAAGAAATCAAATTATGAAAAAAAATTATTGTTGAGTTGCCTCCCAACCAGCGCCTTTGTTTAACGTCGTTGGCTCGACATAAACTCATAAAATTACGGAGGATCTTCAAGGGTTATCCATTGTGGTCCCTCATGCTGAAATCCTTTATAATATGGTTTTAGCCTATGCCTATTGACTTTGAAGCTATTATGATGATCCATGCTTTTTATTTCAATTGCACTATGAGAAAAAATATTAGTAACAATAAATGGTCCCTCCCATCTAGAACGAAACTTACCTGGGAACAATCGGAGCTTGGAATTATAGAGGAGGACTTTCTGTCCTTTATTGAACTCCTTGCGTGAAATCATACGATCGTGTAAGAGTTTTTTTTTGGCCTTATAAATATTTACGTTTTCATATGCCTCATTTCTGATTTCCTCTAATTCCTGAAGCTATAATTTCTTGTATTCTCCACTTTCTTCCAAATTCATGTTAAATTTATTTATAGCCCAAAATGCTTTTTGTTCCAATTCAACTGAAATATGACAAGTTTTTTCAAATACTAACCTATATGGAGACATACCAATTAGGGTCTTATAGGCTATTCTGTATGCCCAGATAGCATCATTTAATTTGAGACTCTAATCCCTGCAGTTGGGATTTATTGTCTTACTAATGATATTTTTTATTTCTCTATTGGATACCTTAGCTTGCCCATTGGTTTGGTGGTGGTATGCAGTTGACAATTTATGAGTGACATTATATTTCTTTAATAGGGCTTCAATAGTCCTATTGCAAAAATGTGTTCCCTTGTCCTATTTCTCTATTGGATACCTTAGCATCATTCAATAGTCCTATTTCTTGGAATCCCAAATCTTGAGAAAATATAGGATTTAATGAAATCTGCAATCACTTTGGTATCGTCAGTCCTAGTGGGCTTAGCTTCCACCCACTTTGAGACATAGTCCACAACCAGCAAAATATAATTATATCCAGATGATAAAGAAAAAGTTCCCATGAAATCAATTCCCCAAACATAAAAAGTTTCACAAAATAATACTGGTGTTTGAGGTATCTCATTTTTTTTTGATATATTACCTATTTTTTGGCAATTTTAGTACATTACTTACAAAAACGATATGAATCTTTGAATAGAGTAGGCCAGTAAAAACCGCAATCTAATACTTTCTTTGCTGTCCTTTTTGCCCCAAGGTGTCCTCTACATGCATAAGAGTGGCAGAAGGTTAGAATTGATAGAACTTCAAAGTCAGGAATACACCTTCTTATAATTTGATCTGAGCATTACTTCTATAGGTAGGGATCATCCCATATGTAATATTTGGCATCACTCTTGATTGTGTTTCTGGCAGCCCTGGTCAAAAGAGGAGGTAACTGATTAGTAGCCAAATAATTTACAATATTTGCATACCATGGCATATGAACGGAAATTGAAAATAAATTTTTATCTAGGAATGATTCTTCAATTTTCAATTTCTCATCCATATGTGTCAGACTCTTTCTTGTCTTTGATTTCTAAATCAAATTCAATAAGCAGTAACACCCATCTGATTATCTTGGGTTTAGCCTCCTTTTTCATCACCAAGTACCTCAAAGCTACATGATCAATAAAAATAATAATTTTAGTGCATATTAAATATGATCTAAATTTTGCTAATGCAAAGACTACAGCTAAGAGCTCTTTTTTAGTGGTGGTATAATTATTTTGGGCATCATTCAGTATTCTGGAGGCATAATATATCACATGGGATGTGTTTCTAACTCTTTGGCTAAGTACTGCTCCAATTGCATGATCATTAGTATCACACATAATTTCAAAAGGGAGGTTCCAGTCTGGTGCTTGGACAATTGGAGCTGAAATCAAAGATTCTTTCAATTTGTCAAAAGTTTCCCTACATTCTTCATCAAATTCAAAAGAGACATCTTTTTGAAGCAATTTGAACATGGGTGCTGCTTTCTTGGAAAAGTTCTTTACAAATCTTCTATAAAAACCTGCATGGCCAAGAAAAGAACGAACTTTCTGTACACAAGTGAGATAAGGTAGAGTTTGTATAATATTAATTTTTTCTTTATCTACCTCTATTTCCCTTTTAGAGATAACATGGCTTAAAACTATACCTTGTTCAACCATAAAATGACATTTTTCAGAATTTAAAACAAGTTAGTTTCTTGACATTGTTTCAAAATTAATGAAAGGTTATGCAAACAATCATCGAATGAATTCCCATAAATTGAAAAATCATCCATAAATACCTCAATAAATTTTTTAAGGTAATATGAGAATATGCTAACCATACACCTTTAAAAAGTGACAGGGGCAATTCAAAGCCCAAACGACATGCGCCTATATGTGAATGTCCCAAATGGACAAGTGAAGGTTGTCTTTTCCTAGTCTTCAGAAGCAATTGTAATTTAAAAATAGCCTGAATAACCATCAAGAAAACAATAGTAAGGTTTACCAGATAACCTTTCCAGCATTTGATCAATAAAAGGTAAAGGAAAATGGTCTTTTCGGGTTACAAAAGTTAATTTTCTATAATCTATACAAACCCTCCACCCATTTTGAATCCGGGTGGGTACCAATTCATCCTTTTAATTTTATGTCACAGTTATTCCTATTTTCTTGGAAACTACTTTCACTGGGCTCAACCAATGACTATTTGAAATAGGGTATATTATCCCAACCTCCAACAGTTTAAGAATTTCCTTCTTCACTACATCCATCATAGGTGGATTTAGCTTTCTTTGGGGCTGTCTAGAAGGTTTAGCTCCTTCGTCCATTAATATTCTATGAATACATATGGAAGGGCTTATCCCTTTAAGATTAACTATGGTTCATCCTATTGCAGTTTTGCGCTTTTTAAGAACTTGGATTAATTTCTCCTCCTGATCAACTTCAAGCTTGTTGGAAATAATAACAGGAAGTGTTTCTCCTTCCCCCAAAAATACATATTTGAGGTGATTGGGAAGTGGCTTCAATTTAGGAGCAGGAGCTTGCACAACAGAAGGTAAAAGAGTAGTATCAGAAATTGATAATTCCATATAAAAAAAATTACTTATTGGTGGTCCTTCTAAAAAACCATTGAGTGCAACCAGCTCCTCTATTGTTTCTTCATCCAAATCTATCTCACCATAATCTTTCTCTATGGATTTGCTCACAATTACTTCCAGTTTATCCTTTCCATCTAATTCAAACACATAATATGCTAAGGAATCAAAGACATCAATAGAATAAATAAGAGTATTATCACCTGGGTGTTTCATGGCTTCATACATATTAAATTTTATTACTTCACCATCACATTTTATAGTGAGTATGCCATGGTGAACATCTATACTAGTTTTAGAGGTTTTCAAAAATGGTCTCCCTAATAATATTAGGGAGGTAAAATCTCTGTTTTTCATGTCAAGTGCATAAAAATCTACAAGGGAAACCAAATCATGTACCTATACCAAGACATCCTCAATTACTCCCTTAAGATATGCAGTGGACCTGTCTACTAATTGAATTACCATATTAGTTGAGTTCAATGGTCCTAATTTCAAAGAAGTATATATAGAATATGGCATGAAATTTATAGAGGCTCCCAAATCCAAGGTAGCTTTTTTAACACGAGTATTCCCAATTTTGCATAGAATAGTAAACATACTTAGATCCTTGCATTTAGTGGGGATTTTTGTTTGTATCATGGCAGATACATTCTGACTCATTTAAACCTTTTCAAATTCCTTCAATTTTTGCTTTCTTTTTTAAGTACATAGTTTTTTCAAAAACTTGGCATATCTTGGTACTTGTTTAATAGCATCTAGAAGGGGGATATTAACTTCACACTTTCTGAAGATTTCATATAAATCAAAAGTTTTCTCATGTAGCCTATTTTCTTTAAGAGCTTCTGGAAAAGGAGGCACCACTTCATAATTTAAATTAGATGGAGACTTATCTATAGGTGCTTCATTCTCCTTAATTGATTTTTCATGTTCCTTAGGAGAAGAGGGAGCTGGTGGACTTTCAATTTCCTTACCATTCCTTAAAACAATTGCACTAGCATTTTCTCTAGGATTCACAACAGTTTGAGAAGGTAACTTACCTGAGTTTTGAGCATCCAATCAACTCACTGTGGTTGCTAACTGACCTATTTGAGTTGTCAGGTTCTGAATGCTAGCTCTTGTCTCTTGCTAAAATTACTGAGAGTTATGCACAAGAGTTTTCACAATATCTTTCAATAGATTACTTACCTAGTGATCCTAAGATGCATTCTGTCTAGGATAATAGCCCTATTGATTTTGCTAAAATTTTTGTCCTAGAGGCCTATTTTGTGCATTCCCATATCTTAAATTCAGATGATCCTTCCATCCAGGATTATATGTATTAGCATAAGGATCATACCTCTTTGGTTGGCCACGAAAATCTCTTACAACATTAGCTTGTTCTGTGAATTCCTCTTGAAGTGTAGGACACATGTTAGTTGGGTGTCCTGTGGCCGAGCATATTCCACAGACTTTAACTTACTACGGTGTAGCTATAGCCATTTGGTGCATAAGAGAGGTTAGTTTAGATATCTATTGCTGAAGAGAAGTAGTACTTACCTCATGGGCATATCTTAGAGGATCATGCCTAATACCAAAATGTTGGGAGTTGACAGCCATATTTGATATCAGGACTTTGACTGCTTCAGGAGTCTTGTCTATTAGTGCTCTTCCATTAGCTGCATCTATCATGATCCTGTCTCACTACAATAGACCTTCATAGAAATATTGGATTAATAGCTACTCACTAATCTGATGATGTGGGCAGCTTGTACAAAGCTTTTTAAATCTCTCCTAATATTCATAAAGTGTTTCTTCATGCAATTGTCTAATGCTACATATTTCCTTCCTGATATTAGCAGCTCTAAATGTAGGAAAATATCGTTCTAGAAATATTCTCTTCATCTCATTCCATGTGGTGATAGTTCTAGAGAGTAAATAATATAGCCAATCTTTGGCTGAGTCTCTTAATGAAAAAGGAAAAGCTCTGAGTTTTATTTATTCCTCAGTTACTCTAGGAGGCTTCATGCTGGTACATACCACATGGAATTCCTTCAAATGTTTATACGGGTCTTCACCTGCAAGACCATGAAAATTAGGTAAGAGATGAATTAATCCATATTTTATTTCAAAATTAACATTATCATCAAGATTAAGAAAAGTAATGCATAAAGGTTGCTAATGCAAATCTAGAGTTGCAAGCTCTTTCAAAGTGGGGTGCCTATCCATGATTACTTTTTCATTTTCTTGATCATTGTCTTCTTGAAGTTATCGTCTATGCCTGTATATAGATTTTTCAATATCTGGATTGAACTGTAAATCTTGAGAATTAGAAGAATGAGTCACAGGCATAAATCAAAATAAAATCAGAAAAGGTAATACACGCTGTCCCCAGCAACGACGCCAAAATTTGGTGCGTATTGTCACAGGTACACCCAAATTGATACATTACCTCTCAACTAACATGTAGTCGTGGGAGTAAGGGTTGATTCCACAGAGACTGGAATTACCTTATGTGATTAAGATAAGGGAGTTTTGATAATTGTAAATAATAAAGCAAACAATAATGAAAGTAATTAAGAGAGTAATTAATGAGAGAGGTGTTAGTTTCAATCAATATCCATCATCAAGGGATTGCATTAATCATTGACAATATAATCAATCTTAAATCGAATATCTACTATTGGGATTCTATGCCTGTTTCTGCTTAAGTCTAGTAAATTAATAACAATCGCACCAATTAAACCCTAATTAATAAGATATCCTTTAACACATCGGTAAAGTCTAACCTATTAATCGCATGAAGAACAAGAGAAATTGATAGAGCTAAATAAATATAAACACATCGGTTATCTCTAATTTAATTGATCATTCATCATAGGGTTAATGATTTATAATCCAAAATCCTTAATCTTATTTTCTTTATGAATACAGTAATGAAAACTTTATTCGAAACTTAATTCAGCAGTACATTAAAATAGACAATATACTAGTAGGCATTTTTAGCAATTATATGAATAATCATTGAAAAGAGAAGAGTATATGAATAATCAAAACCTGGTTAAGATTGAATTAATAAAATCTATTCTAAATCTCGCAATGCATAATGATCCCTTGAGGTTTCAATCCTCCTCTACCAACTAAAAATAAATCAACCAAGCAGGGCTATAAAAAAATCTAAACAAGTAAAGAAGGTAATTAAGAACTTGAATGATCTTTAATGCTTTCTTTCTTTTCTTTTTATAGATTGGCTTCTCCTAATTGAAGTAAATTATTTTTAGGTCAAAATTCAGCCCGTCGGGCTTTAATTGGAGCCAAAAATACCTAAAAATCACGAATTCAGCATTCTGATGCAGTGGCGAGCGCTGCGGCGCTAGGAAATACATTAACAGGGCGCTGCGGCCCCTGAACTAGCACTACGGCTCTTCAAAATTCTGGCAATAGGGTGCTGTGGTGCTTGATCATCTTAGTTTGGACACCGCAATGCTTGGGACCAGCGTCGCGACACTCTTGTTCTACGCAGCTTAGTGCTGCGGCACTCTCTTACGAGCATCGCGGCACCTATAAACTTTTAGATTCTACCAAAGTACTGAACAGAAAAGTTGTAGCTCTATTTCTCTTCTTTCTATAGCTGCTAGAAACAACTCAATCAGAGTTCAAATGACAGAGATATGCCTCATTTAGTGACAGAGGGTCGAAAATCAACATTTTTTTTTCATATTTTCTCTCTATTTTCCTCTTCTTTTCTTCTTTGTTATTCCTAAAACATAAAACAAAAAACTCAGTTAAATACTATTTATTTTCTACTCAAATTAAATAGAAAGCAACTTAAAACATGCTAAAGACATGCTTAATTTATAGCATGTCAACATTTGACATTCTGAATCCTCAATTTACATCAAATTTGAGAAATGGGTATTTAGGACTTGCCACTAATGGTTTCAATCTATTTGGGAACTTAAGTACAAATTAAAGCATATGGCCTATCGTATCGATCCCTTATAATTCATTCGAGGTGACATTTGTTGATTTTTCACGGTTGATTCATACTAGTGTAAATGACGACGACGATTCATACATCCAAGCATTCAAGGCGCACCAAGTATACTATGTAGAAGATGTGCTTGACAACAAATATAGTATGGTAATACATTTGAAACCTCGTGACTTATACGAGATGGGCGAGGATGATGATAATATTTTATATAAGAGTGATTCGTTGCGCGTTCAAAATTTAAAAAGATTATTTCTAGAAGAAGTGAATCTATGTATGTTACGGTATTAATTTAAGACTATAATTATATAAATATATTTTGGCTTTGCTTATGAATAATTTATGATTGTCATGTGTTTTGACAATTGTTCTTATTATTTTTACTTATGATTCAGTTTTTTATAATTTGTCTCAAGAACTTATGTTATTAATTTTGTTCTTACAAGAATTGTGAAGATAAGGAGTGCTAGATCAATGTTCATAGGCAGGGCAGGTGCATCCAATTCATATAGGCCTATTGCCCATCAAGTGATTAGTGCAAAAGGACAGCCCAAAAAGGATGATACTGTGCAGTCAGAGGTCATCCCATCCATGATATCCCCTTTATGACTCTCGGGTGCCAGAGTCAGAGGCCCTCCCATCCACACTCCCTCATCCTGACTCAAGCATTGGAGGTTGATTTTGATATCGACATAGACATATACGACCTGTTCGGGACGTAGAGGAGAAGCATCAGTTCGCTCAATAGCAGCGTAGATGCAGGAGAAGTTAGACAGTTGACATTATCGGTAAGTATAAAAAAATTCTTATATCTATAATAATTAAAACACAAATATTGACCTAACACAGCCATTTTATATTCTGAAAGATGAGATCAGGTAGATGACACCCAGACAAATGACTGTCCATGACATTAGGGCATTATCCCATAAGCATAACGTGATTGTCCAGTTCAATGACACCCACCAATCAATCGAAGACAGCGGTGGTATCTTTGGTGTGTTCCTCGACACCATTGGGGATAACTTCCACTTCTTCCCGATCTCCTACAGAGATTAGAGAAGAATTCCAGAAGATTACAAGACGAATATTTTCATAAACACAATACATGTATGGATTGTTCATTCTTCCTAATTATACCAGATTGCTTTTTATGTTTTATTGACATTTGTACTTTGTTCTGTAGACACACTTTAACATGTCAAGCCTCCACAAAAAGTTGATTTTGCAGTCACTTAGAGTGAAGTAGAGAGCCACATGTTACAACTTGTTTTGGCTGAAGTGCGATGGGACGAAGACTAAGAATGAGTTGCTCAATGACATCTCATCTGGCATTCCACATGATCAGTGGGCTATTTCATCGAATACCGACTTGAGGCGAAGTTCAGGGTAATTACTTATATCAATTTCTTCATATATTTTATTTCCTAAAAATTGTGACCAATTAATTGTTTATGCGAATAATTAGGATGTGGCTACTTAGAATGAACGAAATAGAAGACGTATGATGATATCACATACCACTGGATTGAAGAGCCTTACACATAAAAAAAATTGAGTTAATAAGTTTTCCTTTATCAATATCTTATTTTAATTTTAATAAAATACTAATTTACATAATAAAAAATCTATTAATTGTTAACATTTTCAGGAGGCTGAGGTTGAGGCCTCGTGACTCGCAACAATGTATGGACGGTGACTCATAAAAGGGTTGACGGATCATACATTAATGACGAGGATCGAGTACTCGTTATACGTATAATTATGTTATTGTTCTGGTATGTTAATATTTTATTTGCTTGTTTGTTAATTTTTAACAAAAAAATTTTTCTAATTTTCTATTTTATAGGAAAAAATTCCCTCAATTCAGCATGAGGATAGCTCTTCCTAAGAGTTCTCGACAATTGATTCAGTTGCGAGAGCTTTGAGAATTAGGGAGCACTCATGTCGTATTTGAGGATTTGGGTTAGGTGTTTGCCCAACCAAAGTCTTCGGTCGTGGCTCGGCTTAGTCGAGCTCACACTTTGGGCTATGGTATTCCTGCTCTAGAACTTCCAAGGTCAAGTATCACTTGAAATTGCACTTTGATAAAGGGGAATTTTGAGTACTTAATGGCTATATTTTATCCCCTAATTCATAGTAACTTGTGGTTATGTCTCTGCTTTTTGTTATACTTTGTTCTGGATACTGCTGTGGTTTATTTTGTGTTTGTAGGAGAGAAAAAGAGGCAAAGAAGCAAGAGAAAACAATCATGGGAAGAGCCAAAAGGACTTGGGATATGCTAAGGAGGAAACAAGGAAGCAACACACCAAAAATTGGCGAGAAAGCAGCACGGCAGCCCCAACACGGCCAGGCCGTGTCCTGGAACACGACCGTGCATCGGGTCCGTACTGCACGTGATTTTTAGGGTTTTTGTTTGCTAACTTGATAGATAGGTGGGGGAAAACGCAGAGGAACATATCCAGACAGGGAGAGACACTTTAGACTCAGTTTTTAGGCTTAGGAAACACTCCTAGGTTAGATTTTTACTTGAATCATTGTGGATTTTGATGTTCTAGAGTAGAATTTACTGCATTTAAAGGTTGTATTTCATTTGAATTTTCCGAAGACCAAGTTTTATCTTTCTATTTGAATTATTCTCTTGTACTTCTACTTATTCTCCTTGAATTGTACTGAACTATCATGATTTACTTAATGAATATAAATTTGGTTTCCATTTTTACGATGTGTGAGTAGATTTAATCTAGGGTTTCAAGGAACCCTCTTGTGATATGATGATACTGTGCTAATGATTTGAATGTTGAAACCCTAATTGTGATTACTTCTAGATTGATTAAGATTGACTATTATATGCATGAATGAGTTGGTAGAATGCCTGATCAACAATCTATCACGTCTTAGGTTTTTAATCGATGAACTAAAAGGTGAAGATTAAAATCGGAACTTAATAGTTAATTAGGGATATCTTAATCACGAAAGTAGTTTAAGATTCTCTAGGATTGAACTAATTAGTGGGCACGAGAAAACCGATTAATTGTATTCCATGGTTGGCATAAAGCTTAATGGACCTAGGTTAAACTAAGAACCACGAAAGTAGGCAATTGGATAAACATATGTACGATTGGTAATGCTTGAAAGAGATTGCTAATTAATTAAGGCTAAAACATCCCCTATAATCTAGATAATTGTAATTAGAGGTACATATTAGTTGTTGAATATCACAAGTATGGTGAACCCTAACCCTAGGCTTTGCTTAATTGGTTATTTTCATCTATTTAATTACAACACTTTCTCATCGAATTGCATCAATTTAGATAGCATCTTTTGTAAAATTCTAGTAATTTACATTGTTCTTTGTGGGATACGACCCGTACTCGTTGGACTAGCTACAGCTACGCCATGTGCTTGCGGTAATTGGTAAAACACACACAACAAGTTTTAGGCGCCGTTGCCGTGGAACAAAGTCAATATTAGATATTTTACAAAATAGTTAGACTAGATCACTTTCTTTTAAATTTTCTTTTAAGAATTTTTTTCCTTTTTCCTCCTTCATAGGTGTGTAGCTATTTTATGCGAAGAGGCCACAAATTCATTGTTGAATTTGACCCAGAGATTGAGCGTACCCTGCGGAGAAGAAGAATACAGCAGCAAGAAAATTCTGCAGCTACTATGGGGGAGGGAGATAATCGATCTCTAAAGGATTTTACTGCCCCAGACACTCATGGCCTGAATCTCAGCATAGTCAGGCCAGTTGTTGAAGCTAATAACTTTGAGCTGAAGCCTTATCTCTTATAGATGGTTCAGCAGAATCAATTTGGAGGGTCACCTATTGAAGACCCAAATCTACACCTGTCAATTGTTTTGGAGTACTGTGACACCCTGAAGCTGAATGGGGTATCTTTAGATGCCATCAGATTGAGACTGTTCCCTTTATCTTTGAGGGACAAGGCCCGTGCATGGTTGCATTCTCTTCCATCGGGGTCCATCACCACTTGGCAACAACTTTCTTAAGCTTTCTTGGCCAAGTACTTCCCACCGAGCAAAACGGCCCATCTTAGGAATCAGATCACTACTTTTGCTCAGAAGGATGGGGAGTCATTAGATGAGGCTTGGGAGAGATTCAAAGAGCTCCTCAGAATATGCCCACACCATGGGTTGGAGAAGTGGCTGATAGTCCATACGTTCTATAATGGATTGATTTACAGCACCCGTATGTCTGTGGATGCTACAACTGGAGGAGCAATTATGAACAAAACAGTTGATGAGGCTTATAAATTGATTGAAGACATGGCTCAAAACCACTACTTTTGGTCTAGTGAAAGACAGCCAAGGAAACCATCAGCTATGTATGAAGTTGATGCATTCAATCATCTAACTTTTAAAGTTGATGCCTTATTTCAGAAGTTAGATAACCTAAGTATCAATGTTGTTGGTTCTCCTTCTTCATCTTCATCCGGTGAGATTTGTGGAGGTGTTGGTCATACGACCAACGAATGTCAGCTTAGAAATTCTACACTTCAGGATTGTGAGCAAGCACATTTTGTGAACAACCAAAGAAACAATCCCTATAGTAATACCTATAATCCAAGCTGGAGAAATCACCCGAATCTTTCTTATAAGCCAAATGCTAATCAACAGCCTCAGAATAACTTCAGGCAACCTCCAGGCTTTTAGAATCAGAGGCTGTTCAATCCTCCTCCTCCTCAACCAAAGTCAAATTTGGAGGCTCTAATGGAGAATTTCATCTCCACACAGAGTAAACAGAATGAAGAATTTAGAGCTCAGAATCATTCAATGAATGAAGCTATAAAGGACTTGGCTTCTAAAGTTGACTCACTTGCTACACATAACAAGATGCTAGAGACTCAAATAGCACAGCAAGCGAGTTCTTCAAATAGAAATTTTGATAAATTCCCTGGACAGCCTGAGAATCCAAGAGAACACTGTAAAGCTATCACTTTAAGAAGTGGTAAGCAATTGGGTGAGTTAGTGGAAAAGGAGGAAGATAAGGAAGAAGAGAAGAAAGATATGCCTGAAAGAGCAACTGAAGAAGAAGAGCAAGTTAGTGGAAGGAAGGAAGAAGAAGAGCCTAAATATGTGGCTCCTGAATCATACAAGCCATCAATTCCTTTCCCTCAGAGACTAGCTAAGGCCAAGTTAGAAAAGTAGTATGAAAAATTTTTGGATGTGCTGAAAAAAGCTGCACATTAATATTCCATTCTTGGAAGCTGTCTCTCATATACCTTTATATGCTAAATTTTTGAAGGAAATCCTCTCTAATAAGAGGAAGATTGAGGAGTATGCCACTATGGTATTAACTGAAAAGTGTAGTGCTTTGATCCAGAACAAATTGCCTCCTAAACTCAAGGACCCTAGAAGCTTCTCTATACCTTGTTCTATTGAAGATGTGAAAATCACTAAAGCTTTATGTGATCTCGGAGCAAGTGTGAGTCTTATGCCATTGTCCATATGCAAGAAGCTCCAGATGGGTGATTTGAAGCCTACCACTACTTCCCTTCAGTTAGTGGACTGATCTATCACTCATCCGGTAGATATATTCGAGGATGTTCCTCTAAAGGTAGGTAAGTTTTTCATACCTATTGATTTTATTGTTTTAGAAATGGAGGAAGATAGTCAAATCCCTATCATTCTAGGAAGGCCTTTCTTAGCCATTGCAGGTGCCATTATAAATGTTAAAGATGGAAAGCTTTCCTTGAATGTAGGGGATGAAAAGATTGAGTTCAATCTAAATGATGCATTGAAATACCCATCTTTAGGTGATACTTGTTGCATGGTAGATATTATTGAGCAAAACATTGTTGATAATGCAGTAAGCTTTTGTTCTACTGACCCACTTGAACTTTGCTTTGTGGATAGTTCTGTTTCTTGTGCTGAATAGGTAGAAACTAATGCATATGCTAAATTGCTTGATGAATGTCCCATGCTCACCTCAAAAGTAAAAGCTAAAAATCTAGAGTTAGACCACAATAAAAAATCAGTAGCTATTGAGGAAAGCAAAGCACCTAAGGTAGAACTCAAACCTTTTCCATCGAATCTAAGGTATGAATTTCTTGACCCTGACTCTTCATATCCAGTCATTGTGAATGCTGATCTGAATGCTGAAGAAACTGGTAAGTTGTTGGATGTACTTAGAGAGTTTAAGAAAGTGATTGGATATAGTATTGATGATATAAAAGGGATTAGCCCATCTGTTTGCATGCATTGTATTATAGTTGATAATGATCATAAACCTTCCAGGGAGCACCAAATGAGACTCAATCCGAACATGAAAGAGGTAGTCAAAAAGGAAGTACTTAAATTGCTTGATGCAGGTATTATCTATCATATTTCAGATAGTGAGTGGGTAAACCCTGTTCATGTGGTTCCTAAGAAGGGAGGTATGACTCTTGTTATAAATGATAATGGTGAATTAATCCCTACTAGAGTTGTTACGGGTTGGCGCATGTGTATTGATTATAGAAAATTGAATAAGGCCACCCGTAAAGACCACTTTCCTTTGCCTTTTATTGATCAATTGTTGGAAAGGCTAGATAAACATTCACACTTTTGTTATCTGGATGGATACTCGGGATTCTTTCAGACCCCTATCCATCCAAACGACCAAGAAAAGACAACGTTCACATGACCCTATGGCACCTTTGCATATAGAAGGATGACATTCGGATTGTGTAACGCACCAGCCACTTTCTAAAAATGTATGATGGCTATTTTCTCTGACTTTATTGAGGATATAATGGAAATATTTATGGCTGATTTTTTTGTCTATGGTACCTCATTTGATAACTGTTTATATAATTTGACACAGGTACTTAAGAGATGTGAGGAAGTCAACTTAGTACTAAACTGGGAAAAATGTCATTTTATGGTAAGGAAAGGAATAGTACTCGGACACTTGGTGTCTGAAAGAGGGATAAAGGTGGATAAAGCAAAAATAGAGGCAATCCAAACAATGCCACCACCATCAAACGTTAAGGAAGTGAGGAGTTTTCTTGGGCATGCGGGCTTCTACAGAAGATTCATCCAAGAATTTTCTAAAATTTCTAAACCCTTAACTAACTTGCTTATTAAAGATATCACATTCTTATTTGATAATGACTGCTTACGTGCTTTCTGCAAGTTAAAGGAGGCACTAATATTTGTACCGATCATCCAACCTCCTGATTGGAGCCTTCCCTTCGAGATCATGTGTAATGCAAGTGACTATGCTATGGGAGCTATACTTGGGCAAAGGAGAGATAAAAAGCCCTATGTCATCTACTATGCTAGCAAGACCCTGGATGAAGCCCAAGTCAACTATTCCACCACTGAAAAGGAACTCCTAGCAGTAGTGTTTGCGATTGATAAATTTTGACAATATTTGCTGGGATCTAAAGTCATCATATTCAAGGATCATGCTGCAATCAAATACTTGCTAAGTAAGAAGGATGCCAAGCCAAGACTGATTAGATGGATCCTCTTATTGTAGGAGTTTGACCTTGTGATCTGGGATAAGAAAGGAACAGAGAATGTGGTTGCAGACCAACTTTCAAGACTTAGGCAAGATTTAATGAGAGATGACAAAGATGAGTTGCCTATAGACGATTCTTTTCCTGATGACCAACTCCTTGCAGTCACTTATGCTGATGCTCCTTGGTATGCAAACTTTGTGAACTATCTTGCATGCAGAATATTACCTGAAGGGTTGAGCTACCATCAGAGAAAAAAAAATTTCTCTGATATCAAGTCCTACTATTGGGAGGATCCATATTTATACAAATGGTGTGCAGATGGCATCTTCCGAAGGTGTATTCCGGAGGAAGAAGTATATAACGTCATATTCCATTGCCATAATTCACCTTGTGGAGGCCATACTAGCACTTCTAAGACTGCAGCTAAAATACTCCAAGTTGGTTTTTATTGGCCTACGCTTTTCAAAGATGTGCACACCTTTGTAAAAGCATGTGATCGGTGTCAAAGAGTTGGCAATATATCAAGAAGGAATGAGATGCCCCTGAACAGTATTTTAGAAGTAGAAATATTTGATATTTGGGGGATTGACTTTATGGGCCCCTTCCCATCCTCATGCGGGAACAAGTATATCCTAGTAGCTGTGGATTATGTGTCTAAGTGGGTAGAAGCAGTGGCATCTCCCACTAATGATGCTAGAGTGGTTTCCAAACTCTTTAAGAGGGTGATTTTTCCAAGATTTGGAGTACCCTGAGCCGTGATAAGTGATGGAGGTTCCCACCTCACTGAGCAACAATTTCATAATCTCTTAAAGAAATATAAAGTCACTCATAAAATGGCTCTAGCTTATCATCCTCAAACAAGTGGGTAAGTGGAAATATCAAATAGGGAAATCAAAACAATATTGGAGAAGACCGTATCAAAGGCAAGACAAGATTGGTCTCTTAAGCTTGATGATGCACTATGGGCTTATAGGACTGCATATAAAACACCGATAGGCACCACACCTTTTCAGTTAATATATGGAAAACCTTGTCACTTGCTGGTAAAACTTGAACATAAGGCATATTGGGCAGTCAAAACAATTAATTTTGACTTGACAGCTGCTGGAAAAAGGAGATGCCTATAATTGAATGAGTTAGATGAGCTGAGGCTTGATGCTTATGACAGTGCTAAGTTATATAAAGAAAGAACAAAAAGATGGCATGATAAGCACATCCTTAGGCGCCAATTTCAAGTAGGAGATTGGGTCTTGCTATTTAATTCAAGGCTAAAGCTTTTTCCCGAAAAGGTCTGTTCTCGTTGGTCCGATCCATTTCAAGTAACTCAAGTTTTTCCATATGGAGCAGTGGAAGTTTGGAGAGAAGCTACCGAATCCTTCAAGGTTAATGGTCAACGCCTCAAGTATTTTGTGACGGGACAACCGGTTGAAAAGAGAGCCACCCAAGCTCTCCAAGAGCCCTCATCAATCCAATAATGTGCAAAGGAGTCGAGCTAATGACTTTGAACAAGTGCTTTGTGGGAGGCAACCCATATTTTAATTTTTAAGTTCCCTTTTTGTTTGATTTCTTGCTTTGAAATTTGGTTTTCATCTTTAATTTAGTTACTTTCTTAGGTTAAAGTTTAATGAGTGTTTTCATTTGATTTTCAGGTCCATTCCCATATTTCCAAGGCAATATAAAACGGTTAAAATCAAAGGAACTCAAGGAGAATCAAAAGATGAGGAAAAATTCAAAGAATTAGGGATTCTAGCCAGAAACACGGGTCACTCGTGTCCTACACCACGCCCGTGCTGCAAGCACGGGCCAAATTGTGAAAAAATGATGATACCTGCCAGGAACACGGGCAGGTCGTGTCCCAGGACACGGCTGTGCCCCAGGTAAAAAAAAGAAGAAAAAATAATAAAAAGAAAAAGAGAAGAGGTGCAAACCCGCTAGAAGCACGGGCGTGCCCAGGGCTTCCAAAAAAAAGGGGGGAGAAAGGGTGCAGCTTCCAGCCCAAAGCACGGGCACAGCATGGCCGTGCTTCAGGCTTGGCCACAAAATTTAACCCCTTTTTTCCCTCTTTTTTGTCTCGTGTTCCCTACCCAAACCGTGCCCTAACCCGTGTGCTAGCTCCCTCTCCCTCGACCATTCTTCTTCTTCCCCTTCCCCGTCTTGCTTTGTCTTCCCCATCCTTCCTCTTCCTTTTTCCATATCCATCTCCCCCAATCCATTCTTCGCTCACCCCCACCCTATCTCCCTTCTCCCCTCCATCTCCTTCGCCATACCCACTACCATTCTCCTTCCTTCCTCAGCCTCTCCCTTCCCTAACTTGTGCCCACACCCAAAAATTCCCCCTCCCCATCACGACCCCCACCATTCTCCCTCACCCACTCGGTTTCCCCCTTCCCTACATTACCCATACCCAAAACCCATTCACTCGCATTCTTCATCTTGCTATGCTTCCATCCAGGTATTTTTTATCCCTACTTTTGTTTTTAATTATATGGTTTACAATCCCTGATTATCGCTGGTTGTTGGTGTGGTTGCTGCTCATTGTTTGGCTATCTCTCAATATATGGCTGATTTTTTACCCTGGTTTCTAAATCTGAATTAGGAATTTGCTTTCTGAACTTGGTATCAAGCTAGTTTATGTACTTTGATTTCTGCAATTAGTAGTTGTCATACATTGCTCTGTTTTGCTATCTAGTTTTTTAGCCTCACTTTGCTAGTTACTGCCTTAATTTTTCTGGCCTTTATTACCTTCCTGCATTGGACTTTACTTGCACTAGTTTTGGAATTTTTGCAGAATTGGTTTCCTTCACTCTTGAATTTGCTGATAGATTAGTGGCTTGACTTGCATTTAATTTTTAATCCTTGACTTTCTGCCACAATCTTTGAATGCATGTGTGCTTAACAAACTGCCTTCTGCTTTGGAAATATTTTTGGTTAGGTGGTTAATCTGTTCTTCATTACTCTACTCTAATATCTATTGGTTTGACTAACATTTGCCATCATTAAACTGTTTCCGCTTTGCATTTTTGAATTTGAATTGCATTTGATTCTCCTTTGCATTACATTGCAAATCATTCTCCATGGCTCCCAAAAGAGCCCGAACAGGCCAATCCTCCACCCAATCCCACCAACCCCGTAGAGGACGAAATCAACAACCTCCCCAACTTCCTCATCAGATTAATGAGTATGGTATTGTGTTCGTTGATGATATTCAACGGACCCGATACGATACTCTAGTTAGACGGGGAATGCTGAGTACCCGGTACATGGATGAGGATTGTTTGGACAGGTTTGTACTTTTAAATGACGTCCAATACTTAATTGATCGAATTGGGTGGAACACATTCATCTCACTACGATACCCGGCCTACCCTAGACCTACCTTAGAGTTTCTCAGCTCCATTAGTGTAGTCTTGTTTTGAGTCCCCGACGTCAGTCAGGGCCGCGTCAATTTCAGACTATTTAACCGTACATTTTTCCTTACTTTAACTGAATTTAATGCACTGTTTAGCCTGCCTCCAGGGGGAACTAGATCAGTACCCTCCAGTTTTCTTGCCAACATTTTTTGGAACTCAATTGCTATTGAGGGGCAATATAATGCATCAAGTTCCAAAGCATCTTTCACTTGCAACCCTACCTTCCGATATTTACAGCGTCTTATGGCCCATACTGTTTTTGGTAGGGCTGAGAGTGATGGAGTTACAAATCAGAGAGAGCTTTACTTTCTTTATGCTATGATTAATGGTACAAAGGTGGATACAGGAGCCTTCATGGCTCACCAGATGGCTAGGGTAGGTGGTGCAATGAATAGGAAAGTAGTCATAGGGGGCCTGGTTACTGCCATAGCTAGAGGGCTAGGATTTGAGGTTAATCTACAGGGGATCCAACCAATGGTTGGCAACAACAGGATTGATTTAGAATCATGTTTGAATATGAAACTAGTTGTCAAGAAAAATGCTGAATACTGGTTGTATCTCCGCGGACATACACTCTTCTGCCTCCCTAACCCTACTAAGACTGCGGTTACCAATAGGCAGAACTGGATATATCTATTAGATGAGGATAGAGAGGGTGCTGAGATTCCACCCAAAGAGGAAACTATCGCCCTTAACCCCTTTTGGCTCTTCCACCCCCTCCCTATTCTCATTTCACTGACCATGCAGGTCCCTCATCTGCTCCCCCAGAGGATCAGGCCTCCATCTCTTCCAGGCTCAGCCGCATTGAGGCCGACCAACTATCTCAGAGAGCCACCCTGCATGCCATGCAAGACTCCATCCAAAGCATGCAGGGTATGATGCAGGCTAAGTATACCTGGCACCTGGGTCAGCACCCACCTCCACCACCACCGAATGACCAGTGAGCACGTAAGTCCCTTTTCCCCTTTCCCTGTATTTTCTATTATCCCTGACATTGAGGACACTGTCTAGTTTAAGCATGGGGGAGTAGACTTTCGTATTTGATTTTTACTGGCTGAGTTTATGATCTGCACTAGCTACTTTTATTTGCTGATTTAGTTGTTCTTTGCATGTATATATTGTACATATCACATTCCTTTTGTCTTGTTACATAATCACATAGTTGTTGTTTCCATGATAGATTGGTGTAGTATAGGTTAATTTTAGCTCATGAACATGTGATGCATAATAGGATATGCAATAGGTAGTTATTATTTTTAGTCTCTCTCTTCTAGCATTAAACCTCTAGTTTTTTGAAAAATATCTCTCTATTGTGCTATGAATTGTATGCTATGGTTGGTTTTAACACTATGAGAGTGTGAAGGTAGGGAGAGGTGAAAAATGAGGGTATGTGAAACCCAAAAACTTTTCACTCTGAGTACCTCTTCAAGGCACCAAAAAGGCCTTAGTATAAGTACCTAGATGCTTTTACCCTAGTGAGATGGAGCATAAAATACACTTAAGGCATATTTCTATAAAAATATAAATAATAATAATAATAAAAATAATAAAAATGATGATGAGAAAGAAAATAAATGGAGTGTGAAAAATAGAAATAAGGGTAAGGAAAAATAGAGAAATCTAAAGGATGAGGTGGCCTACTTAAGTGTCTGAAAATCAGTTTGGTACATACAACCAATGGTAACAGTAGAAGCAGATATATAATAGAAGAATTTTTGGTTTGGTTTTAGAATAATAGAGACTATTTGATAAATGTCTATTCATATATCTATTGTGTGCACATTGATTGAGTGAAAAATTACCTGTATTGCATTTTTCTACCCTCTGGAATCTGATTGCATATTCCCCCTTCCTTCTAATATGATATTTCATTTGCTTGAGGACAAGCAAAGGTTTAAGCATGGGGGAGTTTGATAAAGGGGAATTTTGAGTACTTAATGGCTATATTTTATCCCCTAATTCATCGTAACTTGTGGTTATGTCTCTGCTTTTTGTTATACTTTGTTCTGGATACTGCTGTGGTTTGTTTTGTGTTTGTAAGAGAGCAAAAGAGGCAAAGAAGCAAGAGAAAACAATCATGGGAAGAGCGAAAAGGACTTGGGATATGCTAAGGAGGAAACAAGGAAGCAACACACCAAAAATTGGCGAGAAAGCAGCACGGCAGCCCCCAACACGGCCAGGCCGTGCTTGGTGGCATGGAACACGGCCAGGTCGTGCTCTGGGCAGATGATGTAGAGAATCTCCAAAAACCAGCCTGAAGCACGGCCAGGCCATGTCCTGGAACACTGCCATGCTTCGGGTCCGTACTACACGTGATTTTAAAGGTTTTTGGCTGCTAACTTGATAGATAGGCGGGAGAAAACACAGAGGCACATATCCAAACAGGGAGAGACACTTTAGACTCAGTTTTTAGGCTTAGAAAACACTCATAGGTTAGATTTTTACTTGAATCATTGTGAATTTTGATGTTCTAGAGTAGAATTTACTACATTCAAAGGTTGTATTTCATCTTACTTTTCCGAAGACCAGGTTTTATCTTTCTATTTGAATTCTTCTCTTCTACTTTTACTTATTCTCCTTAAATTTTACTGAACTATCATGATTTACTTAATGAATATGAATTTGGTTTCCATTTTTACGATGCGTGAGTAGATTTAAACTAGGGTTTCGGGGAACCCTCGTGTGATATGATGATACTACACTGATGATTTGAATGTTGAAACTCTAATTGTGATTACTTCTAGATTGATTAGGATTGATTATTATATGCATGAATGAGTTGGTAGAATGCCTGATTAACAATCTATCATGTCTTAGGTTTTTAATCGATGAACTGAAAGGTGAATATTAAAACCAAAACTTAATAGTTAATTAGGGATATCTTAATCACGAAAGTAGTTTAAGATTCTCTAGGATTGAATTAATTAGTGGGCATGAGAAAATTGATTAATTATATTCCATGGTTGGCATAAAGTTTAATGAACCTAGGTTAAACTAAGAACCACGAAAGTAGGCAATTAGATCAACCTAGGTACGATTGGTAATGTTTGAAAGAGATTGCTAATTAATTAAAACTAAACCATCCCCTATAATCTAGATAATTGCAATTAGAGGTAAATATTAGTTGTTGAGTATCACAAGTGTGGTGAACTCTAACCCTAGGCTTTGCTTAATTGGTTATTTTTATCTATTTAATTGCGAAACTTTCTCATCGAATTGCATCGATTTAGATAGCATCTTCTGTGAAATTCTAGTAATTGGCATTGTTCTCTGTGGGATATGACCCGTACTCGCCGAACTAATTACAGCTACACCGTGCGCTTGCGGTAATTGGTAAAACACACAGAACACACTTGCTCACAGTGCAAGTCCTAGGGTAATTTTTCAATACTAAAATCTATAAACAATTGTTACTATTAATTTATTTAATTTCAAAACGTTTACATAAGAAAATTGTTTTTCAGGTCCCTAGTGATAATGCAAGTGGACATCAGCCTAATCAACCCCTGCAGAACCCGAGTTCATGATTTCATTGTATATCATTTTTTTTTGTAATCTCTATAGGTTGTAAATTGTAATTTTAACCTTTGAGTGATTATTAATTTGTTGTTCATAATTTATTTGTTATGTGATTTGCATCATTTTTTTTTATATTCAAAGTGTCGATATATGCCGATATATTTGATAAAAAATCTAATATTACAAAATCATTTACATTCATAATTATCAAAGAAAAAAATATATTTCAAATTAATAAACAGAAGAATAGTCATACAAAATTCAACTAGAATACAAATTAAGTGGAACAAAAAAATTTTAAAATTTTATAAATTTTAAAGACAATTTTCAAAACTATTGTGAAAACTTAGCCATAACGACTATTTAGAAACTATCGTTACTCTATGTTATAGCGATAGTTTCCAAATCGTTGTTAGGTCAAATTTTAACGATGGTTTCAACAACAAGTTGGGACAAGCGAGGCAAACCAAAATTGCCAATCCTAATATTAGTTTTTAAAATAAAAAGTGGGTTTAATAGACAATAATTTAATTAATCTCTTGTATGTTTTGGACATGAAAAAATAATTTATAAAGATAATTATAAATGAGTAAACAATATATTGATGATAAATCTCATCGTTTAACTATAGAGTAAATTATATTGATCTCCTATAAAACTTAATTAAATTACACTTATCTCTCATTGTTTTAAAAATAATAATCCACCTCTTAAACTTTAAAATTATGATATAGAAACATCTTTTGTCATTAATTTTCTGTCAATTTCAACGTGTGTTAATCCCTTTTTTCCAAACTCAAAAGTAACTTTTTTGCCCTTGTTGTCCTTTTAAGAATAAAAGCCTATCTGGCCTAGCTTATTTTAGGAAAAAAAGTTGTTTATCCGAAATTGCTTTTAGATGCTATCAGAAGCAATTTTTCTGTTAAAATAAAGAAGCAACAACTTGGACTTTCTTCACTAAAGTTGAAGCAGAAGTAGAAATTTAATTATTACCAACAAAAATATCTTCGCTTAAAATTAAAAGTTACAAAACTATTCAACTGTAAATACTAGTTTCACCTTCAGACACTGAATGTGGAGACGTCTTCGAACAAGCATTTTTTTTTTTGTACGCGCTACCCGAAGTGTTCAACCCAAGACAAAAGGCTGGAATAGCTCAAACCCTTTCCACTTAGACCAATAAGCGTTAGTATTTACTTTTGTAGTTAGATATATGTTAATATATGCCTACATGCAATAAATAATATATTGTATAAATATTATGGAATATAAAGTAAATTAAATTAATTTTTAATTTTTATATTATACAATTTTTTTAATATTTTTAAATATGTTATCCATATTCATATAGTCACAACAAGTATCTTATATTTATTTAATTATCACAGCAGAATATGGCATACAAAATATCACCATTTATTCAATTTATTTTATATTTTAGAGTAAGAAGAGAAAAATAAATATTTTTAAGTTTGAAAAAAATAGATATATGCATATTAAAAATATTATATTAACTATATTAGTAAAAAGTTAATGGCAAGAGCGTATTATAATTTCAAAGTTTAGAAAGCATATAGTTATTTTTGAAATAAAGGGAGAGATAAATTTAATGTAATTTATTCTCAATTATAAAACATAAGTAATTAGAAAACAATGTGTAAACTTATGAAAATAACTTCTATTTATTTTCATAACTCTTAATTAAACGTTTAGATAAGAGCTAAATTCAGTGATACTAGCCGTGCTTAAATATATGAACGAATCTAATTTGAGTATAAGCATGAGTACATTAATTTTTTTTTTTTCATTCTTACAGTAAAATATTATGGAAGTTATAAAAAATAAATAATATATAGTTACTAGTTTTAATAAATAAAAAATAAATTGACATATATGTTAAGGCACCGACAAGGTACTAAATTTCGTTTCGAGGTACCGTTTCGGTGATTCCAGAAACGGAAACATTTCGAAACGTTTCGGAAATTTCGAGAAAACGAAAGATTTTTTAAGAAATATTTTAAATAATATTTTTTTAATTTTAAAATATTTTAACATAACATTAATGATATAAATATATAAAATTACATAATAAAATATTAAATAATGATGTGGTCATTCAAATAAATATTGATATGATTAATATTTATAAAATTTAACTAACATTTGATATATATAAAATTTAATAAAAATTACATATTATATTTTAAGTGTCAAATTATATAATATAAAATCAATAAAAATTATTAAAAAGATTAAATTAATTAACAATGTAATATTTAAGAGATAAATATTCGTAATTGTGACTCAGTGAGAATTCAACCTTATAAATTTAATATGGTGAGTTTGAATCCTACTCAATACACTTCTGCTTTTGTCTTTTTAACGAAAAAGGAAAAAAAAATTAAGAGCAAAATGACGTCGTTTTGCACTGTGTATATAATCACCTAGAAACCCTCGTCCTCTTCGTCTTCTTCGTGATGCTTCATCTCCAATCGCCACTTCGTTTTCTACTTCATTACCCATTCTTTTTCTTTCACTCTCACTCTCATTCATTACTTCTTCTCTTATTCTCTGCTCTGTTCCTTATCTTCTGGACCTATTTCCTACTCTTAGATTCGTTTCTTCTCTGATTCTATCTATTTCTCTGTTTCTTTTCACCTAGAAACCAAGAGGCAAGAGCTTCACTCAACACCCATTACCCACTTCCCGCAATCAATTATTTTCAACTGGGTTTGATTTAGATCTTCGAAATATCTAGTGGAATTGGTCTATCCGAGTGGAAAAGTGAGTGATTATGGTAGTAGCAGATTTTGTGTTGTGTTGCAGGGATCAGAAGTTGAGGACGCTAATGTCAAGAATCCAAATAGACTTCATCAAGGGAGAGACTAATAAGCGAGCAACATAAGAAAACCTATGCCGATTGCGTTACAAGCAAGACCCCTCTCTGGACGGGTGGTCGCTGGGCTTAAGGTGATTTTAATCCAACAGAACCTATTTGCTCTGTTTATTCTCAAAAGATTAGAAATAGTAGATCAATGAATGTTAAGCTTTGATCTGATTTTGATTCGGCTTTCATCACTTTGACTTGCAGTCACTATGCAAAGCTTGTGGGATCAAAAGCAGGAAGAAGAAAAGAACGATCCTGGGTTTGAACAAGCCAAGCTCAGAAGATAAAAAAAGGGAAAAGAAACAGCAATGGTAGCAGTAAGATTAGGATAGTCAAGGAAAAAAATTTCGTTCTTTTCCATCGAAATTCCACCGAAACAGGAAATTGTCGACCGATATATTCCGCAACACAAGTATTTCGATCAAGATGAAAGAATTTCGTAACTTACACCTTGATTCGTTTCGCCATATTCTGAAACCGAAAAATTTCGGTCATTTCGATAGAAACGACACAAAATTTTATTCCTTGGGCACTGGAATTATCAATTTTTGTTTAGAAAGAAGATTTTATAAATATAAGATTAAAGTGAAATACTAACTCCTCGTGTGGAAACTTGGCATATGATATTGAATAATAAATTATTATTATTTTTAAAATAATTTTTTAGTTTAATTATAATATAAAAAATAGGTTATTATATTTGGGGAGGAGGAATACGGGTCCCGGCCTCCGAGGGTAGGAGTTCGAATGAAAAATGTAGGTATGGTTTAAGACTTTAGGACCAAGAATGTGACGGCTGGGAGTAGGGTCCAGTTTTACAGTAGCTGTCGTCAGATGTGGACCATCAAATCCAGCGGGCTCTTCGATCGATGTCCAACCGAATCTCTGCCAATCCTCTCCCTCTGATTAACCAAGTTTCCTTTGCATCCTTCCGTTTTTCAATCCACTTTGTTACTAGATTTTTTATTTGTTCAGCCAAATTTATTCAAATTTTATAAATCGAATTTCACTGAATTCAAGATAAAAATTTCAGAACAAAAGAAAAAAAAAAGAAATAGAAATCGGAACCCAAACGTAGTCTGACCTACCCCAGTATAACTAGTGAATTGAATTGACACACATATAAATTCAAAATACCTAACTTTTTTGTTTTGATGGAATTAAAAAAACATAGCTACTGAATTATTATTTTTTGAAAGATAAAATTACAACACATCCAATTTAATTCGTACTTTAAAATTAAGGTTAAAAATTAAAGTGAACTGTTCAGCCCATAATCGGACCTAATCAATAATCATACTTGAAAATGTTAAAATATTTTAAAATAAATTATATTCATATTTTTTAAAAATTAGATTTATACTCTTCTTAATTTCAAATTAAACCAAAAGTTTTCATTGTTTACAAAATTTTTACTAATTATAAATTTTTTAAACAAAATATATAAAGTATAAATTTTATTGACAATTTTGTGATTAAAAATAATTGTTTAATATAAATTGAAATGATAGAGAATGTGATTGCAATTTTAAAAAATTTTAGAAAGGTAAATATAATTAATTTAATATTTTCATATAAAATAAAAATAAAAATATTATATGAATCTTGAGATAGTCATTCATATTTGTATTTTAAAATATTTTATTTGCTTTTCTTCTATAAATAATATCTTCCATCCTATTTAAGATTTCATCATTTATCATGTACGAATTTAAAAAAAAAAAAAGACTACATCTTAAATTTTAAGAATAACAAAAATTAAATATAAAAATAAAATATAACAAAAACAAAGAAAAGAAAATAGTATTAAACAACTTCAAATATCATATCAATCCAATCATCCATCCATCAAAGAGAATCCATCTATCGAATCACTGAATACAGGCAATGACATCAATGTTCTCAGCTTAATTGCCCCTTGAGAGAGAGATAGAGAGACCCTCTTTTATCCAATTTTAACTTCAAGACTCAAACTGTCAAAGTGCTTTCAAAAGTCTCCCATCCCCATGTGACTACCGAAACAACCCCGTCCATTCACTCTATTCCCTTTTTCTCTCTCAGCGCCGTATGCCCCCACAGCAGCGACAGCACAATGGAGAGAGTAAAGCCAGCAGCTGCTGCAGCCTGCATGCCTCAATTTCCTGACAGTGCCATCCCCCCCCCCCCCCACCCTAAAAAAACGCAGAGAGAGGGTCTCACTCTCCCTCTTCTGAGCAATTCCAAGAAACTAAATAAAAAGCTACTCCTAGCCCTTCCCTTCCAAGCCATCCACACAGTGAATTTGTACAACACAAAGCTAGCTCCTTTCCTTTCTGAATTCTTCTTCTCATATTATATAAATCCCCCTCACTTCGCTCATGCCCCCCTTCTGTTTTATTTTCATTCTTGAAAATTTGGGTGAGAGGAAGAAAGAAGTCATGGTAGTGATGGGTTGCTGCTGCTGCTTTGATCCTCACATGATGCTTGTGTGGGGGAAGAGAAGGCTGAGGAGCTTGTTTTGGAAGGTCAGAGCAGAGATTAAGAGGCAAATGAAGGCCAACTCCAATAAGAAGAATTTCAACTTCCAGTATGACCCTTTTAGTTATTCTCTCAACTTTGACAATGGCAATTTTGGGTTCTTTTGCTGAGTATACAATAAAACTCAACCTGTAATACTTTTGGAAGAAAAAGACATGGTAGGCAGAAGAGTTCGCAGTACACCAATTACAGTGTGTGATGAAGATCAGCTCAAGTGTGACTAGTTTTTTTTTTCTGCGTTTACTTTTCATTTTCTGTTTCTTTTTTATCTTTTTTTTTTTTGGTACCAACTCATGCTTTAATGTATGAATTGGGAAGATTGAGATTAGATTTCCTTCTGTATTACTACTACTTTCTCTCTCTACTATACCCGAAAAAAGTGTCGTTCCTCTGTTTTCTAATTTCTGAATACACAACTTTCGAGAACATTGCATAAGGATTCAACCTTTTAAGATTTGATAAGTACGAGAAAAAGCTCACTTTTGAAATTGGCTTAGGTTTTAGGCAAAATCGCATAGAATGTGAGATGGGATTTTGTTAAAGCATAATGCTTGTATTTTACTTTTCTCATATTCTGGTTTTTAAGGTTCTAATATTGCTCAATAACTTAACCAAAGGCAACTATTATGTGCTTTTTGTAAATTTATAAGTTTCAAAGAAAAGTTTCATGATCTTTAGTTTATGTTGTGCTTAGTTAAAGGTGTCTTGTTTTCCCGCCCCCTGTCTGTGCTTCATTTTCTATGACTAGTCATTCTGCTGCCTTTTTTTTTTTCTTTTTCAGAATTAGGGCGACCTCGCTTTGAAGTGGTTTTTTTTTTCCTTCAATCTTTGGATATACTTTTTGATTCTTCAGGAATACCTAACCATAGGATATATTTTGAGATTCTTCAGAAACATCTGAGCATGGCAAAACTCGACCCTAAGATTCTTGGAATATAATGAAAAATTATGCCTATAGAATGACATGTCTCAGTTGTAATAATCTGGTGGTGCGAACTCAAAAGTGACTCACTTTTGCTGCAATTGGTTCAAATGATCTCCTTGCTGGCAAACCATGGTTATTTTTTTCTTTTTTGGACTGAAAAACCATGTTTTTGGCCAATACTAACCAGTATATGGGAAAATAAAGACATTCGATTTCTGGGAAGACAATGAATTTCCCTCTCGATTTAGCTGTATCTCCAAGTGATCTTCAATAAATTGATAAATGGAAAAGAGAACATGTGATCCATTTTAAAAACTGCATAAAAATGATGTTTAATATTCATTAAGAAAAAAAGAAGCTAAATAAGGTAATTTTCTTTTGTTTGGACAATATTAAAAAACATTTTCTCTTACTTGGTGCATTATAGAAATTTTTTTTTCATTATTTAAAATTCAAAGAGACTCACAAAACACCTCAGATGATGCTATTTGGACAGTCATCTATTCTTACAGTATCGAAGCATTAAACCTCGGTAAAAAGATATGCAAAAGGACTTGTCCAAAAAAAAAAAAACAAAAAAAAATATGCAAAAGATCAGATTCCATGGCTATACTGCATCTTCCTCCTTCCGACCTCAAATTTCAGCAATATCTTCTTGCAATTGGTGCTTCAAGGCTCTTGGAGGATTATACGTCCATTGACTATTTAGAGTTCCTTTTTCACTGTATTTCGCCACTAGATGGGGATTTCTATTACATGATCTTGGCACCGACAAAAATCGGTACTCACAATCTTGTGTTTTGCTTTCATCTATTATCCTCCTCACATGATTTAAGCTCAAGTGTTGAGTCTTTTTGTTGCAATCATTGATGAGGTTCTTGCAATCCCACTCAAACACTGCTTTCTTAGCTTATAAGTTGTCAGCTAACAAAATTGCTTCTTTCATTGTTTTTGCCTCAACTTCCAATGGTGAGAAACCTAGAGTGGCTTTTATAGTTTCAGTCAGAAATCTTTCTTCCAAATCACTTACTATAAATATCAAATGTGAGTCTAGAGAAGTTGATGAGAAAGCAGTATTAGTGTTGAATTTTACCCACCCTTCCGGAGATACGATCCACTTGTTTTGATAATTTACTTGAATCTTGGATGGGAGGGAGTAGCTTGAACGACGAATTCATTGTTAGCTATATACATTAGGGATTTTGTCCTCAAATTAACAAACAAAATATTACGTATATTTAACAAGTCTAATAAATTAACTTATAGTTTATTTAATTAATTTATAAATTTATTTTATTAAATTAAAAATATTTGATAAACGAATTTATTTGAATAATTTAAATTAATTAAAAATTTATAAATTATAAACTACTTTAAATAATATATAATTTATAAATTTTTAATTAATTTATAAATTATTTTTATCAAACATAACTTACATTTTATATAATTCTGCTTTCACTTCGATTTTATTCATCCATGTTAATAGTTCACCTTTCAAATTGGACAAAATGAGTCCAGACAACTCTATCCACCAATTTAACAAAATCCACGTTATAAACAACATGACGTATGTTTAAAAAGTTGGGATTAAAACGATAGTAAATATATTTGAAAGACTAACTGATGGCATTGGTGTCTTTTAGGGCCAAAATTTTAGCTTACTCTTTTTTTAATTTAATAAATCAAAGAAATATATATGTGTCACAAATTTAGTATATAAATTAAAATAAATAATTATTCTTCAATATCATATATGTATATTATAAAAGTTAGTTATACGTTCTGAAATTCCAACACGTTGATACTTTCAGCTCTTTCATTTTGCCAGAATGTCCTCTTCTAAGGAGATTATAATATAAATTATACAATTACTAATAAGAAGATAAATAAAAAATAATATAAATAATATAAATGATTTAATTATTAACAAGAATATAAACAAAATATAAATATATAAGAAGATAAATTAAAAGAAGATATGAAGAGATTAAGTTTTTTAATAAGAATATAAATACAAAATATTATAAATTATTTGCTTGTTGATGATAAGATAATAAAATATAAATTATCTTATTGTTAATAAGAAATAGATAAAATAAGAAGACGAATTAAAATGAGATATACATAAAATAAGTTTGTAAATAAGAACACAAATGAAAAATAATCTAAATTATCTAATTGTTGATAAAGAAGATAAAAAAATATAAATTATTTGAAAAAAATATATGAAAAGGAGATACAAAGATATTAAGTTTTCCAATAAAAAATAATATAAATTATTTAATGATTAATTAAACTCAATAAAAATATAAATAAGCAGAGATACAAAGATATTAATATTTAATTAGTAGTTAGAAGATAAATAAAATTTTCTAGTTGTCTCATAAATATAAATATTCATTTTTGTACAAAAACTAAAGAAAAAAATCATATAATTTAGCTGTTAAATTTTTTATTATATTTTTAATTGTTTAATTTATTTTTATTTTTATTTATCCAATAATTTTTTATTTTTATTGATTTAATTCTATTCAATTAAATTTTTAGTTTATTTTAAATTGTTAATTCAAATATTTTTGTATAATTTTTTATTTAAATATTTTTTAATTAATGAAATATTTAAATTAATACTTATCTATAAATTTTATATGTGAAAATTTTTAATATTATTCCATGATTTACTACTTATATATACAACGTAATTTAAAAATAGAATGGAGTAACCAACATTTTGTAGATAGAGAGGAAGATTGAGGAGTAACTAGGGTTAAGCATAACTTAACTCACCTGAATTAACTTTCTTCAACTCAATAAAAAAATTATTTTGGACGGACCGAATAAAATTGATAAATTTATATGAGTGATTTTTTTTTAAAATTTTTTAATTTAAACAAATAAATCGAGTGCATTATATATATATATATATATATATATATATATATATATATATATATATATATATATATATATATATATATATATATAAATTTGACTTGACCAACTTGATTTGCCATAAATTGAATTTCTTAAATAATTTGACATTTTGATCGAGTGGGGTTGTGAATTCTTTAACCCAGAATTTGTCAAGTTGGAAGTAGTAATCTGACGAACGCGATCCAACTGAACCTATTGCTGACCCCCAGGAGTAACCAATTTTAAGTCCACCTATCCAAGCTTCATTGGAACAGAAGTTCCTTTCCGAAAAAAATGGTATTACTTTTTATAAGAAGGTAGGTTTTTGCTTCCATAATACTATAGTTGCTGACTAGCAGCCATTATAGCTTAAGTAGTAATGTATTTCCCACCATGTAACATTGTTGCCACATAGCAACAGTAGTATAATTTTTTGTTTCAGAATTCGGATCCTTACATGGCAAATTATCTATGTGAGTGACATAGGAAATTATTGTGTCAAAGTTAACGAATTTTTCCATCTTTTACGGCATATTTTTTAAAACTGAATCAGAAATTAAGCTGATGAGGACCTTGAGAAAGAACTAAACAAGCAATTACACTACTAAAAAAATTCTGTTTAGAGACGGAATTTTTCCGTCTCTAAACAGCAAAAATTCCGTCTCTAACATTATTAGAGATGGAATCAGAGACGAAAAAATTTTTGTCTCTAAATGTGCGGTCGCTAATATTAGGGATTTTGTCCTTAAATTAACAAACAAAACATTACGAGTGTATATTCCATCTCTAAATATTATCGACCGCATTTTTACAGACGGAATATATATTCTATCTCTAAAATTAAAAAATCCGTCTCTAAATTTAACTAGGGTTTCCGTCTCTAAGTTCAGAGACGAAATATCCAACAACTGGGTATGATTATTCTATGATATACATTACATTACACCTCTTCCTCCGCCTTGTTTTGTTATTGTTAATACGAGTAATAGCTTCACTCCAGAGATTAGGAAAGCCATTTGGGGAAAAGTTACTTACTCCAAGTATAAAAATGACAACAATTCGTTACTCTTTCATTTAGAACAGAATAAGTAGGCAATTAAATGTCCAGACTACTAGAGAAGAAATGAAATTGCAGATACTCGGTATGAAAACAATATTAGAAATTAGAACTAACCAATCTTAAATTTCGTTGAATTCTCATTACAGAACGTACACCTGACCTCAAGTTTTGTAGATAATTACAAAATTAAATGAGCAGAGCAGTAGATTATATAGTACCAACAATGCTACATAAAGTAAGCCCTCTTGCCCCTAATTCTACGAGCGAGTTGGATATCCTTAGGCATGATGGTAACTCTCTTAGCATGAATCGTACAGAGATTAGTGTCCTCAAATAGACCAACCAAGTATGCCTCAGTCGCTTCCTGTAGAGTAGCCACAGCACTGCTCTGGAATCGGAGATCAATCTTGAAATCCTGAGCAATTTCTCTCACCAGCCTTTGAAACAGAAGCTTTCATATCAGAAGCTCCGTGCTTTTCTAATACTTTCTAATCTCCCGCAGTGCCACCGTTCCTGACCTAAACCTATGAGGTTTCTTCACACCTCTAGTAGCTGGAGCTGATTTCTTGGCCACTTCGGTGGCCAGCTACTTCCTCGACGCCTCCCCTCTGGTCGACTTATGTGCAGTTTGCTTGGTTCGTGCCATTTTCAGTGAATAGACGAAGCTCTTGTTTCTCCAGAAAAGAAAATAATAAAATAGTCCTTTTTCCAAGGATGTGACAAAATAATATAACACCCTAAGGGGTGAGTTTTATAGCACAGAAGATGAGATGAGAGGCAGGAATTAGAAATTTAGTTTATTGCTGAGAGTGGATTTGGTCCATCAATTCACCTTATGACTGACAAAGGAGGGAATGGGATTGCAATCCGTGGCATGGCTGAAATGACCAATGGGATTTGGACATGATGACAGAAACTGAAAATCAAAATAAATTTTCATTTATGAGCTTAAATAACCAAGAGGATTACAATTTACAGCATTCCCTTCCAAAAAAAAAAACAATTACTTATTTTTTTTTAAAAAAATTCATCCTTTTTTACCAATTCTCAAATATGCTTTTAGATATAAGCAGAATTTATTTTTTATAGAAGTAGAAGTAAAAAATTAATTTTATTATAGATAAAAATTCTTCTTCTAAAATAATTTTTTTTTGAATCTATTCAATCTTATCCTTTTAAAAGTATTTTCTTTTTAAAATTTACAAACTTATCTAAAAAAAATTATATTTAAGCTACACATTTTTTTTGGACTTGTCCTGTGTCTTCCAATTGGACTTTATGTTCTATTTAGTGAATGAGCTTCGGCATTTTGTCCAAAAACAAAAGTAAAATTCATTCACCTAGTCGAAAAAGTCAGTCCAAAAAAAATCCTAGTAAAAAAAAAGTAAAATTTATTCACCCAAGCAAGCTCTAAGGTTAAGAAGGTCTACTTGATTATGTATTTGACTTTTTATAATTTTTATTGTAAAATATTTATTTTACTTTGGTGTGAAAATAAGTAAGGGCGATCATAGTACTATACAATACTGACAATAGGTCAAGGGGGCCGTTTGATTGTGCAATCTATTTTATTTCAAAGCACTTGGGCAAGCACAAGACTTCTTGTACAGAGCAATTTTAGTTGTGGCTTCATATAAATCAACCAAAGAAGAAATCTCACATTGTAAGTGATATGACTTTTTGAGTTTTATTTTGACATTATATAAATAAATTTCGTGTAAACAATCTCAACGTTAAAAAAAATTTCTATTTAAAATTATTTAAATAAATAAGTTTAAGTTTAAGTATTTTAAAATCTTAAATTTATTATGCTTTTAAATATAAATTTAAACATAGATTGCTATCTGATATATTTAGTTGAATTGTTTTTTTGGTTCACATATTGAGTTCTTTGCAAAGATACGGGCCTTGATTCAAAACGCAGCATTTTGGTTGTATTTTGAAGTATTTTCACTTATTTATTTTAAAATTTATTTTTAATAAATTTTTTAAATTTAATTTTATCAAATAAATATTTTTAAAAATTCATAAATATAATTTTTAAAATATTTAAAAGAAAATTTCATATTTTTAACAAATTTTTATATTTATTAAGTTTATTTTCTTTTTTATTTTTAAAGACAATATAATTTTTTAAATAATTTGTTCAAAATATTAAAATTTAAAAATATATTACAATAAATTTAAAAAGAAAAGAATCCTAATTTTTGAATAATATAATATAAAAAATATGATTTAAAACACACTTATATTTCATAGAAAATTTCATTTGCCTCTTTTAACCTCATATTTTTAATTTTTGAATAATAAACACCTATACACACACACACACACACATATACATAATCATTGTGACCAAAATTATATTATATCTTATATATATATATATAGATTGACCAAAATTATATTATATCAAAAATTAAATGTACATATATTTATTGGGAAAACATGCCTTTATTTTTCATAAATATTTTTTTTTAAAATTATTAAATTATTTCTCGTAATATTAATAAAATATATCTATTCATCAATTCTAGAAAATGTAAAATGAAAGTAAAAATGAAAAATTTGTACAATAAAAGATATTAATAAAATATATCTATTCATCATTTATCTCTTTTAACCTCTTTTTTTTATTTCATTTTACTTTTTTATTTTTTATAAGTTTTTTAAGATAAAATCGTCTTCTATATAGAAGAGAATCTGTATATCGTGGGAATAAAAATTATAATCAATTATACCAATCAAACACAATAAATTAATGTAAGGGAATCTTGATTTCTATTCCATCAACTTATTTCTACAAATTAAGCGGGACTTAAATTTTTTCTCTAACGATGATTTCATTTACATTTTAAAGAATAACGACAGAATTATAGATAAAAAATTTAGGAACAAAATTTTTCCATCACTATGAATAATTTCAAAATTGTTTTAAAAAATATAAACGGAATCAGTGACATTAAATTCACCAAAAAAGTAAAAACAAAATTAGAGATAGAAATTTTGGAGCCGAAAATTTTTATCTCTACATTCTATTTCAAAAAATAATTTAAATATTATTTCAAAAATTAGATATGAAATTAGAGATGAAAAATTTATATACACAATTTATACATTTTATTATTTTGAAAAGTAGAGACGGATTTTTTTAAATTTAATTTTTCTTCTCTAATTTTATATCTAAATATACTATTTTTATAATTAGAGACAGAAAATAAAAAATAAACATTTTCTGTCTCTAAATCGGTCTCAAAATTTTTTTAAAGGCTATTCACGCAACTAGAGACAGAATTTTAGAGATGGAAAATTTTTCATCTCTAATTCCGTCTCTAAATATGGTTAGAGACGGATTTTTAGAGACAGAAAATTTTTTGTCTCTAAACTTCTAAATTTACAATCCGTCTCTAACTTTTTAAATCCGTCTCTATTTCTCTCTCTGTTAGAGACGAAAATTATTCCGTCTCTAATTTCTGTCTCTAAATCATCATTTTCTAGTAGTGTTAACTAGTGTTTCCCCCTCATAATTGTGAATATCTAAGGTTCAAAAAAGAGGGTACAAAGTTAAGTAATTTGACTCAAAATGACACTTTTCTTCTTCTACAATTATCTCACGTGCTATGATTGTGCTGTATAATTATATTTTTTGGTACCAACCAAACATATTAATTAAAAAGTTAGTCTAACCAATTAAGGAATTTCTACTAGAAAACTTGAAAATCCTAAGAAAGTCCAACATTACATATTTGAGGTAGCTAATATCTTTTTTTTTTTTTTGTTAAAGAAGGAAGCCCAAAAGGCTAGCACAAAAGAACATGAGGGGCGGAGCTATAATTAACGCTTCAAGGGGGTTCACTAATAAGAGTATCCCTCAATCAGTCTTATGGGCCTTTCTAGTGAGCCAGTCAACGACCCTGTTCCCTTCCCTGTAATAGTGTTGTATAACAACTCTCCACTCCCACATCAAAAGGTGTTTGATATGTATCACAATGCTTGTTCCTGGGTTTCTTCCATAATAAAACTTCAAGCATAAATCCACTGCTTCCTTCGAGTCGCACTCCACGTCAACATCTTTGAATCCTTTCTCCCACATTGTATTTAAAGCTGTTAGGATTGTAACATCCCTGATTTTTTTTATATATTACTAATTGGAATTTATTTCTTTCAGAGAGGAGAAAGAATTTTGGATTTCAAGGGAGGATTAAATTATTTTACAAATTTACTCAAGTCAAACAAGATCTTA
This sequence comes from Gleditsia sinensis, assembly GCA_037074535.1. Lineage (NCBI taxonomy): Eukaryota > Viridiplantae > Streptophyta > Magnoliopsida > Fabales > Fabaceae > Gleditsia > Gleditsia sinensis. The sequence goes on from CM073471.1 coordinate 35,144,159, forward strand.
GAATAATTAAAATGGCATTTATGTAATTTAATTCAAAAGGCATTTATGTAAATTCCTTGAGATGGTATTTATGTAAATTTCTTCAGATGACATTTATGTAAATTCCTTGAGATGGAATTTATGTAAATTTCTTAAGATGGTATTTATGTAAATTCTTTGAGATGACAATTTTGTAAATACTCTAGGATGGCATTTTTGTAAATAATGGAAGATGGCAAAGTTGCAAATATTGGGTGGTAGGTAGGGAAAATTTTAATAATGAGAGAGGTAGGTAAGGAAAATTATTGATAATTATGAGGGAGAGAAAGGAGTGTCGGTAAGGAGTGTTGGTAAGGAAGAGAAAGAAAAGGAAAAAAAAGAGAGGAAAAGAAAGAGGAGGAAAAAGAAAGAGGGGGAAAAGGAAGAGGAAGAAGAAGAAGAGAAATAGAAAGAAGAAGAGGAAGGAAGAGGAAAGGGCAATCAAGGATTTTTGTATGGTAGGAATCAAGCACCAAGTTGAAAGATTTATTTGAGGTAGGTTTAACATCTACTCATAAATTTTGTAAACAATTTTATATATGCTTTTAGATTTATTTAGATGTGATTTTGGATAACATGTGGTCTGGATATTTATGTAAAATTCTGTTTTAGTTTTATAGACATGCATATGGCTGCATGGGATTTACATAAAAGAAAAATAAAGGAGAGGTTAGACTAATCTGAATTTCAGAATAATTTGGGAAGCCTCAGTTTTTGGAATTTTGAAAACATTTGGCAAGGATTCTAAAGCAATGGTCAACATATGAATTGTAGATATAGGTCTGACGGAGCTATAGGCTTTAAAATTACTTAATTTGAAGTCCATATGAGAGAGATATGGCTAATTAATTAAGTAGAGGTCAGAATCCAGGATAGTAAAAATAATCATTTTTATTTTTTAATTTTTTAAAAATAATCAGTAAGGAATCTAAAGAAATAATAAACGTAACATTTGTAGATAATTGTCTTACATTTTTATAGGCTTTGACATCACCTCAATTGGAGTCCATATGAGGGAGATATGACTATTTAATTGAGCAGAGGATAGAATCAGTCTAAATTCCAGATTGGTAAAATAAGTATTTTTGTTTTTAATTTTTTGAGAATAATCCATAAGGAATCAGAAGACTTGATAAACATAACATTTTTAAATAATTGTCTTAAATTTTTATATGATTTGAAATCACCAAAATCGGAGTTTGTATGAGGGAGATATTACTGAATAAGTAAGGAAAGGTCACAGAACACGGCTAGGCCGTGTTCTGGGTTGCTTAAGCATGAGTAGACTGTGTTCGAGGCTATTTTTGAGCATATTTAAAGTATGTTTCAAGCATGACCGTGTCTTCAACATAGTCAAGCCGTGTTGGGTGTTGGATTATCATATTTTTCACTGTTTTTTACTTAAAATTATTCTTATTTGTTGAAATATTTTTAGGAAACATATATCCAAGAAAAATACTTTTAAAATGATAATTTTGGTATCACAAATTACTCTTTTTCTTTATTTGATTTAAAAAGAATCATATTGGATATTGGTATGTGATGAACGATTATTAATCATTTGGTATAAAAATGATGCATAATATTATAAAAGTGATTAAATGGCAAGCGTAAAGCTCATGGGGAGTTGCTTGATAATTATATATTGCATTTGATGAATATGTGTATATATATATATATATATATATATATTTATATATATATATATATTTATATATATATATATATATTTATATTTATATGTATGGAAGAATATCAACGGGTTGTATGACTTGAGACGGTATTGAGTAGGGGACGTCTTATTAGCCTAAGTGAGTTAAGGAAGGGCCACTCCAACCGGGTGACAGAGGTAATGTGAGGAGGTAGATGGGTGATGAACTCACATTCCTTGATAACTTATTGTGACTATAGTCGATCGGTCACTATGCGCATAACAAATGAGTGAATTGAGAACTGTGATATGTCTGAGCATTTTTTTATAAAAGAGTGAATTTTTAGTGCATATATAGTATGTTAATTATCCATAAACTGAAGTGATGATTTTATCTTCAAATCTTAATATTTTTTGTAGCTTATACAGCTGTACATAACTCTTATTTTTTTATTATATTTTATTTATGTTAAGTCTACTAGGAACCTTTGTTCTCACTATTATTGTGGTGTTATGTTCAAATAAAAAGAAATGAGATGCAACAGGGAATGGTGTTACTGATGGAGATCTTGATGTCAGCACCACCTCCTCACCCTTTGTATTTCAAGGGTGAAGTGCTGTATAGGGACTCTTATTTTTGTACTAAAATATTGTATTGTATAATCATAACATGTGTGATGTTTGTAATATATATGTATACATATATATTGTGTTTTGAAATGTTGTATTGTATAATTATAATATATGTGAAGTTTATAATAAATATGTATACATATATATTGTGTTTATATATGTGGGGTATTTAACATGCATAATGTGGAATTTTTCTTAAAAATAAATTGGATTTTTTAAAGTTGCTATAATAGTAATAAAAAAAAACTTAATATTACAAAGTTGGGTGATAAACTCACATTCCCTGATTACTTATTGTGATTGTAGTTGATCTGCATATAGCAAATGAGTGAATTGAGAACTGTGATATGTCTTAGCATTTTTTTTAAAAAAAGAGTGAATTTTTAGTGTATATATAGTATGTTAAATATGCATAAACTGAAGTGATGATTTTATCTTCAAATTTTAATATTTTCTGTAGCTTATACAGCTGAACATAACTCCTATTTTTCTCATTATATTTTATTTATGTTAAGTCTACTAAGAACCTTTATTCTCACTATTATTGTGATGTTATGTTCAGAAAAAAAGAAATGAGATACAACAGGGAATGACGTTACTGATGGAGATCTCGATGTGAGCACCACCTCCTCAACCTTTGTATTTTAAGGGTGAAATGCTGTATAGAGATTCTTATTTATGTACTGAAATATTGTATTGTATAATCATAACATGTGTGATGTTTGTAATATATATGTATACATATATATTGTATTTTATAATTATAACATGTGTGAGGTTTGTAATAAATATGTATATATATATATATATATATATATATATATATATATATATATATATTGTGTTTATATATGTGGCGTATTTAACATGCGTAATGTGGAATTTTTTTTTAAAGTAAATCAGAATTTACAAAGTTGCTATAATAATAATAAATAAATAAAAAACTTAACGTTACAAAGTTGGGTGATGAAATCACATTTCCTGATCACTTATTGTGATTGTAATCGATTAGTCACTATGCATATAGCAAATGAGTGAATTGAGAACTGTGATATGTCTGAGCATTTTTTTTTTAAAAAAAAGAGTGAATTTTCAGTGCATATATAGTATGTTAATTATGCATCAACTGAAGTGATGATTTTATCTTCAAATCTTAATATTTTCTGTAGCTTATTGTTGGTTGCAAAGTGTATATGCAATGTCAGAACGCAAGTGCACGTATCGTGACTAAGTAATAAAATGATGAGTGAGTATCGTCCCTCGAGGAGTGTACTAAAAACTACTATAAAATGCTTTGACTCGTGAAATGCTATAGCAAAATTTGGTTGGTTCACAAGGTTTATGTTCAAGAGGTAGAGTAAACTAAATAAGGCTATAATTCAGTTGAGGGGTACTCGGGTATAAAGGACAGTGATATTAGGTGAACCAGGGTTGCTTCAGGGTTGCTATGAACTTCTGCACTCACTATGCTCTAGAAATTGCTGCAGTAATTTCTTTAGTGCCTCGTATGTCCTAGAATAGTGTCTTTCCAGACTTCCATCTCATGCAATTCTGGGGTTTGGACACACATCCCTGCGTCACTCCTGGCCCCAGAATTGAGCATGAAGCTCCATCTATTGAGATAAATGGGACCACCATATATCCTTATATTGGCTGATCCCACTCATTCAACCTTTTTTTCTTTTAGCCTCCACCACCCTTCCAGGTAAATATTGGCCTAGTCTTCCTCTATCAAATCTCAGTTATTAGAAGAAGTTTTAAACTTACACTCACAGTTGAATGATAAAGCAAAGCTGCAGCAAAATCATTGATAAATTAAAGCGTGCTTAAGTTCATTACAACCCTTCTACAACCCTGGCTGGAAACTAGCCCAGCCTCATAGCTAAACTGGTTATAGACATTGGAAAAAACACTAGCACGCAGTTCGAGTGATACAACTAAAAATAAACAGACAAATGCAGTTTCTTGGTAAACAATAAAAATCACAGAAGGGATCGAAGGAATTCTGGAAGAGCAGTCTTTGTCTTGCTCCAATGCTTCACCATGCAATATTAGCGTATCCCAGGTTGGAGTGTTTTTCACAGCCCTCTCCCGCCAGGGATTTCTAGGCTCACTTTATCTATTCCTCTCCTTGTCTTCGTAGCATCCTCTTCATCTACACTCTGTTTTTTTGCCTTTTATAGTCAGGTCTTGTGGTCCCATTAAAGTGGCATGATTATGCTGACATTCTTCCTACTTTTCAGCCAACACCTCTTCCAGCAGCTTTCTCTCCACTTCTAGTAGTGGAAACAGTTTTTATGCCACCCAACAGTCTGCTGTGTCAGTTGGGTGCTCCTTTCCCCTGCTAGGTAGTGGCTGCGCCTACTGCACTGCTATGATGTCCTGCCACCTGTAACAATATCAAACAGGATCAGCTCCCAATCATCTGCATTATATTAAAAATGGCCAAGCTCACTCAGTATCACTTGGTTTGCTGCTATGTTTTCCGCATATGTATATCGAATTGTCACAGCAACAGAATGGTGATCTTGCATCCATAGAATGCAAAATATCTTATTAAAGTAGGGAGTATGAATACTAATAAGTCAGAGTGCATAGAAAATAACCCCAAAAAAGAATAGAGAAACAGTAATGAATTAGACCCATCACTTATACAGTTGAACATAACTCCTATTTTTCTCATTATATTTTATTTATGTTAAGTCTACTGGGAATATTTGTTCTCACTATTATTGTGGTGTTATGTTTAGATAAAAAGAAATGAGATGCAACAGGGAATGACGTTACTAATGGAGATCTCGATGTCAGCACCACCTCCTCACTTTTTGTATTTTAAGGGTGAAGTGCTGTAGAGGGACTCTTATTTATGTATTGAAATGTTGTATTGTATAATCATAACATGTGTGATGTTTGTAATATATATGTATACATATATATTGTGTTTTGAAATGTTGTATTGTATAATTATAACATGTGTGAGGTTTGTAATAAATATGTATACATATATATTGTGTTTATATATGTGGCGTATTTAACATGCATAATGTGGATTTTTTTAAAAGTAAATCGGATTTTACAAAGTTACTATAATAATAATAAATAAATAAAAAAAACTTAACGTTACAAAGTTGGGTGATGAACTCACATTTCCTGATCACTTATTGTGACTGTAGTCGATCAGTCACTATGTGTATAACAAATGAGTGAATTGAGAACTGTGATATGTCTGAGCATTTTTTTTTTAAAAAAAGCGAATTTTCAATGCATATATAGTATGTTAATTATGCATCAACTGAAGTGATGATTTTATCTTCAAATCTTAATATTTTTTGTAGCTTATACAGCTGAACATAACTCCCATTTTTCTCATTATATTTTATTCATGTTAAGTCTACTGGGAACCTTTGTCCTCACTATTATTGTGGTGTTATGTTTAAATAAAAAGAAATGAGAAGCAACAGGGAATAACGTTACTGATGGAGATCTCGATGTCAGCACCGCCTCCTCACCCTTTGTATTTCAAGGGTGAAGTGCTGTATAGGGATTCTTATTTATGTACTGAAATGTTGTATTGTATAATCATAACATGTATGATGTTTGTAATATATATGTATACATATATATTGTATTTTGAAATGTTGTATTGTATAATTATAACATGTGTGAGGTTTGTAATAAATATGTATACATATATATTGTGTTTATATATGTGGCGTATTTAACATGTGTAATGTGGAATTTTTTTTAAAGTAAATTGGATTTTACAAAGTTGCTATAATAATAATAAATAAATAAAAAAACTTAATGTTACAAAGTTGGTATCAGAGCAGGCGATCTTAGGCGACCATGGGGTGTGTGGTCACCTTGATTGATTTAGAGGAATCTTGAATAGTTATGTGGAAATGTTGTGTAAGGTAGCAGATAAATTTAGTAGGAAAGTACTAGTATTTCCTATTTATAGTCTTGTGTGGAGTGATAACTACTATAAAATTTTGAACTGCGTTTGATCACCTCAATAGTGACTAATAATTTTTCTTTACTAATATAGTGAGTTATGGCACCACCAAGAAAGAATCTACCAAGCAGCGCAGATGCTACCTTAAATAACATAGCCGCAACTATTCAAGCTCAAGCAGCTACTACGAATCAAATTCTATAGCACCTTCAGAATAATAATAATAATGATGAGGTTAGGGGAAATGAAGGAAATCAAAATGAAAACAAAACTCAAAATGGTAATTGATGGTATGAATATATGGGAACGCGGGCTCCGTCTTTTGTGGGTGCATATGATCCCATAGTTGCTGAGAGATGGCTAATGTAACTTGAGAAGATTTTTGAAGTTATAAATTGTTCTGATGAGCAGATGGTCAATTTTGGGACATTTATGTTGAAGGAAGAAGTTGAATACTAGTGGAGAGGAACCAGAGAGTTATTGGTACATCAAGATAGGGAAATTACATGGCACTTATTCTGAGAGACTTTTTTGAACAAATATTTTTCTAGTACTGTGAGAGCTGAGAAAGAGATTGAGTTTCTTCAGCTTAGACAGGGAAATAGGACCATTGAGCACTATATTACCAAGTTTGAAGAACTGTCTAAATTCTCATGTACTCAGAAGAGTAATTCGGATGAAACCTGGAAGGTAGTGAAATTTGAATCAAGACTAAACCCGGAGCTTAGGAATGCTATGGTGGCATTAGAAATTCAGGAATATGCCTTGTTGGTAAATAAATATCGAATGATGACGACAAGTCTAAAAGCAGTAGAGGATGAAAAGAAAAGGTAGACTCGATGGAAGCGAAAGAGAGAGTTCCCAGTTATGGATAGAAATACCAGAGGGAAGAATATCATGAGAGGTAAACAACTAGCATTTATGGAACCAAGACCTTTTCTGAAAAAGCCAGCAACGGGTCAGTGTGGGAAATGCAGGAAATTCTATGGGGATAAACCATGTTATTTTGGTCTAGTGACTTGCTACCGACGTGGCCAGAAGGGGAACGTGGCATGGCATTGTCCACTAGAAAATGAGAAAGGTATTGTACGAACTCAACAAATGACAGGAAGAGTTTTCACTTTGAGCAGTTCTGAGGAAAAATCAGCTCTTGATTTGATGCAAGGTACGTGCTGTATCAACAATCTGCCTCTGATTGTATTGTTTGATTCTGGTATGAGTCATTCTTTCATAGCATTAGAATGTGTAGAGAAGTTACAACACTCTATTGCGGAGTTACCATACGAGTTAACAGTGGTGACACCTACAGGAGGAAAAATAATTACCTCCTCAGTATGTTTAAATTGTACAATTATATTAAATGATAGATCCTTTGTAGTGGATTTGATCTGTCTACCTTTAGACGGTATAGATGTCATCTTGGGTATGGATTAGTTAAGTTAGAACTGAGTCCTACTAGATTGTTGCAATAAGACTTTTGAGTTTCTCTCGGACCCATCGGAGGACCAAAAGTATAGCATTATTAGTGCTTACTGACTCTATAAGGACATAAGGGATGCGGATCTGAAATGTGTTTTCCTGTATACTATCAACCCGAGTATGAAATAGGAATTGCTTGAGATTCCAGTAGTCCATGAATTTCCAGAGGTTTTTCCCGCTAAGATTTCTGAATCTCCACCGAAGAGAGAAGTGGAATTTTTCATCGATTTAGCACTAGAGGCGAAGCCTATTTCTATAACTCCTTATAGAATGTATCCTATGGAACTGTAAGAGCTTAAGAAGTAGATCAAGGAGCTGTTAGAAAAGAAATTTATCAGACCTAACGTATCACCTTGGGGAGCACCTATATTGTTTGTAAAGAAGAAAGATGACAGTTTGAGATTGTGTATTGATTACAGGAAATTGAATAAGGTGACCATTAAGAATAAATATCCGTTGCTTAGAATAGACGATCTATTAGATCAATTAAAGGGAGCTACTATTTTCTTTAAGATAGACTTGAGGTCAGGATATCATCAGATCGAAGTTAAAGAAGAAGACATTCCAAAAACAGCTTTGAGAACTCGGTATGGACACTACGAATTTTTAGTCATGCCTTTTGGGGTCACAAATGCCCCTACAGTCTTTATGGACTATATGAATCGCATTTTTAGACCTTACTTGGATCAATTCGTAGTAGTGTTCATAGATGATATTTTAATCTACTCTAAGAGTGAGGAAGAACAGAACCAGCATCTCCGATTAGTACTTCAGGTCTTGAAGGAAAAGAAACTTTTCGCTAAGTTGGAAAAATGTGAATTTTGGCTGGAAGAAGTGAAGTTTTTGGGTTATGTAATTTTTAAAGATGGTGTGTTAGTGGATGTTAGTAAAATTGAAGCAGTGCTGAAATGGGAGAGGCCAAAAACTGTGACTAAAATTAGAAGTTTCCTGAGTTTAGCAGGATATTACAGAAGGTTTATACAAGGATTTTCTCAAATAGCTTTGCCTTTGACTCGATTGACTAGAAAAGGAAGTCCCTTTAATTGGACTAAATAATGCGAGAATAGTTTCTAAGAGCTTAAAGTCGAATTGACTTCTCCACCTGTTCTAGTTGTTCTTAACCCTTCTTAATGCTTTGTAGTCTATACGGATGCTTCTAAGAAAGGTTTAGGTTGTGTTTTGATGCAAGAAAGCAGAGTAATTGCTTATGCGTCTCGACAATTGAGATCGCATGAGAAAAACTATCCTACTCATGATTTAGAGTTGGCTGCAATAGTTTTTGTCCTGAAGATGTGCATACACTACTTGTATGGAGCTGTATTTGAAATATATAGTGACCACAAGAATTTAAATTATCTCTTTGACAAAAAAGAATTGAATATGAAGCAAAGAAGGTGGATGGAATTCATTAATGATTATAAATTTGAATTAAAGTATCACCTAGGAAAGGCAAATATAGTAGCTGATGTGTTGAGCCGAAAGTCATTGCATTTAAGTCAAATACTAATAAAAGAAATGGAGCTAATTGAAAAATTCAAAAATTTGAAATTATCAGTTATGACTGTCCTTGGAAGTTTGATTATTAGTGAATTAAGAGTTCAAAGTGACCTGAAGACTCAGATTAAGGAAGTACAGACACATGATCAATTTTTACAAGATCGAAGAGATAAGCCTGACTTTGCAATGTCAGAGGATAGAATTATTATGTACCAGGGCAGAACATGAATACCACAAGGAGAGAATTTAAAGGCTAAGATTATAAAAAAATGTATCAAGATTTGAAAAGATTATACTGGTGGCCAAGAATGAAGAGAGACATTGTTGAATACGTGTCTATGTGTCTGGTTTGTCAAAAAGTGAAGATAGAACACCAAAAACCTTCTGGAATGTTACAACCTTTAGAAATTCCTGAGTGGAAGTGGGATAGTATATCTATGGATTTTATTGTCGGATTACCTAAGACTCAGACAGGTCATGATGCGATATGGGTAATAGTTGATAGAGTGACGAAATTTTCCCACTTTCTACCCATTAAGAAAAACTACTTGTTGAATAAGTTGGCCCAGTTGTATGTAAAGGAAATTGTATGGTTGCATGGAATTCTTAATAGTATCATTTTGGATCGAGATCCCTGATTTACTTCCAGATTTTGGAGAGCGCTACAAGAAGCTTTTGGCACTCGTTTGTGTTTTAGTACTGCATATCATCCTCAAACAGACTGTCAAATGGAGAGAACTATACAGACTCTAGAGGATATGATAAGAGCGTGCGTGTTAGAGCAAGGAAAAGGATAGGATGGATATCTGTTTCTGGCTAAATTTGCGTATAATAACAGTTATCATTCCAGTATTGGAATGACACCTTATGAAACTTTGTATGGTAGGAGATGTAAATCGCCTTTATGTTGGAATGAAGTGGGGGAGAAAAGGTTATTGGGGTCTGATTTAGTACAATAAACTTTTGAGCAAATATAGATAATTCGGGGTAAAATGCGAACAACTTAAAGTCAACAAAAGAGCTATTTCGATAGGAAAAGGAGACCGATACAATTCTAAGAAGGGGAGTATGTGTTCTACTACCGGAACTGGCCGAGCAATGAAAATTAAGAAATTGAGTCTGAGATATTTGAGGCCTTATTAAATTTTGAAAAGGATAGGGTCATCGATGTATCAGATTACAATACCTCCGTATTTGTCAAATATGCATGATGTGTTCCATATTTCTCAACTTCGGAAGTATCTACCAGATTCGTCGCACATAATTCAAGAAGAAATAATAGCTGTAGATGAGAATCTAACCTACCGACTGAGGCTGATAGTAATTCTGGATAAAGACTTGAAACAATTGAGAAATAAAACCATTCCATTGGTGAAGGTAGGTTGGGAGAGTTTAACAATAGAAGAAGCCACGTAGGAAAGGGAAAATGTCATGAGACAAAAATATCCACAACTGTTTGAAGACATGTATACCTTAAATTTTGAGGACAAATTTTTTTTAGGGGGGAGAAAGCATTTTGGATCTCAGGGATGATTAAATTATTTTACAAATTTACTCAAGTCAAAAAAGATCTTAGGATGGTTAAAATGGCATTTATGTAATTTAATTGAAATGGCATTTATGTAAATTCCTTGAGATGGTATTTATGTAAATTTCTTAAGATGACATTTATGTAAATTCCTTGAGATGACATTTATGTAATTTTTTTAAGATGACATTTATGTAAATTCTTTGAGATGACAGTTTTGTAAATACTTTAGGATGACATTTTTGTAAATAATGGAAGATGGCAAAGTTGTAAATATTGGGTGGTAGGTAGGAAAAATTTTAATAATGAGGGAGGTAGGTAAGGAAAATTATTGATAATTATGAGGGAGAGAAAGGAGTGTTGGTAAGGATGAGAAAGAAAATCAAAAAAAGAGAGGAAAAGAAAGAGGAGGAAAAGGAAGAGGAAGAAGAAGAAGAGAAAGAGGAAGGAAGAGGAAAGGAAAATCAAGGATTTTTATGTGGTAGGAATTAAACACCAAGTTGAAGGATTTGTTTGAGGTAGGTTTAACATCTACTCATAAAGTTTGTACAAAATTATATATATGCTTTTAGATTTGTTTAGATGTGATTTTGGATAACATGTGATCTGTATATTTATATAGAATTCTGTTTTGGTTGTATGGACATGCATATGGGTGCATGGGATTACATAAAAGAAAAACAAAGGAGAAGTTAGACTAAGCTGAATTTTGAAATAATTTGGGAAGCCTTTATTATTTGAATTATGGGAAAATTAGGCAAGGACTTTAAAGAAATGGTCAACATATGAATTGTAGATATATGTCTGATGGATCTATAAGCTCTAAAATTACTTAATTTGAAGTCCATATGAGAGGGATATGGCAAATTAATTAAGCAGAGGACAGAATCCAAGATAGTAAAAATAATCATTTTTATTTTTAATTTGTTGATAATAATACATAAGGAATTTAAAGAAATTACAAACATAAAAGTTGTAGATAATTGTCTTAAATTTTTATAAGATTTGTCATCACCTCAATTGAAGTCCATATGAGGGAGATATGGCTGTTTAATTGAGCAAAGGTGAGAATCAGTCTAGAATCCAGATTGGTAAAATAAGCATTTTTGTTTTTAATTTTTTGAGAATAATCCGTAAGGAATCAGAAGAAATGATAAACATAAAATTTGTAGAAAATTGTCTTCGATCTTTATAGGATTTGAAATCATCTTAATCAAAGTTTGTATGAGGGAGATATGATTGAATAAGTAAGGAAAGGTCACAGAACACGGCCAGGCCACGTTCTGGGTTGCTTAAGCATGGGTAGGCCGTGTTCGAGGCTATTTTTGAGTATATTTGAAGTTTGTTTCAAGAATGGCCGTGTCTTGAACATGGCCAGGCCGTGTTGGGTGCTGGCTTATCATATTTTTCACTGTTTTCTACTTAAAAATAATCTTATTTGTTGAAATATTTTTAGGAAACATATATATAAGAAAAATACTTTTAAAATGATGATTTTGGTATCACAAATTACTCGTTTTCTTTATTTGATTTAAAAGGAATCATATTGGATATTGGTATGTGATGAATGATTATAAATCTTTTGGTATAAAAATGATGCATTATATTATAAAAGTGATTAAATGGCAAGCATAAAGCTTATGGCGAGTTGCTTGATAATTATATATTGCATTTAATGAATATGCATTTATATATATACATTTATATGTATGGATGAATATCGACGGGTTGTATGGCTTGAGATGGTACCGAGCAGGGGACACCCTATTAGCCTGAGTGAGGCAAGGGAGGACCACTCCAACCGGGTGATAGAGGTAATGTGAGGAGGCAGATGGATGATGAACTCACATTCACTAATCACTTATTGTGACTGTAGTCGATCGGTCACTATGCGTATAACAAATGAGTGAATTGAGAACTGTGATATGTCTGAGCATTTTTTTAAAAGAAGAGTGAATTTTTAGTGCATATATAGTATGTTAATTATGCATCAATTGAAGTGATTATTTTATCTTCAAATCTTAATATTTTCTATAACTTATACAGCTGAACATAACTCCTATTTTTCTCATTATATTTTATTTATGTTAAGTCTACTGAGAACATTTGTTCTCACTATTATTGTGGTGTTATGTTCAAATAAAAAGAAATGAGATGCAACAGGGAATGGCGTTACTAATGGAGATCTCGATGTTAGCACCACCTCCTCACCCTTTGTATTTCAAGGGTGAAGTGCTGTATAGGGACTCTTATTTATGTATTAAAATGTTATATTGTATAATCATAACATGTGTGATATTTGTAATATATATGTATACATATATATTGTGTTTTGAAATGTTGTATTGTATAATTATGATATGTGTGAGGTTTGTAATAAATATGTATACATATATGTTGTGTTTATATATGTGGCGTATTTAACATGCGTAATGTGAATTTTTTTTTTAAAGTAAATTAGATTTTACAACGTTGCTATAATAATAATAAATAAATAAAAAAAACTTAACGTTACAAGGATACCCCACAGCTCGACACATATATTGCTGCAACACCCAGGATTTCTGGCGAAGCTTAGAATCCATTCTCCAACTACATTCCTTAAGACTCCTCAGTAGCTTGTCGACCCTGAGTTTAGAGTTGAGCCATCGACATTGAATTTAAATTGGTGAGGAAGGGGAGGGGAGTAAGCAATGTTATCTTAACATCTCTATCTTCCTTGCACTGTGTCAGTAGCCTTCATCCATTCTATACAATCTTTGGTAATGGCCAGATAGAAGAAGAGAAGCTTGTTTGACTGTCTTACAGTGGGTTGGAAAAGTGTCTTACACCTTCTGATCCTTATGGTCTAAACTGTCATGCCGAACAGGATGTTCTAGTTGAGGTTGGAGTAATCTTCATTTGCTAGATTTCGAGATAGGTTATGGTAGAGCCATTCCTCCATGTCCCAATGCAAGAACTCCAATCAATATCTCGGTCTCACCAATCTCATCCATAGGATTTTTGTTTTCTTGAAATCCTTTAGGCAGTGGAGCACTGATTCTTGGGTTCTCTTTTAAATCTGACATAGTCCACTTTCGTCAAGGTGAAGTTCGAATTGGATATGATTAGTTAGGATGTTGTTGTTTCTAGTAAGCTAGAGAAAGGTTTTGATTTTCTACGGACTTGGCCACCTCCAAATTTTCCTTCATATTGAGTTGGTGTTCCTCTACCATCCCACTTTATTAGCATAGGTAGAGCTAAAGGTAAAGTTTCAATCACAGTTATGCTTCCACATCACTTGGTCTTCCTCTATCTTAGAAGTGGTTGGCCGAATTGTTGATATCATGTTTTTCACTCTCTCTGGCAAAAATGGTCCTATCTTATTCTAGTCTCACTGCCTTGCCTTTGTAATCATATCAGAAAAATGTACTCTACCTTGTATCTTCATGTAAAGGTTCTCTGGCAATGTTAGCAAGAGGCCCAAAGCCGAGGAGCCAGTCATCCTACCAAAACTTTATGGTTCTACTATTGCCTAGCTTCCAGGCCATTCTTTTTTCGATGTCTTTCCACAACTTTTAACTCTATGCCAGAGATTGGAAGAATCCATCTTTTTGTCGTGGAGCTTAGGGACAGAGTTGTTATTGCATTTGTATTTGACCTTGAGAATTAAGGGTGTACATTGGCTCGGTTTGGTCAGTTTTCGAGCCTCAACCAAATCGAACCGATAACAAAAAAATTGAAAAATTGTAGACTAGTCAGTTTGGTTCAAATTTATAAAACTGAACCAAACCAAACCAAACAGATATCGGTTTGGTTCAGTTCGGTCCATCGGTATTTTTTTTATTGCATTTTCCCAACATTTCCTCACGATTTAGATATATCCTATTAGGAGAGATCTCTTATCTACTAGCATCCTATGATTTTCATTTTTTCAATGTCTTTTTGTAAAATTCAATTAGAGTTTGAACATTGTATATATAGAGTAAGTAAACAAAATTTCAAAATTATTTCACCGTTCAAAGTGGGATTCTATCTATTTTTAAATAAAGTAACTAGTATATTTTTATTTTTTTATCTGCCTCTCTTTTTATTCATTTCAAATATATAATAATTATGTTAAAAGAATTATTTAGTATCAATCATTTTTTGTTATTATTATCAAGCATATTAATATCAATAAATATTTATAATTTTTTTGGTGAATAAAATATTTATGAAATTTATTATTAACATATTATAAATGCAATCAAAATAAACTATCACACTCCATTATAAAATATTAAATAGACATTTAACATAAATTAATTAATTAGTGAAATCCAATTGCTTAATGAATGAAAAAAAAGTTGCATTGTGTTTAAAAATTTAGATACATTATTTTATTATTTAGAACTTACAATAAATCTTATAGGAGTAAAATTTTTTGACTCTTAATTAATATTTTTCTTAATAAAAAAAATTATTATCTTAAATAAATAAATAAATATTAAATATAATCAATTAGGTCAGTTTGGTTCGTTGGAATTTTTTTCCAACTGACCAATCGACCAAATCAGTTAGTTTTTTAATTTGAAAAACCAATCTAAATCGATTAAAATAAGTTTTTTTTCTATTTTGAGTTGGTTTGGTTTGGTTCAGTCGATTGGGATAAGTTTTGTTCAGTTTTGTACACCCCTATTGAGAATCTTTGACCATATGTCATTCGGATGCTGGATTAGCCCCTACGTACCTTCATAAAAAAGACATGGTTCATTCCTTTAAGCTTTCGAATTCCCAGGCCTCTCGCTTCCTTAGGTTCATAGTCTCTGTCCCACTTAACAAGATGGATCTTTCTAGTGCCATCATAATCGTCCCAAATGAAATTTCAGCTTATTTTTTCTAACTTGTCACAAGGGCCAAAGAAGAAGGGCCATTTGCATGGAATAGTATAGAGGTTTCTGAGTACACTGGACGTAAAGGTAATCCTACCTGCGAGGGAGAGCATTTTTGCCTTCCAACCACTTAGCCTCATCTTAAATTTCTCTAAAACCTGCCTATAGGTATTTTTGGTTACCCTTTTGTGGAGAAGGGGCATGCCAAGATATGATCCCAAATCACTAGTGAATTAGAATCCTAGGCATTGGCTATACTGCTCTACGTGTGTGTGGTTGACATTACAACAATAACAACAACAACAAAGCCTTTTCCCACTAGGCGGGGTCAGCTACATAGATCAAACGACACCACAGTGGCCTGTTATAAATAAGATCAATAGATAGATTATTAACTATTAAATCCTTATTAATAGTTTCACCTATTATTTTCTTTAGCCTCCCTCTACCTCTAACTATCAGACTATTCTCCATATAATCTACTCATCTCAAAAGAGCTTCTGTAGGTCTTCTCTATACATGACCAAACCACTTTAACCGAGATTCCACCATCTTCTCCACAATAGGTGCAACCCCAACTATCTCTCTAATGCACTCATTTTTAATCATATCTATTTTGGTGTGTCCACACATCCAACACAACATTCTCATCTCTGTAACATTGAGTTTATCTTCATGTTGTCTTTTAACTACCCAACATTCAGTACCATACAATATGGCAGGTTTTATAGCTGTACGATAGAATTTTTCTTTAACTTTGAGCAGCACTTTTCTATCACAAATGACACCTAAAACCTTCCTCCATTTCATCCATCCCGATTGAATCACATGATTTACGTCCTCCTTTACTTCGCCACCATTTTGTATAATGGACCCAAGATATTTAAAGCTTGTAACTTGTTTTAATACATGGTCTCCAAGTTTTACTTCTAAATTCGTATTTGTTCATCTTTTACTAAAAATACATTCCATATATTATGTTTTATTTCTACTTATACGGAAACCATGTGTTTCTAAAGCTTGTCTCCATGACTTTAACTTTATATTTATTTTCTCTTTCGATTCATAGACTAAAACTATATCATATGCAAAAACCATACATCGAGGCCCCAAATCTTGTATATGTTTAGTAATTGCATCCAAAATCAATTTAAAAAGATATGGACTAAAAGCTGACCCTTGATGTAGTCCAATAGTTGTGGGAAAATATTTTATGTTCGTATTTGGCGTCCTCACACAAGTCGTAATCTTATCATACATATCTTTGATTGCTCGAATATACGCAATACGTACTCTTTTCTTCTCTAAAACCTTCCATAAAATGTCTCTTAACACTCTATCATATGCTTTTTCTATATCAATAAAAACCAAATGCAAATCTTTTTGCCTCCTTTGATAACTTTCTATCAATTTCCGCAGTAACAAAATTGCTTCCATAGTTGACCTTATTGACATAAAACCAAATTGTTTTTTTGTGACTTGAGTCTCTTGTCTTAATTTTTACTCAATGATCTTCTCCCATAACTTCATAGTATGGCTCATGAGCTTAATCTCCCTATAATTAGCACAATTTTGTATGTATCCCTTATTTTTATAGATTGAGATTAAAGTACTTCTCCTCCATTCGTCCATCATTTTCTTGAATCTCATTATCACATTAAATAACTTAGTGAGCCAACTTATACCTTTCTTTCCTAAAATTTTCCACACTTTAATGGGTATATTATTGGGTCCTACTGCTTTGCCATTTTCCATTCTCTTCAAAGCCTTCTCTACTTTAAACTCTTGAATTCTACGATAAAAAGTATAATTACGGTCTTTCTCTACAATATTTAGCCTGTTAGAGTCATAGGTCAACTCATTTCCTTCATTAAAAAGCCCTTGAAAGTAACTTCTCCATCGTGCTTGAATATCTTGCTCGGTTACCAAAATATTACCCTCTTCATTTTTAATACATTTTACTTGATCTAGGTCTCTTGTCTTTCTTTTCCTACCCTTTGCAAGCTTGTAAATTTTTCTTTCCCCCTCCTTGGTTCCTAAAGATTGATATAGCCGTTCAAAAGCTCTAGATCTCGCTTCATTCATAGCCTTCTTAGAGTCTTAGCAATTTTATATTTTTCCCAATTTTCATTATCTTTACATAAGTGCCATGCTTTATAGCTCTCACTTTTAACCTTAACCTGATCTTACACCTCTGCATCCCACCACCAAGATTCTTTACCCTTTGGTCTAACGCCTCTTGATTCTCCAAGTATCTTTCTTGCTATATTACTGATCCCTTTGGCCATCTTGTCCCACATATCATTAGCATTTCCCTGGACCTCCCAAAACCCCTCTTCCTCTAATATTTTTTGAAAACTCCTTTGTTGTTAATTCTTTAAAATCCACCACCTAATTCTTGGAACTGTTTTCTTACTCTTTCTTTCAAATTTTCTCTTAACATGTACGTTTAAAACTAAAACTCTGTGTTGTGCAGCCAAGCTCTCTCCGGGTATGACTTTACAATTTGTACAAAACTTTCTATTTGATTTCCTTACCAAGAAGAAATCTATTTGAGAGTTTGCTCCTTCACTCTTGTATGTGATAAGATGTTCTATTTCTTCTTAAAGCAAGTATTTGCTATCATAAAATTAAAGGCTAGAAAAAAATCTAAGATAGTTTTACCCTCTTTATTTGCTTCACCTAACCCAAAACCTCTATGTATACCTTCGTATCCTTTAGATTCACTCCTTAAATGTCCATTTAGATCCCCTCCTAGGAAATGTTTTTCTCCCAAAGGTATTTCTTGAACCAAACCTTCAAGGTCCTCCCAAATTTTTTTCTTATGATGCATTTCTAATCTAACTTGTGGTGCATAGACACTAATCACATTGAAAGTGTCCCGCTCCACTACAAGCTTTAAAGCTATGATCCTATCTCCTAATCTTTTCACCTCTACCACATTGTTCCTCCACTCCTTATCTACTATTATACCTACACCATTGCTAGTTCTTGACTTGCCAGTGTACCAAAGCTTAAAACCCAAAGAATCTAATTCCTTTGCCTTTTCACCTAACCACTTAGTTTCTTGTAGACACATGATGTTGATCCTTCTCCTAATCATGATGTTAACAAAACCCTCCTCTTTTATCTGGGTTTAGGACCGACTATACGAATATAGGCAGAGTTGTGTGTGTCGTTGACATTGCGAGAGAAAAAACATCTTGTCTTCTTGTTATTAACAAGTAATCTAGAGTAATTTCAGAAGGTTTCTAGGACTGCTTTAATGACATTGCATTCATCCATCTTTGCTTCAGCAAAGATAATGAGATCATCCACGAAGAAGAGATGGGTGAGAGGAGGTCCATTCCTGCTTAGCCGTATAGGCTTCTATAGGTTGTTGGCAATTGCATATTCAATACATTGAGCCAGGCTTTCCATACAAAGAATGAAAAGGTAAGGAGATAAAGGGTCTCCTTATCTAACCCCTCTGGACATCTCAAAGCTTTACTTGATAATATCTTGCCCAATAAAAGCCAGATTCCTGCCAGAAGCAAAGTGTAACATACCTAATTTCGTTTATTTTATTAATAAAGGTACATAAATATTTAGTTAAGGAAATAAAATTTATTAGACAATTTTTAGATATCTAAGAAAATATAAGCCTTAGAAATTCTTTTCCTTACATATATGCATAGAAAATGTTTCTAACATTAAGGGAATAAGTAAAGAGAGAAAACCTAATAGGAAAAATTAGAAATAACATACTAAAGAGAGGAAAAATTCTTGGGTAAGGAAGATAAATTTTTACGAAGTAAGTAAAGGTCTTAAAATTTCAAGAAATTGGATTAGGGTAATTTTTCCTAATTCAAGAACTAGAGTTCCTAAGTTTAACATCTCCACTTATACATTGGGCTTTCACCTATGGATATTTAAAATAGAGTTTTTTCACTTCACATGAGTTTCTAGCAAGCCAATTGGATAGCCTAAGCAAGAGATAAAACATAGACTTAGACTAGGATATAGAAGTTGGACTGATAGCCCAAAAATCATGAAAATGTGACCAAGCCCTCCATGAAAGGTAGAATTTCATCCAAAGCAAAGGAAATGGGCAAGAATGAGCCTAAATCCAAGAGGGAAAAATAAGAATCATGTGAGGAAATAGTAGTGTAATATTAATCAAGATTAGGTCACATGGCATTAGGATAAAACATCTATATCCTATATTCATAATTTCATCAAATTGGTAATAATATATGACATTATGACAAAACATCTATATCATTCATGATTTCAGCAAGTAGGAAATAATACATGTTATTATGACAAAACATCCTTATACTACATAAATAATTTTAGCCAAGAAAGGGAGACTCAAGGGCTGGAAATTTTCCAACTAGAAAGGCAAACCTATCATACTTGAGTGAGACAAAAAAAGAAGAAAAAGAATCCCTAAATCAAAGAGACCTTGTCCCTTATCTTAAGAACATTTTATTATGATTTTTAAAATAAAAATCTCCTTTTGCTATGTATATCTTGACTAAGGGAGACAAAGACAAGAACATGAGTTGTCTTCCAAAAAAAAATAACAAAGTGCATCTTAATTGTGATAAGGTAGACCCATGATTATGAGAGGTGAACTACTTGATAGTTTATTTAAGAAAAACCCTCCCTTATAACATTATAATTTTGTCCAAGTGAGGGAGAGAAAAAACATAAGTAAGGTAGAGTGAGGAAAGGAGAGAAAGAGAGGAGAAGAAAGGAAGGAAGAAGAAGGAGAAGTCTAGAAGACTAAGAACTCAAGGTTAGTTAGCTTAATCTCCACTTGAATCCATCTTTTCTCTTTATCTTTGGGGTTCAAAACTCACCCTCCTTCTCTTATTTAAGCTGTTGGAAAAGTTAAGGAAATGGAGGAATCTTGTCACTTCCTTCAAAAGGAAACAAGAAAAAGAATCACTAAGTGAGCTAGGGAGTTTTTTGGGTAGGTTTAACAATATCTCTTTTTGAAGAAAATATTTGAAATTTATAACATTTATATGGGATTTTTATCTTAGAACTTTGATGAAATTTGCT
Source organism: Gleditsia sinensis (assembly GCA_037074535.1). Taxonomy (NCBI): domain Eukaryota; kingdom Viridiplantae; phylum Streptophyta; class Magnoliopsida; order Fabales; family Fabaceae; genus Gleditsia; species Gleditsia sinensis. The sequence continues at coordinate 35,164,825 of CM073471.1, forward strand.
ACTTTGATGATTAGCCATGGATGTTGCTATATCATGTTACATGTTGATCTTGCACGTGATGGATGTTTGATTGCATATATTGGTATAAAGATTTTTTGCTTAGGCATGGCTATGGGTGGCAAACTTTTAAGGACTTTTGTACTGCTGTGATGCATTTTGGGATGTGGTAAAAATGAATGAAAGATGGTTAGGTTGGTAAATTAAGTATTGCCTTAAACACCTAGGGGAAGACTATGAGAAATTTTTGTTGAGAAACACCCTTAGTGATGCATGATTTGATTATGTTTTTCTTTTGAAGTGGATGTTGGAATATGTTAAATTAACTAAGAAATATAATTAAATTTTGAGATGAGTAATTCTATGGTTAGGTGGAAATTTGGAAGAAAAATGGAAGATGACTTAATAAAAGGATGAACTAGAACTTTAGGAAATGCTAGGTTAAGAAAACTGGATTTCAGAGTAACCATAGAATCTTTTATTTTTGAAATTCTAAGAAGAATCGGTTAGGAATTAAAAGAAATAGCTAACAAGAAAAATGTAGATATATGTCTCACAGATTTTAATCCACTGGAATCACCTAATTTGGAGTTCAAATGAGGGAGATATGTTCCAATTAGTAAGCAATAGTCAGAAAATGGTTAACCGGGAAAAAATATGTTAGGTAAGCTTTTGTGTTTAAATTTTTGGAAAAAATCTATAGGGAACTAAAAGAAATAGTTAACATGAAAAATATATATATACATGTCTCACGAATTTTTAACTATTGGAATCATTCAATTTGGAATCCATATTTGGAAGATATGGTCAGATTAGTAAGCAGTGGTCATAAACTAGTTAACCAGGGAAGAATCTGTTAGGCAAGCTTCTATGTTTGAATTTATGGGAAGAATTTGTAGGGAATTAAAAGAAATGTTAACATAAAAAATATAGATATATGACTCATGAATTTTTATCCACTAGAATCGCTTAATTTAGAGTCCATAGGAGTGAGATATAATCAGATTAGTAAATAGAGGTCAGAACCTACCTAGAGAGAAATAACTTTGAATTTGAGAGAGTAATAACTCCAAGATTCCTTATGATTGCACTAAAATTTTAAACATAAGAGTTTTAGAGGTTTGTATTAGCTTTAAATGGACACCAAGATCACCTTAATTGGAGTTAAAATGAGAAATTTATGTTCTGATTAGTGAGAGATGAAAATAATAATTAAGAACGAAGAAGAATCTTATAAATGAACATAATAAATGACTAGTGTATTCTCTAGCCATTGCCATTGCATGAACTCCTTACCATCTTAAGTGTATAATTTTGACATGAAAATATTTTATAAAGTGATATTTGGAAACGATTATGTTCATGGCATGATTACCAATGATTTTTTTTGGTAATGATTATAATTTGATGAAAAATTATGGCATGTGAGTATAATGAACATACTTGTTATTAAAATCATATTTTTGGCTATTAATGTGAAAAGAAAAGAAAAAAAAAGAAACAAGCACGGTCACATGGTGGTCCATATGGTGCACCAGTAGGGGACGCCCTACCAATGGCTATGCCTATGCTAATGAGAAAAGAAAGAGAAAGTGTGCCATGTCGGACGTAGCGAGAAAAGCCCGTTCTGAAGAGTAGAAAGTACTCACCCTAACTGGGGTAGCTTGATATGAAAATAAGTTGATATCCATCATATGATATTGTGAAAATAGTTATTCATGTCATACATGTCATTACTGCACGATTTTCATGTGCATAGATAAAGTGCATTCATCTAATCAAAGATATTTTTTGTAGCTTATACAGATGAACAGGACGTGACGTGCAATATTGATGATGATTATGATTTATTGTTGAACCTACTAAAACTTAATTCTCACTATATTTCTATATCATGTTCAGAAAACTAGTTATGCAGATTTTTCTATGGCTTTGGATTTTAGTGCACGTTGGATCGAGTTACTCTATGTTGGACAGATCCTAAAAATTAATAAGGTATTTGTGGTTGAGTTGGATAAGATTCCGGTGAAGGTGAGACCACCTGCACCTGAATCTCCGGAATTGGTCAACATTGATGAATAAGATGTAGATATTTATGTGTTTAATTTTTTGTACGTATGTTTTAATTAATGATGTGTATGTGAACTCAGAATTGTATCAGTGTTAATGGTAGACCTTAAACCTTGATTATACTTGGTAAAATTAATTGAATGTTATTATTAGTTAAGTAATTAGAAGTAAAGAAGTAATGACTTTATGAGACTTTACATATATATATTTAAAAAAATGAAGTTGTTAAACAAAGCCACCCTCAATAATGGTCTTGTGTTGGGGCTTAAGAACATCAATCGTAGTTTTATGTTAATTAGTAACTATAAGAACCTTCTAACCACACTTGAAGTTTGCTGATGTGTCTGGTATATCCTAATCCAAGGCATTGAAAATGCTAAGTCCAAAGCCAAATGCTTGCCATAAACCAATTTCTTATATTTCTTCTCCTTCTTGGCAATTTGCGTTAGTGAGAGCAAAAGGTCGTTGATGGTTTTGATTCTACCCTTACTTTGACCATTAATCTAAGATCCTTTATGATTCTCCACTATGGAAGCTTGCCATGGCTACACATAATCAGGTAACCTTTTGGAAATCCTAATCAAGATGTTTGCAGGATTATAGGATTTATATTGAAAAAACTAAATCATTGCTGAAAATCCAAATATTATATAAGGATGAAGAGCATGAATTCTGGAACAGGGCTTTATTTAAAAAAAGTAAACTTTTCCAGCCATGCATTCGAATAAGGAATGGTTTTGGGAGGTTGAATTTGATCTGTTCTAAAGGATAGACTTGAACCAAGCTACACGGCCCGATCAAAATCACATTTAATAAAAAGAAGGTCAATTGATACAACTTCTTCATGACAGATAGGGCAATTGTCATCAATCAAAATGTGATGGAGATTTAGGACGTATGCCACAAGAAGAATGTAAACACTGTATTTTGTGATTCTTTTCTAATAATATTTAAAAATTTAAAAAATGTTAAATAGTTACAAAATGAAAAATAAGAAAATAGAAAAATGTATGCCAAAACCATTGTGTCCAGTCTTTTATTTTAATTTTATGAGTCTTATCTTTTAATCTTAGTGTGCTTTTCATTTAATTTCAGTTTAATTTTTGGTGTCACTTTTAGTATTTTTATTTTTATTTTTGGTTTTTGAGTCTTTTAAATCCCTTTTCTTTTTGGATAATCTAATTTCATACATGAACTTCCCTTTAAAATTATTTTTATATTTGATTTTAAGCTTTTTTAGGTTTTGGCAAACCCAACCCAACAACTTGTGTCATAGGTCATGAGGCTCCAATCCTCTTAATGAAGAAGAGAAAACCTTAGTTTCTACTGCATATATAGAAGATCTTATAGGTCCAAAGTTTACCTTCACTTGACCAAAGAAATGACCCCTTAGGGCTTTAACAAGCCCTGGCCAAGAGAAAAAGAAGGAGGTTTGATAAAAAGAGAGTGGGAGCCACATTTTGGCCACTGGGGAGAAAAACACAGCAGCAAAAGAAGGCTTCTTTCCATCATGTTTTAGCCTTCAAATAGCAGTGTTGGAGACATCAATGAAGGTAAAATGGAAGTGTATTTAAGTATTTATTATATATTGATCCCATGTTGGAAAAAATATTTTCTTTCTATTCATATACTCCATGACATGTCTAATGTCGTATGAAGTCAATTGCATAATTTTTGGATCCCATTTAGATATGTTTTGAGCAAAAAAGCCTATGACTATTCTGAAACTGCACTTATAGAGTAGGATGTATTTTGGTAATAATTTTGTATTGATCCTATGGTTGAAAAAAATATGTTCTTTCTACCAAAAATACTCTCTTGCATATCTAGTTTCATGTGAACTTGATTTCATTATTTTTGGACTTCATTTAAATGTGATTTAGGCATAAAAACAAATACCAATACACAAAAAGTCATGATGGACTTTTTTTGTATCAAGTATTGGATTTGGAGTTATAGGTTTTACCTTTTGTTTGGACTCAAATAGCAAGCATATTTTATTTTGTTGGCCCTTTTTAACTAATATATCATAAGAGTTGGTATTTGGTCCACCTCTGGTGGACAAAAAATTATCCACCAACAGGGTCCAGATCATGACATATGGCAAAGATAATTTTTAAAAATACTATTTTTGCCATGTGTCACGATCTGAATATCACTTGTGGACAAAAAATGGTCCACTGGTGGTGGACCAAATCATTTTCCTATGTCATAATCATGTCTATGCTTACTCATCTCACCATAGGCTCAAAATAAATTTAGTTTGAAAAACTATATGTCTTGGGTATTGGATATTTACTAGCTTCAATTATTTTGGTTTTCATGAAATGATGCATACATTGCGAGCTGATAATGGAAAATCAGGCAAGAAATTGAGGGTTTTTGAACCATGGAAAGAGGATGAAGTATGTAGATGCAAATCCTATTTTATTTATTCCTTTTCTATTGTTAAGTTGTATGGTATATTTTGTAATTTTCAAACTAGCACCATTGATCACAAAGCACACAGACACACAATATTAAGCATGCTTTTCTTTATAGTTTTTAGAGTTGTATGTAGACCTTGAGCTTCCCATAAGCAAATAGGGTGTCAATTGGTATGCTGTATGCAAACTTTGAGCCTACCACAGGTACCCACTTTGGTTAGGTCACATATAATGAAAGTTAGGTTTCAATAGCCCATTATTGTTTTTCTTTTCTCTTTGAAAAGTTCAAAAATATTTAAAAATAAAAAAATAGAAAATCTTTTTTCCAATGGTATAATAAAAATAAGGAAAAAAAATATGAAAGATAAAACAATGGTGGTAATGGTTTTTCCAAGAAAACAAAAACCAACTAAACTCTAATTCTATTTCATTAGTTCCATACTTAATGTTGATTTAGTGAAATTCACAGAAAGTGCTTGTCCTGTGTCCTGAGAAACAATTAAATTACGAAGATTCTTAATAAAACTTTAGTTCTTCGTTATAAAACACAATACTTAAAATTAGAGTCTAAGGATATGAAGCCTCCATTCGATAATAGAAATTAAAAAACATGTAAAACAAAATTTAGAAGTAAAAAAGATATCAAAACATGCTATAGCATGTGTTATTTACTCACAGTGCAACAGACTTAGAGTTAATTGACTTGTTATACAGGTTCTCGAAGCTAACTCTAATTATACGAACTCCAGAATCATGTTTGGAAGCTCCAAAAACTCTAAAAACACGTTCGGGAAGCTGGTTATTGTGAACGGTGATGGTGGTGGTGGTATTGTTCACAGTAGCCAAAATCACTAGTCATGTCAGTAAAAGAGTGTCATATGATCATAAATGTCACGCCCCTAATTTAAGGGCACATGAAACACATACTTTAACAATATTTTTTTTATAACTTGTAAAATACACTCCTTTATCATTGGAAACAATTTCATATAGGTATTCCCATGTATACCCAATATACAGACTAAGTCTATAAATATCAAAGTAACAGCAGAAGCAGGGATCCTACCTGTGGCATTTAGAGCATACTCTAGAGTACAAATACAATATAAACCAAGATCTACGAGCCCTAGAAACAAAGTAAGCTCATCTAGAGAACATGTCGTCCCACTGATCATTTATCTGAAAGATCAGACTCTGTATCTTTATCTAAAAAATGTGAAAATATTGTGTAGTGACTTTGACAACTCAATGAGTAGATAATACCTTTTATGACCTCTTAGGTCAACATATGGATGTACTCATATTTCAAAATTTGTCACATAGAAAATAAAATTTGGAAGTACATCCATATGGGACCCACATTTCAAATATTCTCAAAACAAATGATATTCAGATATCCAAAACCATATACTGTACTATATGATCATTAAACAAATGTTGTTATGCATCAAAATATTTCACATGAAAAGATTAGGAAGATCCCATATCAGAATCACCATATCAGAGTTCAAGCCATTCCATACTTTCGTGGTGTAGAATTTGCCTAAACTCAACATCCCAGCTAAGGTTTGTCCTACCACCATTTAAGAAGACATGCGAAGGGACTATAATATGGGCATTTCCTAACCGCACAACAAGGGAGGGAAAATCACATATCATATAGTCAGCATTTCGCCTAGATAAGAGGCATCTCGCTCTTATTCACATATCATATCCCATGTGTTAGTAGTTACACGAGGTTAGCACCACCCCTGCTAGTTGAGGTATAAGGGTGCACAAAGGCTAACATCACTTGCTGTTAGCAAAAAATGTTTTCAATAGGATTCCTCTACAAAAATTATTATTTGCATATATGTCATATCGTTCAAAATAAAGGTTTCAGTATAATTTAAAATTTTCAGTCTCAGTACAATTCCTCTATCAGAAACTTTCCAATCAAGGTTATCACATATACATGCCTTTTTTCAAGGCAACCTTATAGCTTTACATATCAATGCCATGTGCACAATATTTTTTTTAACCATATGATGATAAATACATTTAGAATCACATATTCAATGAGTTCAAAAATCTATTTTTAAAACCATACCCTTTCTGAACTATATGCCAGATAGTAAACAAGTCAGGTAATTTAATCAAATTCAGAGACATATAAAATTATAAATAACTTGCAAGTAGAACCAATTATACATTTAAAGTTAAAGAAGAGCATGGGGTAAGTTAGAGAAAGAATTATCTACTCACAAAACCAAAGTTCCAAGTTGGATATCCCCCGAATGCATTTTTCTAAGGCAAATTTGATTAAATGGACCTTAAAAACGAGTCTAGAGGGTCTGAAACCCGAAGAGCTCAGTCAATGCCGGTCAATTGGTGGTCACTGTTCATGGTGAGAAATATTGTTCACATCGGCCGAAATCACTATTCACACTGGTTGGACTTATTGTTTATGATACTAAAAGTTGTCAGATGAGTGTGAAACTTCATATCCTAGAGCTTATCTGCCTCCTGAATCCATCTATGGTGTCAGATTTTCAATTTGAGGTATCTAAATAGAAGTTTCAGAACTTACTTTTTTCTAAGATTTTTTACTTTTGATCGGCAATTTTGCGGTTGATTTGAAAAATTATTCAGCCAATATCGTAGTACTCTTCGTCTTGAATCTAGTGGTACCCTTAGTTTTGAGATCGGAGGCTCGAAGGTACTCTAAATCTAGAGAGAGAAAATGAGGAGAGAGAAAGTTACTATTTATTATTCATTTCATCAGTTATGGAAAGAATGATTTTCTTTTTTTTTTTCCTTTTTTTTATATTGATGGTTGTTCCAATTAGCAATTTTATAATTGTTAGAGGAAGTCCTTGTAAATTTTATTATTGACATTTGAACCCCTAAACTTTTAGGAAATTACAATGTGATGCCAAAAATATTAATAAGTTTTCATTTTCATCCTTAAAACTTTTCAATTACATCCCTATTACTTTATTTCTTTAAATAATACATACATAAATAAAAATTACTAAATTTTAGGGTTGTTACATTCTTCCTCCCTTAAAAAATTGGGTCCCCAAATTTAAAACCATTCTATCACAAGTAGAGAATGAAGCCAAGGCATAAATTATAATTATTAACCTTACTACTCAAGCTATTGGGGGATATCTCTTTTGTATATCATCTTCACTAATATCTAAACTATCCTCAAATTCACATATTTATATCCATAAGTCAATATAATTAAGAACTATACACATAAAAGAACATATAGACATCTATATTGAGTAACCAACTTTTCTTATTCCAAACTTTTATCAAGTCATCTTTAATTCTCATGTGTCAACATTCTCTCATGAATATCAGGCCTTTCTTACTTTCATTTCTAAAATCATATCATTCTAGTTCCTATCAATTTCATTTAACTAGCCCATTCGTTCTAAGAAGACTTTTATCAACAATTATTCACACATGAATTTTCAATCTCAACATAATTCACATCCTAGATATTAGACTCAATTTAACATGGTATAAACTCTTAACACAAATATCTTGATCACTTTTTCATTATTTTCAGACATGGTTATCAAAATATTCACCATATTTCCAAATTAAGAGTTCAAAGATTAATTTGAATCTTACTTCCTATATTTTATTCTTCAAGAACTTCAATACCACTAATTCACTTTATTACATTCCTCAAAGCACCATAAGACCATCATCCGTTTATTCCTTTCACCTAAAAATCTTTATACAGTTCAGTGTCCAAACTTACTATTTTAAATTATGACTAGTTTAATATCCAACTTTCTCCAAGATTTTCTCCATTAATCACTTCCAACAAATTGAAATCACAAATTTCCTAATTTTGTCTTACCTATCCTCAAGTAATCCCAATATGCTCAAATCTCTCTCTTATGACACTTTTCCATCAATAGCCAATTCTTAAGCAATCATAACATATTTTACTTTCACTATTCATAACATGTCAGCTACTTACCCATTTCAATTCACTTCTCACACATTTATATATTTTAGTGACATACTATCGAAATCTCAAACATGAACCAAGTCACAATCTCAACATACAAAAAGAATAATAAATTTACATTACATAACCACATTATATAGCTTATAAATTTAGAGACCAATATATAATTTTTCTCCATGCTATAATTTATGTTATTTACTCACTTACCTATTAGGAAACCTACAATGTTTCATGTAAAACCCCAAATGGTGCCATTTGTATATTGGCTTGGAAGTTATTGTTATAAGCAAATTCAGCTAGGGACAAGAATCTTTCCTAACTACCTTAAAAATCAAGCACACATGCCCGAAGCATGCCTTCCAATATTTGGATAGTTCGTTCAGACTGTTTATCTATTTGAGGACAAAAAGCAGTATTGAAATTTAGCTTCGTGCCCAAAGCTTCTTAGAAAGCTCTCCAAAAACAAGCTTTGACCTAAGGTCCTCGATCAGAAATAATTGATATCGGTACCTCATGAAGTCTCACTATCTCATTTAAATACAGATTTTCATATTGAGCTACGTTCTATGTGGTTTTCACTGGTAGAAAATGTGTCGATTTAGTCAACCTATCAATGATCACCCATATTGAATCAAACACTTTTAGTGTCCGCGGTAGCATTGTAACAAAATCCATAGTTACTTTCTCCCATTTCTATTCAGGTGTTGATGTAACCCTGCAGGCCTTTGATGTTTTTCCTTTACTTGTTGATATGTTAAACACCAAGAAACATAATCAGCTATATCTTTCTTCATACCATCCCATCAATGAATTTATTTTAAATCTTGACACATTTTAGTTGATCTAGGATGAATGGTATACGTAGATTAATGGACTTCTCTTATAATCTCTTCCTTGAGTTTTTCTTTATTAGGTACACATAACCGCTTGTCCAGTCTCAGAATTCCTTTAGAGTCTACAATAAATTCAACATCACTACCATTCTTCACCTTTTCAATTTTCTTGCCTAAATAGGCATCCTCTTCCTGTGCCTTTTTCACTTGCTCAACCAAAGATGATTGAAACTGTATATGGACTAATAGTATCCTAGGATCCTTTACTTTCAATACTACCCCATGAATTTCAAACTTATGCATTTATTTATTCAACGGCCTCCTTACCACTATGATATGAGCCAAACTATTCATTGACTTCTTGCTTAATGCATCAGCCACTGCATTGGCCTTACCTATATGATATAGTATGTACATTCATAATCTTTAAGTAATTTCATCCATTGTCTTTGTCTCAAGTTAAGATCTTTTTGTTGGAAAATATATTTGAGACTTTTATGATCTATATAGATTTCACATGTGTCACCATATAGATAATGCCTCCAAATTTTGATAGCAAAAACCACTGTTGTTATTTTCAAATCATGAGTCGGATAATTTTCCTCATGTGGTTTAAGTTGTTTAGATGCATATGCAATGACTCGACCATGTTGCATCAACACACACCTTAATCCAATTTTCGATGCATCACAATATACTGTGTATCCTCTGTTACATGATGGAATAGACAGTACTGGCGCCATAGTTAAACATTCCTTTAGTTTATGGAAACTTCTCTCACATTAATCTGACCAGTCAAACTTTATTCCTTTCCTTGTCAATCTCGACAAAGGAGCAGCAAGTTTTTAAAATTTTTTAACGAATCTACAGTAATAATCTACTAAATCAAGAAAAACTATGGATCTCTGTAATTATGGTAGGGCGTGGCCATTATTGCACTGCTTCTACCTTTTTTGGGTCTACTTGAATACCATCCTTGTTAGCCATATACCCTAAGAAAGTAACACTACTAAACTAGAATTCGCATTTTAAGAACTTAGCATATAACTGATACTTCCTTAGAGTTTGTAAAAATGTCCTCAAATGTTGCTTATGATCATCTAAACTCTTGGAATATACTAATATATCTTTAATAAATACAATAAAAAATTGATCCAAGAAAGGTTTAAATACTTTATTCATTAAATCCATGAATGCAGCTGGGTATTTGTCAAACTAAATGACATAACTAAGAACTCATAGTGCCTATACCGAATCCTAAAAGCAGTTTTCAAAATATCCTTAATTAATGATACCTAGATCTCAAATCATTTTAAAAAAAAACATTGAACACACTATAGTTGGTCAAACAAATCATCTATTCGAGGTAATGGGTATTTATTACTCATTGTCACTTTATTCAATTATCTGTAATCTATACATAACCGCAATGATCCATCTTTCTTTTTCACAAATAGGAGTAGAATACTTCAAGGAGAAGTACCAGGGCATATAAATCCATTGTCTAATAAGTCTTGTAACTAATTTTTTTTTAGTTCCTTAAGTTTAGTCGATATCATTTTATATAGGGATATAGATACTAGTTGGGTTCCAGGAAGTAAATCAATATCAAATTCTATTTCTCGTTTCGGGGGCAATTCAAGCAATTCTTCTAGAAACACATTAGGAAATTCCCTAACCCCTGGAACCTAATCTATATTAGTATACTTTATATCAATATCTCTCACCATTGTCAAATATCCTTGGAACTTTTTTTGTAATAACTTATGGGCTGCTAAAGCTGAAATTAAAATTACTGAGTACATGCTTCCACTGATTGTTCACTACTTACAACTCCTTTACTAACCTTTTATGCTATTGATGACATCTTCATACTGTATCAGTTAGAATGCACTTCAAAACACTTAAACAGACTCATTCCAATTTGACTTTATTCTTTAACATGCTTATGCAATGTCTTAACAATCAATTATGAAAAACTTATGTCTATCCAAGAGTCCTTCACATGAATTGCCCATTTTGCATACCTCAAATTTTAAATTTCCATGGGCAAACCTTCCTTTCTCATAATGCTTGTACATAATATTATTGAAAACCATACTATTTTTGAATCCTTTATATCAACAATATCTATCATTGAAAGCATTATCTTCATAGATTCCCTACTCTCAAATTCAATCCACCCCACAGCTTGCCAAATCCATTTATATATGTAGGTTCCAACTCATCCATAAAAACAATGTACATATATTTCCAGAACACTCACTTTATTACAAACCGTTATCTTGGAGTTAACAACCCTTCATCCACATCACAACTCATTATAAATATCGTATTACTCATTCATCATATTACTTCACATAAGCAAATCAAACAACCAATTCAAACCTTCTTGACATCCAAACAAGCCATTACCTTTGTGTTCGGATGAAATCTTCTTATTTTCAGCTAATTCTTTTTCTTTGTACCCAAGAGGGTACTCTTTATCATTGTTCATCAAAATGAGTTCAAAAGTTGAACTGATAATCCATACTCAAGAGGTATCGTTTAGGACATACGCATCGATGCCAACTTGTCACGCTCCTAATTTAAGGGCACATGAAACATATACTTTACAAACATATATTTGCCATAACATGCAAAATGCACTCCTTTATCATTGGAAATAGTTTCATATAGGTATTCCCACGTATACACAATATACAAACTGAGTCTATAAATATCAAAGTAACAATAGAAGTAGGAATCCTTCTTGTGGCATTTAGACCATACTCTAGAGTACAAGTACAATATAAAGCAAAATCTACGAGCCCTAGAGACAAAGTAGGGTCATTCAGAGAATATGTCGTCTAGCTGATTACCTGTCTGAAAGATTAGAATTTGTATCCTTATCTGAAAAATATTAAAATATCGTGTGGTGAGTTTGACAACTCAGTAACAAGATAATACCACAACTCAGTGACTAGATAATACCTTCTATGACCTCTTAGGTCAACATATGGATGTACTCATATTTTAAAATTTGTCACAAAGAAAATTCAATTTTAAAGCACATCCATATGGGACCCGCATTTTAAATATTCTTAAAACAAAGGATATTCAGATATCCAAAACCATATATTGTATTGTATGATCATTAAACAAATGTTATTATGCACCAAAATATTTCGCATGAAAACATTAGGATAATCCCATGTCAGAATCACCATATCAGAGTTCAAGCGCTTCTGTACTTTGGTGGTGTAGGATTTGCCTAAACTTAGCATCCTAACTAAGGTTTGCCTTACCACCATTCAAGAGGATATGCGAATGGACTCTAATATGGGCATTTCCCAAGCACACAGCAAGAGAGGACAAATCACATATCATATAGTTGGCATCTCACCCAGATAGGAGGCATCCCGCTCTCATTCACATATCATATCCCGTGTGTTGGTAATCACACGAGGTTAGCACCACCCTTGCTAGATGAGGTATCAAGGTGCACCATGGCTAACATAACCTGCTATTAGCAAACAGTGTTTCCAATAGGATTCCTCCACAAAAATATTATTTGTACATATGTCATATTGTTCAAAATAAATGTTTTAGTATAATTCAAAATTTTCAGTCTCAGTACAATTCCTCTATCAAAAACTTTTCAATAAGGGTTATCACATATACATGCTCTTTTCTAAGGCAATCTTATAGCTTTACATATTAATGCCACGTGTATAATATATATCCTTTACCATATGATGAGAAATACATTTAGAATCACATATTCAACGAGTTCAAAAATCTATTTTCAAAACTATACTCTTCTTGAACTATATGCCAGATAGTAAACAAATCAAGTAATTTAATCTATTTTAGAGACATATAAAAGTATAAATAACTTGTAAGCAGAACCAATTATACATTTAAAGTTTGAGAAAAGCATAGGGTAAGTTATAAAAAGAATTATCTATTCACAAAACCAAGGTTCCAAGTTGGATATCCTCCAAATGTATTTTTCCAAGGCAAATATGATTAAATATACCTCAAAAACAAGTTTGGAGGGTCTGAAAACATAAGAAATGACTCTGGAATGTTGAAATTTGGCCTCTAGGAGCTTGGTCAATTGATAGTCACTGTTTATGGCTGGAAATGCTGTTTACATTGGTTGGAATCACTATTTACACCGGTCGCAGTTACTATTTACGACACCAAAAGTTGTCAGATGACTGTGAAATTTCATATCCTATAGTTTATCTATCTCTTGAATCCATCTTTGATGTTAGATTTTCAATTTGAGGTATCTAAATAGAAGTTTCAAAATTTAATTTTTTCTAAGATTTTTTAATTCCGATCTGTGGCGATTCTGCGACTGATTTGAAAAATTATTCAGCCAATATCGTAGTACTTTTCGTCTTGAATCCAGTGGTACCACTTAGTTTTAAGATCGGAGGCTCGAAGGCACTCCACATCTAGAGAGAGAAAAGGAGGAGAGAGAAAGTTACTATTCACTATTGATTTCATCATTTCTGAAAATAATGATTTTCTTTTATTTTTTTATATTGATCGAGGGACCAATTAGCAATTTTATACTTGTTAGAGGAAGTCCTTGTAAATTTTATTATTTATATTTTGACCCCTAAAGTTTAAGACATTATAATTTGAGCCTGAAAATATGATGAGATGATGGCTAGGGCAGACAAACAGAAATAGAATGCAGACTCGCTTCAAGTCTTAGTTGGACCTATCACAAGAGCTCAGGCTAAAATATTCAAAGAAGCACTTAGTAGTCTAATCCTAAAGGCCCATTGTAACAACTCCATTTATGTAAATGTAACAAATTTTTTTTTTATATTTGTAAAATTCCATGAAGTTATTACTACTTTAATTCTAACCACTTAACTTGTAATAATAATCACTTTAACCAAGCATAATTGTTATTAACAGTGATACAATACTGAGTTTCCATACACACCATTATTTTACAAACATTTGTACAAAGATACATATTAGCTCTAATCATCTATGTCGACTACTTCCGGGGACACTGGTGCGGGTGGCACCTCCACCGGAATCTCAGTCACATCTACTACAGATACATCTGATATAACTGGTAGTTGCCCAAGGTAGGGCACGTCAATCCAACGTACGAAAATAATAAGTGTCATTGAGAAAATTTGCATAATTATTCTTCTGAACATGATATGGAAATATAGTGAGAATTAAATCACAGTAGGTTCAACAATAAATCATAATTTACCATCAATATAGTTCATCATGTCATGTTCAGCTGTATAAACTACAGAAAATATCTTTGGTCACATGAATGCATTATATCTATGCACATAAGAATCATACAGTAATGATATGTATGACAGGATTAACTATTTTCAGAATATCATATGATGGCCATCAACTTATTCTCATTTCAAGCTACCCCGGTTAGGGTGAGTATCCTCTACTTTCCGGTACGGGCTTTTCTCGCTCCATCCGACATGGCACACTTTCTCTTTCTTTTCTCATAATCATAATCATAACCGTTGGTAGAGCGTCCCCTACTGGTGCTCCACACGGATTGCCATCTGACCGTGCTCATTTATTTTCTTTTCACAATGATAGCCAAGAATATGCTTTCAATAACAAGTATGTTCATCAAAATATAACTATTACCATAAATCATTGGTAATCATGCCATGAATATAACCATTTCAAATATCACTTTATAAAATATTTTCATGTCAGAATTTTACACTTAAGATGGTAAGAAGTTCATACAATGGCAATGGCTATGGCATATACTAGTCATTTATAAGATTCGTGTTCTTTTTTAAATATTAATTTTATTTCTTTATTTTCTTCATGCAGGTTTTCATTATATCTAACCTTCTCTTACTAATCAGAGCATAACTCCCTCAATTGAACTACGATGCAGGTGATCTTGGTGTCAATTTCAAGATAAAACAATTATCTAAAACTATTATGTTGCACATTGTAGCAAAATATTATGAAATCAAGGTGATATTACTCCCTCAACAGGTTATTTCTTCTCAGATAGGTTCTGACCTCTACCTACTAATCAGACCATATCTACCTCATATGGACTCCAAATTCAGTGATTCTAGTGGCTAAAAATCCGTGCCACACATATCTATAATTCTTATGTGAACCATTTATTTTCATTCAATAGAGATAACTCCCAGAAATTAAAATACAGAAGCTATCCTAACATATTCTTCCTTGATGAACTATTTTTTGACCTTTGACTACTAATCAGCTCATATCTGCCTCATATGGACTCCAAATTGAATGCTTCTAGTGGCTACAAGTATATGACATACATAGCTATAATTCTTATGTTAACCATTTATTTTAATTCCATATCTATAATGCTCAGAAATTAAAATACAGAAGTTATCCTAACATATTCTTCCCTGATGAACCATTTTCTAACCTTTATCTACTAAACGGCATATATCTTCCTCATATGGACTCCAAATTGAATGATTCCATTGGCTAAACATCCGTGACACACATAGCTATAATTCTTATGTAAACCATTTATTTTAATTCCATATAGATAATTCCCAGAAATTAAAATACATAAGCTATCCTAACATATTCTTCCCTGATGAACTATTTTCTGAGCTTTGACTACTAATTAGACCATATCTACCTCATATGGACTCCAAATTGAATGATTCCAGTGGCTAAAAATCCGTGACACATATATCTTTAATTCTTATCTTAACCATGTATTTTAATTCGCTACAGATAATTCCCAGAAATTAAAATACAGTAGCTAAAAATTTTGCCACCATTGCTATACCTATGCATAACTTTCTATACCAGTCTAAGTATTCAAACATACATCACATGCAAGATCAATATGTAACATGATATAGCAACATCCATGACCAATCATCAAAGTTCTAAGATCAAAATCTCATATAAATATTATAAGTTTCAAAAGTTTTCTTCAAAAAGAAATATTGTTAAACTTACCTAAGAATCTCCCCAGCTCACTTAGTGAATTGGTTTTTCTTGTTTCCTCTTGAAAGAAGTAGCAAGATTCCTCCCTTCCCTTAGCTTTTCTAGCAGCTTAGGTAAGAGAAGGAGGGTGAGTTTTTGACCCTCAAGGATGAAGAAGAAAAATGGATTCAAGTGGAGATTAAGGTAACTTACCTTGAGTACTTAGCTTTCTAAACTTCTCCTTCTTCTTCCTTCCTTTCTTCTCCTCTGTTTCTCTCCTTTCTTCACTTGGACGAAATTAAAATGTTGCAGGGGTGGGTTTTGCTTAAAGAGACCACCAAATAATACACCTTTCATGATCATGGGTCTACCTTATCACAATTAGGATACGCTTTGTTGAATTTTTGGAAAACAAACAACTTATGTTCTTGTCTTCCTCTTCCTTAGTCAAGATATGCATAGGAAAAGGAGATTTGTATTTTGAAAATTATGATGATATGTTCTTAAGATAAGGGACAAGGTCCCTTTGATTTAGGGATTCATTTCCATTTTCTTTTGTCTTAAACAAGTATGATAGGTTTGCCTTTTTAGGTGGCAAATTTCTAGCCCTAGAATCTCCATTATTTGGTTGATATTATTTGTGTGGGAAATGAATGTTTTGTCCTAATGCCATTTATTATCATACCACTTGTTAAAATTATGAGTGTAGGATATAGATGTTTTTGTCCTAAAGCCTTATATTATCATGCCACTTGCCAAAATTATGAATGTAGAATCACACCACTTACTAAATTTTTGTCTTAATGCCATGTAACCTAATCTTTATTATTATTACATTATTATATCATCACCTAATTTATTTTATTTTATTTTTCCTCTTGGATTTGGGCTTATTCCTACCCATTTTCTTTGCTTTGGATAAAATTCTACCTTTCTTGGAGGGCTTGGTCACATTTTCATAATTTTTGGGCTATCTATCCAATTACTATATCCTAGTCCAAGTCTATGTTTTATTTCTTGCCTAGGTTATCCAATGGGCTTGCTAGAAACTTATGTGAAGTGGAAAAACTCTATATGAAGTGTCCATAGGTAAAAGCCCAATGTATGGGTAAAGATGTTAAACTTAGTAACTCTAGTTCTTGAATTAGGAAAAGTTACCTTAATCCAATGTTCTTGAAATTTTAAGACATTTACTTGTTTCTAAAAATTTATCTTCCTTATCCAAGAATTTTGCATCTCTTTAGTATGTTATTTCTAATTTTGTTTCCTATTAGGTTTTCCCTCTTTATTTGTTTTCTTAATGTTAGAAACATTTTCAATGCATATACATAAGGTGAAGAATTTCTAAGGATTATATTTCCTTAGATATCTAGAATATTGTCTAATAACTTTTATTTCCTTAATTAGATATTTATGTACTTTTATCAATAAAAGAAACGAAATTAGGGATGTTACACCCATCAAGGAGTTACCTGCATTACTGCAAAAGAAGAGCAAAAACTGGTCCATGTCATTAAAACCCATTTAAATATGGGTCAAGACGAACCAATTTAATTATGGACCTAAAGTACAAGATTCAAGCCTGAAGATTGAATATAGGCCCAAAATCAATGAGTTATTTTATGGCCCAATTTAGGCTACGTTTTTTTTTCTATTTCTAAGTTTCCTTACTCTATAGGCGTTTTCTATTACTTTTCCTTGTTTGTTTAGGTAATTGTCCTATAAATAGGCATGTATGCTCTTGAACAATCAGATTATCATTTATATTATTGAGAGTGTTTTCTCTTTGGTTCTTTAAAGAACTTTTCTGAACTTTTCAAGATTTATCTTGTGGCATTTAAGCAAGACTTATCACTCACAATCTTCTTCCTCTTTCTTGAATGTGGCGTATGCAATATTTCTTATACCTTTGGTTCTTATCTCTTTATAGATAATGGGTAAAGGTCCTTTTCTTTAATTTATTTTTGTTATAAATTTGATTAGAACAAGATCCTTCCAATAGGATCCCATATTGATTTTGGGTTTCGCTACTCTTGGTGAGTTTCATATCCTGGTTCACATCAAAATATTAGTAAGTTTTCATTTTCATCCTTAAAACCTTTCAATTACATTCCCACTCCTTTAGTTCTTTAAATAATCCATACATAAATGAAAATTACTAAATCTCAGAGTTGTTACAATAAAACTTTGATTGCTAGGGTTTTGACAACTCTTGAACCCATTTACAGTGTTAGTATTTTGATTAAAGCACTATATGTAGGGTTTTTTAAACTCATCTTAACTCCTATGGTGGTTTTATGGTCAGTTTTGAAGAAACCAATAGGTTAAAGTAGTAGTATGCTTTGTGTTGATTCCAACATTAGCTACAGTATCTTAAACATAAGTCTAGAAAGGCTTGAAATCTAGAGTGAGAAAAAGAGAAGATAGAGAGAGATATAAGGTGAAAGATATATGGTGTCTTTTTGTAATTCTCCTTCATATGGTGATTTATTATACATAGGGAATTTTTTTTATCATTTTACTTGCTATCTCAGAGCTAGTGGTCTTTTGTCGTAATGTTGAGTGTTTTAGAATTCCAAACTTGCATGTTCTACTTCTAGTGTTGTGACCCTAGAAATTTGCCATTGCAACAGTGAGCTCTTTGGACTTTTGGAATAGTGTTTCGTGATTCTAGCGTTGCCCTCATGAAAATATAGCATTGCGATGGTGGCCTTTCAAGACCTTTGGCTTGTGTTTCTAGAAAGCTAATGTTGTGATGGTGAGAAGTTGGCATCACAATGCTGGCTCTTTTGAAAAGAATGTACTATAACTTTTATGTGGTCTACATGTAGCTCATAACTTGTGTTTACTCTTTTAAAAGAAGGTTAATCACACTCCTACTATACTAATTTTCATAATAAACCATATTATTAGGCAAAATATAGTCATTTAAACTGAAGGGTATTGCATATACTGGTTCAGTGAAGATCTAGAAGTTTACTAGCTATGACATAATTTTAACCAATGTAAAGTATGTCTCTAAGCTGAGAAGGAACCTAATTTCCCTTGGCATGCTAGATAACCTAGGCTACATAATTAAGGTAGAAGAGAGTTGCATGAAAGTGATAAAACGGTCTATGATTGTTATGAATGGAAAGTTATTAAATGGGATGTATACTTTGGTTAGGGAAACTATAATTGGAATTGTGGCTCTTATAAATGAAAAAAAGACTGATGGCACCATCAATGGCATAAAAGACTAAGGAGCAAAAGTGAAAAGGGGTTGATAGAGTTGTAAAAGTAAGGCTTGCTGGGGAAAGACAAACTTGGTGGCCTAGAGTTCTTCCAATCTTGCATAATTGGCCAGAGTAGTAGGGTCAAGTTTGGCAAATTAGCACAAACTACTATTGAAACTCTTGATTACGTGTAACATCCCTAATTTTCATTTATTATTAAGATATGTAGATTTCTTAAAATTAAGGGGAATAAAGAACAAAGATAAATATTTAATAGAAGTTATGCCTTAGAAATTCTTAATCTTTTGTGTAGCCATAAGGAGAACTTTTATGACATTAGGGGAGAAATTAAGGGATCAAAGACATTAGAAAAATAATATCCTAAGAGGGGTAAAATTCTTAAGCAAAGGAGAGGTAAACCCCCTAAACCATTGGGTCTCTACCTAGGACACTTCATCTAGGATTTTTCCACCTAAATGAGTTATTGGAAAATCACATGGATAACCCAATAAGGAGTCATGACATAGGTTTGAACTTGGATGAAGAGGATGGGCCAATAACCCAAACCATATGAAGGTGAGCCAAGCCCTCCACTCTTGGGTGGAGATTTTGATGCAAGCAAGAAAGGAATGAGAGGGAGACCAAGCCCAAGGGAGAAAATGGAGCCTAAATCCAAGAGGAAAAAGTAGAGTCACATGATGTAATAGTAGTAGAATAGTAACAATGATTACCCATCATGAGATGAACAATAAGCAAGATTTGATGAGTCCTACAAGTTAGGAAAATTTATTACAAGAGTGTTCCATAAGTAAGGAAATAGTCACATGGATGTTTGAAGCAAAATATCCACCCTATTACTATAAATTTTAGCCAAGCAAAGGAGGGGAAGAAGGCTAAAAATTCTGATTATAAATAGTGCCATAATCACACCCCATTAAGTGAGCCAAAAAAAGGGGATTGAATCACAAGACTTAAGGGGATTGTGCCACTTGTCTCAAGCCAATTAAAGTACAAAATTTCAAATATTTTATCCTTATTTGACATGCCCATTTTGAATTAACAATGGAGGAAGAGAAGCTTGGATCAATCATTTACAAGAAAAACATTAAATGGAAAGCCATAATGAGGAGCTAAGAATATTCCCTACAAGCAAAGAAAAGTAATGTCATGTTTGACAAACCTTTGGCCATGAAATAAATATAATAAAAGGGCCACTCCTTCAAGGACCATTTTAGCCAAGGGAGAGAGAACAAAGAGGAAGCAGAAGCAAGAGAAAAAATAATGGAGAAGGAAGGGAGGAAAAGAAGAAGAAGGTGTATGGGAGCATAGGATACAATGTAAGGAAGTGCTCTCTCACTCTAATCCTTTTCTCTATCACCATCTTAAGCACCTAGAACTTACTCTTTCCCCTAAAAAATTATTGCTGGAACAGCAAGGAGAAGGAGGTATGTTGCCATCCCAAAGAAAGAAGGAAGATGAGAAGCTAAGGTAAACAAGCTAGGAAGAGTTATAGGTAGGTTTAACAATATTTATTTTTGAAAGAACTTTGAAACTTTTGTAACATTATTTAGGACTTTGAAGATATTTGTAATAAATTGATGTTTTAATGTTGTCCATGGATATTGCTATATCATGTTACATGTTAATCTTGCATTTGATGGATGTTTGAATGCTTAGGTTGGCATGGAATTTTTTGCATGGCCTTGGCTATAGGTGATGACATACTAGGCTCTTGTGCTTCTATTTTTATGAGCATTTGAATGTGGTAAAAATTAATGGAAGAAGGTTAGGTTGATAAAATAAGTATGGCCTTAAAGGTCTAGAAGAAGGATATGAGGAATTTAAATTGAAAAACACCTTTAATGATGCATTATTGATTCTATTTTTCTTGAGAAATGGATGATGGAATATATTAAATAAGTTCAAGGAATCTAATTAAGAAGAAAAAAATTGGAAGAGAACTTAACATAAGAAGAAAACTAGAACCTCAGGGAAATGCGGGGCTAAGATTTTCAGTTTTTGTGTCTAAGGATGCTTGCTGGAAAATTTTGGCTAATGGTGATCAAAGGAAGATTAAATGGGAGAAAATAAGCAATTAGGAGCAACTAAAACACTAGACATAGATGGAATATTAAGACCCGCCTTAAGGAAAAAATTATTGTGACTTGAAGAGATTAATGAATTAAAAAAGTTGGAATTCAGAGTAACCCAGGGAAGCTTCTGTTTTTTGAATTTTCTAGAAAAATATTTAAGGAATTAAAAGAAATAATTAACATGAAATATATATATATATATATATATATATATATATATATATATATATATATATATATATCTGTGTGTGTGTGTGTGTGTCAAATTTTTGGCCAATGAAATTACCTAATTTAGAGTCCATATTAAGGAGATATGGCCTAATTAGTAAGGATATATTAGAACCTACCCGAGAAGAAATAATAGTGAGTTTAAAGGAGTAATAGAACCCATATTTCTTAGGTTTTTGAACAAATCATCAACATAAGAGTTTTGGATAAAGGTCTTAGATTTCTGTAGGCTCTAGAATTTCTTAATTTAGAGTCTAAATGAAAGAGATATAAACCAAACAGTGATGAGAGGTTTGTGCCCATAAATCTAGAATACATTTTGGGCCTTAGTACTTGAAGAAGTAGTAATTTCCAATAGAAAGGGGTATTAAAAAACCTTGGGAAAATTGAGGAAAGATAATATATATAGACCATAGGTAAAAGGGTTGGAAAAAGAGAATTTCATGAACAAGAGCATGTGTTGAAAAATAATTTAAGTAGGAGTAAAGTGACTAGAGGTCAAAAATAAAGAAAATAGAGAGATAAAATAATGTTTAAGAAAGAAGAAAAATCTTATGAATAAAAACAATAAAGGACTTGTGTATGCCCTAGCCATTGCCATTGCATGAATTCTTTACCATCCAAAGTGGATGCTTTGGCATGATTATGTTTTATAAAATGATATTTGAAATTATTATGTTTTGAAGTGCAATTTATGGCATGTGGGAATATTGGGCATGCTTTGTAACAACTCCATTTTTTTACATAAATACATATATTAAAATCCCATGAAGTTATTACCTTTATTTAACTCATAATAATATTCAATTAATTTAACCAAGCATAATTAAGGTTTATACATCATTAATTAACAACATCTGTACACAAATAAGACACATATATATCTACATCTTATTCATCCTTGTTGACAAGTTTCGAGAATACGGGTGTGGGTGGTTGTATCTTCACTGGAATTTTAGCCAACTTGATCATGAACACCTTTTAAATTTCTAGGATCTGTCCAATATAGAGTAACTCGATCCAACGTACACTAAGAGCCAAAGTCAAAGAAAATCTGCAAAACTAGTTTTCTGAACATGTTATAAAAATATAGTGAGCAATAAATCCAGTAGGTTCAACAATAAATCACAATTATCATCAATATAGATCATCATGTCATGTTCATCTTTATAAGCTACAGCAATTACCTTAGGTTACATGAATGCACTTTATCTATGCACATGAAAATCATGCAGTAATGACATGGATAACATGAATAACTATTTTCATAATATCATATGATGACTATCAATTTATTCTCATATCAAGCTACCCTAGTCAGAGTGAGTATTTTCTACTCTCTAGTACGGGCTTTTCTCACTCCGTCCACCATGGTACACTTTCTTTTTCTTTTCTCATTATCATAATCATAACCGTTGATAGGGCGTCCCCTATTGGTGCACCACACAAATCACCATGTGACTGTGCTTATTTCTTTTCTTTTCACATTAATAGCCAAAAATATGATTTCAATAACAAGTATGTTCATTATACTCACATGCCATAATGTTTCATCAAAATATTTCCATATCAAAATTTGACACTTAAGATGGTAAGGAGTTTATGCAATGGCAACGGCTATGGCATACTAGTTATTTATAAGATTCTTCTTCTTTTTTAAATATTCTTTTTATCTCTTCATTTTCTTTATGCATGGCCTCTAGTCACTTTTCTCCTACTTATATCATTTCCAACACATGTTCTCACAAATTTAATACAACATTCTTCATCAATTTTTTTCTACTAATATCCAATAATTAATTAGGTTTATTTAGAGTAGACAAAATGTTGAAAATAAATTTTACCAACTTACAAACTAGCCTAAACGTATCTTGTAACACGGATTGTCCATTTACTATAAAATAGCCATGCTTTAGGCTTCAAAATGCCATTTCTAGTACAGAACACGGCTATGCTTTAAGTTGAGTTATTCTCTGATGCAGGTTTTCATTATGTCTGACCTTTTCTCCCTAATTGGAGCATAAATCCATCAGTTTAACTCCAATTTAAGTGATATTGGTGTCAATTTAAAGGTAAAACAATTATCTAAAACTATTATGTTGAACCATTTAGCTAAATATTAAGGAATCTTGATGATATTACTTCCTCAATTCACAGGTTATTTCTTCTCGGGTAGTTTCTGACCTCTACTTACTAATCTGTAGATATCTCCCTCATAAGAATTCCAAATTGAGTGATTCTAGTGGTTAAATTTTCGTTACCCATGTATTGATAATTTTTATGTTAAGCAGTTATTTTAATTCCCTACAGAATGTTCCCAGAAATTCAAAATAGTAGCTTTTCTAACATATTCTTCCCTGATTAACCTCTTTCTAATCACTGCTTACTAATCGGACCCTATCTAACTCATATGGACTCTAAATTGAGTGATTCCAGTGGCTAAAAATCCACTAAACATAGATCTACATTTTTCATGTTAGTAATTTCTTTTAATTCCTTACATATTTATCCCAAAAATAGAAGCACACCTGACGGATTATTCCCTGGTTAACTATTTTCTGACCACTGCTTACTAATTGGACCATATCTATCTCATATGGACTCTAAATTGAGTGATTCCAGTATCCATGCACCATAGATATACATTTTTCATATTAATAATTTCTTTAAATTCCCTACATATTTATCCCAACAATTCAAACACAGAAGCATACTTGACGGATTCTTCCCTGGTTAACCATTTTCTGGCCACTGCTTACTAATCAGACCATATTTACCTCATATGGATTCCAAATTGAGTGATTCCAGTGGCTAAAAATCTGTGAGACATAGATCGACATGTTTAATGTTAACCATTTGTTTTAATTACTTACCTATTCTTCCCAGAATTTTAAAAACCGAAGCATAAAATTTTGCCACCCGTAGCCATACCTATGCAGAACTATCTATACCAGCTAAAGTATTCAAACATACATCACATGCAAGATTAATATGTAACATGATATAGCAACATCCATGACCAATCATCAAAGTTCTAAGATCAAAATCCCAAATAAATGTTACAAATTTCAAAATTTTTCAAAAAGAAATATTTTTAAACCTACCTTGAGCACTTAGTTTTCTAGACTTCTCCTTCCTCTTTCTTCCTCTCTTCCTCTCCTTTCCTCACTCTACCTTGCTTATATTTTTCCTCTCCCTCACTTGGATGAAATTATAATGTTATAAGGTTGAGTTTTTCTTAAATAGACTATTAAATAATTCACCTTCCATGATCATGGGTCTACCTTATCACAATTAGGAAGCACTTGGTTGATTTTTGGAAAACAAACAACTCATGTTCTTGTCTTCCTCTTCCTTAGTCAAGATATGCATAGGAAAAGGAGATTTGTATTTTGAAAATTATGATAATATGTTCTTAAGATAAGGGACAAGGTCCCTTTGATTTAGGGATTCATTTCTTTTTTCTTTTGTCTTAATCATGTATGATAGGTTTGCCTTTTTAGGTGGCAAATTTTCAACCTTTGAATCTTCCTTGCTTAGCTGAAATTATTTATATAGGATAAGGATATTTTGTCCTAATACCATGTATTATCATACCACTTGCTAAAATTATGAATGTAGGACATCACACCACTTGCTCAATTTTTGTCTTAATGCCATGTAACCTAATCTTTATTATTATTACACTATTATTTCATCAGATGATTTATTTTATTTTATTTTTTCTCTTGGATTTGGGCTCATTCCTACCCATTTTCTTTGCTTTGGATAAAATTCTACCTTTCTTGGAGAGCTTAGTCACATTTTCATAATTTTTGGGCTACCGGTCCAACTTCTATATCCTAGTCCAAGTCTATGTTTTATTTCTTACTTAGGTTATCCAATGGGCTTGCTAGAAACTTATGTGAAGTGGAAAAAATCTATATGAAGTGTCCATAGGTGAAAGCCCAATTTATGGGTGGAGATGTTAAACTTAGAAATTTTTAACTCTTGAATTTAGGAAAACTTACCCTAATCTAATCTTCTTAAAATTTTAAGACCTTTACTTACGGCACAAAACTTTATCTTCCTTACTAAAGAATTTTGCCTATCTTTAGTATGTTATTTCTAATTTTTCTTATTATGTTTTCTCTCTTTACTTGTTCCCTTAATGTTAAAAATATTTTCCATGCACACACATAAGTTGAAGAATTTCTAAGGATTATATTTCCTTTATTAAATATTTATGTATCTTTGAAGAAACAAAATTAGGAAATATTTTATGTACCTTTATTAATAAAAGAAACGAAATTAAGGATGTTACATGTTTTGTGATTTGGCATCATATCTTGACTATTAATGCAAAAAGAAAAGAAAAAAAAAGAACATGGTCACATGGCGGTTTGTGCGGTGTACCAGGTAAGGGATGCCCTACTCATCGCTATGATAATAAAAATGATGAGAAAAGGAAAGAGAATTTGTGCCATGTCGGAGAGGATAAAAGAAAGGCTCGTACCAAATGAGTAGAGAGTACTCGGCTTGATTGGAGTAGCCAGACATGATGTGGATTTTAAAGCCATCATATGATAAAGTTATGATTTATTATATGCCATGCCTTTATATAGTTGATCTTGCCCTTTATATGTGAAATGATTATACATGCTCATGATATGATGAAGAAAATACATTTATGCCGTACATGACATTACTATATGATTTTCATGTACATAGATAAAATGCATTCATGTGGCCTGATGAAGTTTTGTTGTAGTTTATACAGCTGGACATAACATGATGAATGATACTATTGAAGCATGTGATTTATTGTTGAATCACTAGGATATAATTCTCACTATAATTCCATGTTATGTTCAGATATTTAGATATGCAGATATTCTCCATGACCCTTGTTTTTACTGTGTGATGGATCAAGTTACCTTACTTTGGGCAAATGCTGATTTTATATGATCTATTTGTTGTAGATGTGACTGAGATTTTGGTAGAGGTGTCGCCACTAGCACCAGTGTCCCCAAAAGTGGTCAACATGGATGAATAGAATGTAGACATACATATATTTGACTTTTGAATGGGTGCTTTTGACTAACTTCACCTGGATGCTAATTGTATTTTTGACTTAGTGTTTGGGTACTTTTCTTGCTTTTGACATGTTTCAAGTAACATCTAGACAATAATGATGTATGTACGGACTTATAATAGTGTAACAACTCCATTTAAGTATCAAATTTTTTTTTAAAAAATCATGAAGTTATTACCTCGTTACAACTTAACTCAATATAACATTTATTTAATTTATACAATACAGAGTTCACATACATGTCATTAATCAAAACATACGTACAACATATCAAACACATAAAATCTACATCTTATTTATTCTGGTTGACCAATTCCGGAGATACAGGTGCGGGTGGTTGCACCTTCACCGGGATCTAAGCCAACTTGACCACAAACATTTTATTTGCTTTTGGGATCTGCCCAACATAAAGTACTCGATCCAACGTGCACTAAAAGCCAGAGCTATAGAAAAATCTGCATAACTAATTTTCTGAACATGATATGAAAATATAGTGAGAATTAAATCCCAGTAAGTTTAACAATAAATTATCATCAATATAGCTCATCACATCATGTTCAGCTGTATAAACTACAGAAAATATCTTTGGTCACATAATGCATTATATCTATGCACATAAGAATCATACTGTAATGATATGTATGACAAGATTAACTATTTTCAAAATATCATATGATGGCCATCAACTTATTCTCATTTCAAGCTACCCCTATCAGGGTGAGTATCCTCTACTCTCCGGTACGGGCTTTTCTCGCTCTGTCCGACATGGCCCACTTTCTCTTTCTTTTCTCATTATCATGATCATAACCGTTGGTAGGGCGTCACCTACTGGTGCACCACACGGATTGCCATGTGACCGTGCTCATTTCTTTTCTTTTCACAATGATAGCCAAAAATATGCTTTCAATAACAAGTATGTTCATCAAAATATAACTATTATAAAAAATCATTGGTAATCATGCCATGAACATAACCATTTCAAATATCACTTTATAAAATATTTCCATGTCAAAATTTCACACTTAAGATGGTAAGAAGTTCATACAATGGCAATGGCTATGGCTATACTAGTCATTTATTAAGATTCATCTTCTGTTTTAAATACTAATTTTATTTCTTTATTTTCTTGATGCAGGTTTTCATCCTATCTAACCTTCTCTTACTAATCAGAGCATAACTCCCTCAATTTAACTATGATGTAGGTGATCTTGGTGTCAATTTCAAGATAAAACAATTATCTAAAACTATTATGTTGAATATTGTAGCGAAATATTAAGAAATTAAGGTGATATTACTCCCTAGATGTATAGTTTATTTCTTCTTGGATAGTTTCTGACCTCTACCTACTAATCGGACCATATCTATCTCATATGGACTCCAACTTGAGTGATTCTAGTGAATAAAACTCCGTGACACACATATCTATAATTATTATGTTAACCATTTATTTTAATTCCATACAGATAATTTCCAAAAATTAAAATACAAAAGCTATCCTAACATATTCTTCCCTGATGAACCATTTTATGACCTTTGACTACTAATCAGCTCATAGCTTCCTCATTTGCACTCTCAATTGCATGATTCCAGTGGCTACAAATCCGTGACACATATATCTTTAATTCTTATGTTAACCATGTATTTTAATTCCCTACAGATAATTCCCAGAAATTAAAAAACCAAACTATCCTAACATATTCTTCCCTGATAAACCATTTTCTGACATTTGCTTACTAATTGGACCATATCTACCACATATGGACTCCAAATGGAATGATTCCAGTGGCTAAAAATCTGTGACACACATATCTACAATTCTTAGGTTAATAATTTATTTTAATTCCATACAGATAATTCCCAGAAATTAAAATACCGAAGTTATTCTAACATATTTTTCCCTGATGAACCATTTTTTGACCTTTGCTACCTAATCGGATCATATCTTCCTCATATGGACTCCAAATTGAATGATTCCAGTGGCTACAAATCCGTGAAACATATATCTTTAATGCTTATGTTAACCATTTATTTTAATTCCCTACAGATAATTTCCAGAAATTAAAACACAGAAGCTATCCTAACATATTCTTCCCTGATGAACCATTTTCTGACCTTTGCTTACTAATCAGTCCATATCTACCACATATGGACTCCAAATTGAATGATTCTAGTGGCTAAAAATCCATGACACACATACCTATAATTCTTATTTTAACTATTTATTTTAATTCCATATAGGTTGTTCCCAGAAATTAAAACACCGAAGCTAAAATTCTGCCACCCAAAGCCATAACCATGCAGAACTATCTACACCAACCTAAGTATTCAAACATACATCACATGCAAGATCAATATGTAGCATGATATAGCAACAT
This sequence comes from Gleditsia sinensis, assembly GCA_037074535.1. NCBI lineage: Eukaryota > Viridiplantae > Streptophyta > Magnoliopsida > Fabales > Fabaceae > Gleditsia > Gleditsia sinensis. The sequence goes on from CM073471.1 coordinate 35,194,057, forward strand.
CATGACCAATCATAAAAGTTCTAAGATCAAAATCTCATATAAATATTATAAGTTTCAAAAGTTTTCTTCAAAAAGAAATATTGTTAAACTTACCTGGAGCACTTAGTCCCCTAGACTTCTCCTTCCTCTTTCTTCCTTTCTTCCTCTCCTTTCCTCACTCTACCTTGCTTCTATTTTTCCTCTCCCTCACTTGGACGAAATTATAATGTTGTAAGGGTGGGTTTTCTTATATAGACCACCAAATAATTCACCTTTCATGATCATGGGTCTACCTTATCACAATTAAGATACACTTTGTTGAATTTTTAGAAAACAAACAACTTATGTTCTTGTCTTCCTCTTCCTTAGTCAAGATATGCATAGGAAAAGGAGATTTGTATTTTGAAAATTATGATGATATGTTCTTAAGATAAGGGACAAGGTCCCTTTGATTTAGGGATTCATTTCCATTTTCTTTTGTCTTAAACAAGTATGATAGGTTTGCCTTTTTAGGTGGCAAATTTCTAGCCATTGAATCTCCATTATTTGGTTGATATTATTTGTGTGGGATAGGAAAGTTTTGTCCTAATGCCATGTATTTTCATACCACTTGCTAAAATTGTGAGTGTAGGATATATATGTTTTTGTCCTAAAGCCTTGTATTATCATGCCACTTGCCTAAATGATGAATGTAGAATCACACCACTTGCTAAATTTTTGTCTTAATGCCATGTAACCTAATCTTTATTATTATTATTATATCATCATCTAATTTATTTTATTTTATTTTTCCTCTTGGATTTGGGCTTATTTCTACCATTATGGGGTTATTCCTAACCATTTTCTTTGCTTTGGATAAAATTCAACCTTTCTTGGAGGGCTTGGTCACATTTTCATAATTTTTGGGCTATTGGTCCAATTACTATATCCTAGTCCAAGTCTATGTTTTATTTCTTGCTTAGGTTATCCAATGGCTTGCTAGAAACTTATGTGAAGTGGAAAAACTCTATATGAAGTGTCCATAGGTAAAAGCCCAATGTATGGGTAAAGATTTTAAACTTAGTAACTCTAGTTCTTGAATTAGGAAAAATTACCCTAATTCAATGTTCTTGAAATTTTAAGACCTTTACTTGTTTCTAAAAATTTATCTTCCTTATCCAAGAATTTTGCATCTCTTTAATATGTTATTTCTAATTTCTTTCCTATTAGGTTTTCCTTCTTTATTTGTTCTCTTAATGTTAGAAACATTTTCTATGCATATACATAAGGTGAAGAATTTCTAAGGACTATATTTCCTTAGATATCTAAAATATTGTCTAATAAATTTTATTTCCTTAATTAAATTTTTTATGTACCTTTATCAATAAAAGAAACAAAATTAGGGATGTTACAAATAGCATCAGTGTTAATGGTAGATTTTTAACCTTAAGTATGCTTAGTTAAATTAATTGAACATTATGAGTTAAGTAGTTAGAAGCAAATAGGTAATGACTTCATGAGTTTATACATTGACATATATAAAAAAAAAAGAAAAAAAAGAGTCATTACATTATGTGCATGCTAATCTTTTTGGGGTAGCAAGGGTGAAGTCTCCTAGGGGAAGTAGATACTTTCTATCCCTTATCGATGACTATTCAGGGAAGCTATGGGTGTACTTACTAAAGACAAGAGGAAAGGCCTTTGTGAAGTTTAAGTAGTGGAATGCCATGATTGAGAAGAAAACAGGTAGAAATGTCAAGAAGTTCAGAATTAACAATGGTCTTGAGTTTTGCTCCAATGAGTTCATTGAATTTTGTAGAAATGAAGGCATGGGATAGTGAAAGACACGTTAAAACAAATGGCTTGGTAAAGAGGATCATTTGAACCAACCTTAATAGGGTGAGATGTCTAGTAGTGGCTGCCAACCTTCCTAGGCAATGTTAGGTAGAAGCAGTTGTCTTATAAATAAAGTCCATCTACTACAATTGGTTTGAAAACCCCACAAGAGATGTGGTATGGGAAGCCATCTGAGTACTCAAAGCTGAAGACATTTTGTTGCACTATATATGATCATGTAAGGCAAGACAAGATGTAACCTTAAGTGACCATTGATGGGTTATTTTGAAGGGGTTATGGGGTATAAGATATGGTACTCGAAAAGGCTACAATAGGTGCCTACTATTCCCTGGCCTTAAAAGTGACAAAGATCAAAATGACAACAACCCTGAAGTTGGAGACATATTTATGATTGAGGTGGAGCTTATTGGAAGGAAATATGATAGAAGGAATAAAGAGTCTGAGGAAGAATGTAACGACTGGTTTATATATATATATATAGCGACTGATAATGCATTCTAGGCAGCGAACCATACACATTTGTATAAACATCTAATATTCCATTATCATAATATTTGAACTATATCAGAGTTTAATATTTATACATAAGTGACACTGAGACACATAACTACATCTACTTAACAATGAACCCTATACCGCACATCTCCCCTGGGTGTAAAAGGTGGAGGAGGTGGTGCTAGCATCAGGATCTGTACAAGGTATCACCATCTACTGGATCTTTTATGATCAAGTGCACAGAAGTAGCTAGCATATCGTTTACTCTTATATGAACATAACACCATCAATAATGAGAACGGAGGTTCCCAATAGGTTTAACATTAAAAGCATTATACAGTAAATAAGGAAAACACATTGTTATGTCCAGCTGTATAAACTACAGAAAACATTTTCTCTTTGTATATGATAAAATAACAAGAATGTATAGCATGCTTTCATATTCAATAGATAGGTTATGCATCAATATCAGGCATGTATAATAACCAGGTTATACTTCAATAATATGCTTGTATATCTATCTTTGTAGTACTTTCATGTAGGGTGACTGATCGTCTGCAGCCACATCTCAACACTTAGTGACTAATCGTCTGTAGTCACATCTCCACACTCAGTGACTAATCGTCTTTAGCCACATCTCAACCATACTTAGTGACTAATCGTCTATAGCCATGTCTCAACCACATACATTAACATGATATAACCATGTATACATCAAACAACTCAACTTTATCATCATGCTTGCATCCACAATTAACTTCGTCTCTTCATACAATCACTATGTAATAACCCCTTTATCGTCATATTATAATGTACACATCATTTTCTTTAATCATTATGACCATCACAATAGGACTATGCATTAACCAAGCACATCACTAATATTATATACAATATCATCATCACATCATTTAACGAATATGTATTAATACACTTACCAACAATGCATACCTTATATCATGTAATCCTTACGCATTGATATACTAGCATAGGCATCAAATCAACATGTATTTCATCCATACATCGCACATCTAGCTCATATGCAATAACCTTACATATATATCATCAATATATAACAATTTCACTTGCATAGGTCTCATTAATATGTATTTTTATCCATACATAAAGCATACATCTCATCAATATGCAATATATGATTTAATTTATCATAATAAAAGGATGGAATTCACACTACAATGCATCATTAAAAAGGTATTTATTTGTATTTTAGTTCCCCTTAACGTCATCCATTCATTGGAGTTCATTTAGAGCATTCAAAATGCAAAACAGAGCAATTCCAGCCTCAAGCACGGCCTGGCCATGTCACCAAGTACGACTATGCTTCAAGCTGTGCAAACCGTGTTGAAAAATCACAAAATAGCCCGAAGCACGGCCTTGCTGTGTCACCAAGCATGGTCGTGCTTTGGGTTTTCCCTGCAGTCCAGATTTCTATCTAGCCAGACCTTCTCTTACTAAAAAGACTATAACTCCCTCAATTTAACTCCTATTAAGGTGATTTCAGTGTCTATGGAAAGATAAAACAAATCGCTACAACTTTTATGTTTATCAATTTAACCAGTTAGACATATAAATAGGTGAAAAAGGTATACAAAAACAGTGTTGTGACTCTATTCGTTAGATCTGACCTTTCTTCACTCATTAGAGAATATCTCTCTCATTTCAAATTCGATTAAGATGATTCCAGAGGCATTAGAAAGCTAAGAAACAGGGATACACCTCCTTTTTTGAATAGATTTCCAAATTTGATATAAATCATAAGCAACAGAACCAACCATTCAGAGCATCAATTTTCACCCATTTCAAGCCAATTTCAGCAAACACATGTATGATCTATGCATCCAACTCTCATTTTTCATGGCCAAATGTAACGCCCATAATTTACGTTACGTAAAATAAACATTTTTTTAATTATTATTTCCGTAATCAGATATTTTTCATAAAGATACATAATTCAATTCTTTATCATGGGAATATATATATATATATATATATATATATATATATATATAGGATCTCTCATGTATACACAATATACAGACTAAGTCTATAAACATCAAAGTACAGCAGAAACGGAGATCCTGCCTGTAGCATTTAGAGCACTCTAGAATACAAACACAGTATAATTCAAAGACCGTGAGTCTTGGAAGCAACGTAGACTCACCCAGAGAATATATCACCTATTTGCCGAATCAGACTCTGATATTCTTATATGAAAAATGTGGAAATATCGTGTAGTGAGTTTGACAACTCAGTGAGCAAATAATTCCTTCTATGACCTCTTAGGTTAGCATATGGAACTGATGTTTTAAAATATGTCACATAGAAAATACAGTTCAAAAGTACATTCATATGGAACCCGTATTTCAAATATTCTCAAATCAAAAGATATTTAGATATCCAAAACCATATGCTGCACGGTATGATCATTAAACAGATGTTGTTATACTTAGCTGTATAAGTTATAGTAAAATATTACGATTTAGAGATAAAATCATCAATTTAATGCTCCTGCCTCACTCGACAATCTGGTCAATGCAATGAAAATATAATTCATTTGCTATACGCATAGTGACCTTGACCACAATCACAATAAGTGATCAGAGAATGTGAGTACATCACCCTCCTACCCCCCCACATTACCACTGTCACCCTGTTGGAGCGGCCCTCCCTCGGCTCACTTAGGCTAATAGGGCGTCTCCTAATCGGTACCGTCACAAATCATACAACCAGCCGATATTTATCCATACATATAAATACATGTAAAATTATCAAGAAACTCGCAATGAGCTTTACGCTTGTCATATTTATCAAGCAACTCGCCATGAACTTTACGTTTGCCATTCAATCTCATTTATAATATGACATGCATCATTTTCACAAGTATATAGCTTTACAAATCAATGCATCGTGCACATAATATTCACTTTATCAAATAATGATAAATACATTTAGAATCACATATTTAATGAGTTCCAAAATTCATTTCTAAAACCATACTCTTCTTGAACTATGTGCTAGTTTATACGTATAACAGATATTATAACAAATTTTAGAAACTTATAATAGTATAAATAATTTATAAACAGAAACAATAATACATTTATAGATTAAGAAGAGCATGGGGCAAGTCATAGAAAGAATTATCTACTCACAAGATAGGACTCCTGGTTAGACAGCCCTAAAATGTACTTTTCGAAGTTAAATTTGACCAATTATACCTCAAAAACGTGCTCAGAGGGTCCAAAGACTTAGAAAATGACTCCGGGAGCTTTGTCACTATTCACCACCGGAAAACACTTTTCACTCGCCGAGGAGTACTATTCACCTACCAAAAATCACTATTCACGACGAACAAAAAACGGTCAGATGGTCGAAAATATTCATATCCTAAGGTTTATCTAGCTCCTTAATCCATCTACGGTGTCATAATTTCAATTAGAAGTCTCTAAGTAAGAATTTCAGAATTTACCTTTTTCTGAGATTTTCTACTTCAGATCTACGGCAATTCAACTGTTGATTTGAAAAATTAATTGGTCAAAAGCGTAGTATTCTCTGTTCTGAATCCAGTGGTATCCTCAGTTTAGAGATCGGAAGCCAATAGGCACTCTAGATCTAGGGAGAAATTGAAGGTTACTATTCACTCACTATTCATCCGTTTTTTAGTTTTTCCATAGCCGTCTCCTTGTCTCCCCCTTGCCCTTTTATTTTCTTTTATAATAATAATAATAATTAAATAATTGGATAATGAGATTTTATTTTATATATATTCATATAAATACCGTTTTTCATCCTAAAATATCCCAAAAATTTTTAAAAATTTACATTCTCATAAACCTTTAGTTAAACTCTTAAATCATGACTTTTCTTGATAAAAATCTTAAGAAAACAAATCATAAAATAAATATCTTTATACATAATAAAAGAAAGAATATTTCTAAAAATACAAAAAAATTTATTAAAGGCCAATATAATTATTTTAAGCAAAACAATAATTAGTTTAATTAAAAATATACTTGCTTTTAGCAGAACATAAATCCTTTTTAAACAAAAAATATATATATTTGTTTATAACAAAACATTATTATTGAAAATCAAAAATTACGGGATGTTACACCAAACATAAATATACATCATGAATCATCAAAAGAGGATATTTGAAACACTTATAAATCATTCAAAATGCATGAAATTCCATGGAATTATGAATAATGTTAAACCTACCAAACTAGAGATTCTTTCTATCCTTGGATTTCCTCCTCTTGATCACTTCTCCTTCTTCCTTTCTCTTGGATCTTCACCTTTGCTGCCTTTCTCTCTCCTCTTTCTCTCCTTCTCTAGGCCTCTCTCTCTTCTCTTCTTTTGCTTGGCCGCCACCTCTCTTTCCTCTTGATCTTTTTGCCTACTTCTCCTTTAAGCCAAGACTTCTCCAAGTCAAGGCTTCTTCTCTAAGCCAAGGATAAGATTATTTAATCTAAGCTTCTCCAACAAGCTTAGCCGACCTCTCCTCTAAGGTAAGGGAAAATATTAATTTAATTCTAAGCTTCTAGAAGGTTGCCTCTCCTTAACACATGCCTTCTCTTTCTTTAAGAATTACACTTTTGCCATTTAGCCACTTTATCATTTTTCTAAGGTTTCATCAATGGTCCATTTCATTCTCTTCCATTCCCTTCACCATGAGAATTATTTTCCACTTATTAAAATATGGGATGTTACAAAGAACAATCAAAGGAAGGAAGAATTCAACCCCAAAATGAGAAACAATATGAGAGAAGTGTAATTATAATCAAGGATAGAACCAGAAGAGAAGTTATGACCCTCATTATATATGGATATGTTGAATTGATAAAATTTATACTAGTTGCTATAGGTTGAAGTAATTCACTTTGAACCAAAAAGCTTTGCTTAAGCTATAAGGAAAGAGGGAAAATAGAAGAGGTTAGTAGCTATGAGAGAGGAAATCGCCTCTTTTCAAAAGAACAACACATGGGTTTAGTGGAAAAACTAGAAGGGAAGAAGCTAGTTGGTTGCAAGTATATCAAGAAGAGGAAAAAATATATTCTTGGAGTTGAGAAGAACATATATGAGGCTAGATTGGTAGCTTCACTCAAAAGAAGGGAATTAACTGTAATGTGATCTTCTCATTAATAGCCAAGTGTAGCTCCCTTAGAAATTTACTTGCAATGGTGGCTAAAATGGATTTAGAGTTAGATCAAATGGTTGTCAAGACTGCCTTTCTACATTGAACCATTGAGGAGACAATCTACATGAAGCAACTTGAAGCCTTTAAAGAAAAGGTAGTAGCAACAAAGTCTGCCTCTTAAAGAAGGCCTTGTATGGCTTAAAGCAATCTCCAAAGAAATGGTATAAGTGGTTTGATGAATTCATATAGCATAATGGTTTTGAAAGGAGTAAGTATGACAGTTGTGTGTATGTGAAGATGAAAAGTACTGCTTATGTCTATCTATTACTGTATGTGGATGACATACTACTAGCAAGTAAGGATAAAGCTAAAATCTAGAATCTAAAATAGAAGCTAAATAATATGTTTTAAATGAAGGACCTAGGCTTAGCCAAAAGGATTATTGGGATGAAAATAAAAAAGGATAGTTAGAAAAGGACCTTATTTTTGTCTCAAGGAAGTTACATTTAGGAAGTGCTTAAAAAGTTTGAAATGTTTGATTCTAAACCAATAAGCACACCTATAGCCTAACATATAAAGCTTACTACACTTAATATTGAAAATGAGGAAGAAGATGTTAAGGAAATGTAAGGAGTTCCTTATTCTAGTGTTGTAGGGAGCATAATATAAGCAATGGTGTGTAGTAGACATAATTTGGCGTATGTTTCAAGTCTTGTGAATAGGTTTATGGAAAAGCCAAGAAAAGAACATTGGACTACTGTAAAATGGGTGTTGAGATACTTGAAGGGGTTTTCAAACTTGGATTTAATGTATGGTGAATTTGTGTTGGATGAAGAAATAGTAGAAGGATTTGTGGGTTTTGATTATACTGGGTTCTTAGATTGCATAAAATCCCTTACTGATTACATCTTTATATTGTTTGGAAGTACTGTGAGGTAGAAGTCAAATCTTCAACATATAGTAGCTTTGCCTTCAACAAAGATAGAGTACATAGTTGTTATTGAAGTAGTAAAAGAGGCTATGTGGCTAAGAGGCATGCTAAGAAAGTTAGAGCTTAACTAAGATTTTTTAGTGGTGAATTGTGACAATCAAAGTGCAATTCACTTAAGGAAAAATAGAATGTTCCATGAGATGACTAAACACATTGATGTAAGGCTACTTTTTGTAAAAGATGTGGTGGAAAAAGGGTGAGATAGTGCTAGAAATGATGCACACTACTGACAATCCAACTAACATGCTCACTAAACTAGTATTAGTCAATAAGTTCAAGCATCGCTTTGACTTAGTTCACATTCAAGCTAGTTGAATGCCTTTAGGGGCCTAAAGTAGAATGATAGTAGAAAAATCTTGTGGTAGCAAACACTTAGAAATAAAGGTGGGGAATTGTGATTGATTGTTTATGAGTTAGGACAAATTAGTGATGTGGTAGCATAACTTGGGATAATTGTGCAATGTGTAACAACCTCTTTTTTATTTATTTATTATACAATATAGAGTTCACATACACGTCATTAATCAAAAAGTACGTACAACAAAATCAAACACATATATAACTACATCTTATTTATTCTGGTTGATCAATTCTGGAGATATTGGTGCAGGTGGTTGCACCTTCACCGGGATTTGAACCAACTAAACCACAAACATATTATTTAATTCTGAGATCTGCCCAACATAAAGTAACTCGATCCAACGTACACTAAAAGCCAGAGCCATAGAAAAATCTGCATAACTAATTTTTTGAACATGACATGGAAATATAGTGAGAATTAAATCCCAGTAAATTCAACAATAAATCATCATCAATATAGCTCATCACGTCATCTTCAGCTGTATAAACTACAATAAATATATTTGGTCACATGAATGCACTATATCTTTGCACATGAGAATCGTACAGTAATGACATGTATGACAGGATTAATTATTTTTAGAATATCATATGATGACTATCAATTTATTCTCATATCAAGCTACCCCAGTTAGGGTGAGTATTTTCTACTCTCCGGTAAGGGCTTTACTCGCTCCGTCCGACATGGCACACTTTCTCTTTATTTTCTCATTAACATATTCATAACCGTTGGTAGGGCGTCCCATACTAGTGCACCACACGGATTTGTCATGTGACTGTGCTCATTTCTTTTCTTTTCACAATAATAGCCAAAAATCATTAGTAATCATGTCATGAACATAACCATTTCAAATATCACTTTATAAAATATTTTCATGTCAAAATTTCACATTTAAGATGGTAAGAAGTTCATGCAATGGCTATGGCTATGGCATATACTAGTAATTTATTATTTTCATTTATAAGATTCTTCTTCTTTTTTAAATATTAATTTTATTTCATTATTTTCTTGATGCAGGTTTTCATCCTATCTAACCTTCTCTTACTAATCAAAGCATAACTCCCTCAATTTAACTCCGATGTAGGTGATCTTGGTGTAAATTTAAAGATAAAACAATTATCTAAAACTATTATGTTGAATAGCTGAATGAAAGATTAAAAAATCATGGTGATATTACTCCCTCAATGTATAGGTTATTTCTTCTCGGATAGGTTCTGACCTCTACCTACTAATCTATCCATATCTCCCTTATAAGAATTCCAAATTAATTTACTCCTGTGGCTAAAAATCCGAGACAAATATAGCAATAAGTTTTATGCTAATCATTTATTTTAATTCCCTACAGAGTGTTTTCAGAAATTAAAACACAGAAGCTATCCTAAAATATTCTTTCTTGATTAACCAATTTCTGACCACTGCATACTAATCAGACCATATCTACCTCATACAGATTCCAAATTGAGTGATTCCAGTGGATAAAAATCCGTGACACATATATTTATAATGTTTATGTTAACCAATTATTTTAATTGCCTATAGCATGTTCCCAGAAATTAAGACACATAAGCTAACTTAACATATTCTTCCCTGATTAACCATTTTCTGACCACTGCTTACTAATCGGACTATATCTACCTCATATGGACTCCAAATTGAGTGATTTTAGTGGATAAAAATCTGTGACACATATATCTATAATTCTTATGTTAACCATTTATTTTAATTCCCTACAAAATGTTCCCAAAAATTAAAATACAAAAGGTTAAAATTTTGCCACCCATAGCCATACCTATGCAGAACTATCTACACCAGCCTAAGTATTCAAACATACATAATATGTAAGATGATATAGCAACATCCATGACCATTCATCAAAGTTCTAAGATCAAAATCTCATAAATATTACAAGTTTCAAATCTTTCCTTTAAAAAGAAATATTGTTAAACTTACCTTGAGCACTTAGTCCTCTAGATATCTCCTTCCTCTTTCTTCCTTCCTTCCTCTCCTTTCCTCACTCTACCTTGCTTCTATTTTTCTTCTCCCTCACTTGGATGAAATTTGAATGTTATAAGGGTGGGTTTTGCTTATATAGACTATCAAATAATTTACCTTTCATAATCATGGGTCTACCTTATCACAATTAGGATGCACTTGGTTGAATTTTTGGAAAACAAAGAACTTATGTTCTTGTCTTCCTCTTCCTTAGTCAAGATATGCATAGGAAAAGGAGGTTTGTATTTTGAAAATTATGATGATATGTTCTTAAGATAAGGGACAAGGTCCCTTTGATTTAGGGATTCATTTCCTTTTTCTTTTGTCTTAATCAAGTATGATAGGTTTGCCTTTTTAGGTGGCAAATTTCCAACCCTTGAATCTTTCTTGCTTAGCTAAAATTATTTGTGTAGGATAAAGATATTTTGTCATAATGCTATGTATTATTACCCACTTACTAAAATTATGAGTGTAGGATATAGATGTTTTGTCCTAATGCCATGTATTATCATACCACTTGCTAAAATTATGAATGTAGGATATCACACCACTTGCTAAATTTTTGTCTTAATGTCATGTCCCTAATCTTGATTACACCATTATTCCATCACTTTATTATTTTTATTTTTCCTCTTGGGTTTGGGCTCATTCTTGCCCATTTTCTTTACTTTGGTTAAATTTCTACCTTTCATAATGGGCTTGTCACATTTTCATGATTTTTGGGCTACCGGTCCAATTTCTATATCGTAGTCCAAGTCTATGTTTTATTTCTTCCTTGGGCTATCTTATTGGCTTGCTAAAAATTTATGTGAAGTAGAAAAACTCTATATGAAGTGTCCATAGGTAAAACCCCAATTTATGGGTGGAGATACTAAACTTAGTAACTTTAACTCTTAAATTAGGAAAAATTACCCTAATCCAATCTTCTTAAAATTTTAATACCTTGATTGACTTCACAAAAATTTGTCTTTCTTACCCAAGAATTTCACCTTTCTTTAGTATATTTATTTTTAATATTTCCTCTTAAGTTTTCTCTCTTTACCTATTGCATTAATGTTAGAATATTTTTATGCATATACGTGAGGTAAATAATTTATAAGGATTATATTTCCTTAGATATCTAAAAATTGTCTAATAAATTTTATTTTCTTACGGGATGTTACACAATGCCTAAGTGTCAGCTAGATTTTATGTGAGTTCAGCTTATGAAGGTAGTTAGAAACAGTTATGAAGGAGCATTTGTGTAATGTACTATTGGAGTCATATATATATAAGGCCTTAATTAGGATTCAAATGTAATTAATTCATTCTATTTGTGGCAATTACCCAAGAGAAACGTGCAAATGAGGTTTTGTGTTCTGTGTAAGATAGAAACCAAGAGCAAACACTAGTGAACGTCAATTGTGTTAGTGAATATTGTTGTACTTCATGTAATCTTGTAATTGCTATATAGTGGAATAACAAGTTGAGGTCTCCAAAGTGGAAGTAGGCATAAGTAACTGAACCCTTATAAATTTTGGTTTTTTTTCTTCTATCTTTCTTACTATTGTTTCTTCAACATTTTAGTTTAATTTTTTTTGCAGTGTATGTATCATTATTAGGAAGATCTTGTGTATGTTATTGGTTGTAATATTAGTAAGATAATGTCAAGGATAGTCTTATTACAACTGTTAAGCTTGATATGAACGAAGCACATGATAGACTAGAATTAGACTTCTTACAAGATGTTTTAAGGTCCTTTAGGTATAATGATAAATGGATCAGTCTTGTTATGGTTTGTGTCAAAATTGTGTTATACGAAGTCAATGTTAATGGAGTGTTAGGACCAACCATAAATCCTCATTAGGAATTGAGGCAAGGGGACTCATTATCCTCGTACCTCTTTATTCTTACTGTTGAATTTCTTTCAAGGGTGATCACTAAAGTAAATATAAAAAGAGAAATGTGTGGAATCAAATTGGCTAAAAATGCATTGGATTTATCTCATTTAAACTTTTTAGATGACTCTAATATGTTTGCTAGTGCTAATGAATTGCAAGTGGGGAAGATTATATGTGGAGAGAGTGCATAGGGACAAAGGAATTAGAGGTTTGGGGTGGGGGTGGTGGTAAGTTGTGAGGGGAGAAATGATGGAGGCTTACAAGAGTGAAGCACGGTTGTAACAACTCCATTTTTTTACATATATATATATATATATATATATATATATATATATATATTTGTAAAATCCCATGAAGTCATTACCTCTTTAATTCTAACAATTTAACTCATAATAACATTCAATTAAATTAACTAAGTATAATTAAGGTTTATGGTATACTATTAACATTGATACAATTTTGGGTTCACATATAGATCATTAATTAAAAATGTTTGCATAAAAATCAAACACATATATGTCTACATTTTATTCATCCATATTTTTCAGTTCCGAGATACAAATGCGGGTGGTTGTACCCTCATTGGGATCTTAGCCAACTCAACCCAATGTACGTGATGAGTGTGTTTTATATTCATAAATTAATTATCTTTAACTTAGAATTTTGTGAGTTTTTGAGTAAATTATGTTAGATTTATGTGTGATTGTGTGTTTATTTTGTAGATAGAAAGAAGATGAAGAATTAAGAGAAAATTGGAGAAAAAAAGATGAAGGATTGTAGATTTTTGACAACTTTGACGTTGCTTCACTAATTTGGACATAACTTGCTCATACTAGCTCCGATTAAAGTGATTCAAGCGGATTTACTATTCACGACGCACAAAAAATTGTCAGATGACTGAAAAATTTCATATCCTAAGTTTTATCTATCTCCTGAATCCATCTACGTTGTTAGATTTTCAATTTAAAGTCTCTAAATATGAGTTTTAGAGTTTACCTTTTTCTAGGATATTATACTTTTGATCTATGGCGATTCTGCGACCGTTCTAAAAAATTATCGGCCAATATCGTAGTGCTCTTCATCTTGAATCTTGTGAAACTTAGTTTTGAGATTGGATGCTCGAAAGTACTCCAGATCTAGAGAGAAAAATAAGGAGAGAGAAAATACTATTCATTCACCTTGTTTAAGGAAATTCTTTTTTTTTTTTTATATTGATAGAGGGACCATTTTGCAAATATTCAATATTTAAGGGAGGTCCTTGAAAATTTAATTATTTATATTTTGACCCCTAAACTTTTAGGAAATTACACTTTGACCCCAAAAATATTAATAAGTTTTCATTTTCATCCTTAAAACCTTTCAATTACATCCTTACTCCTTTATTTCTTTTAATCATCCATATATAAATGAAAATTACTAAATCTTAGGGATATTACACATATATGGCAAAGACAGATGCAAACTTTCAAAGCCAAGGAGTTTCTATTAGAAATTTAGAGATTCAAGTAGGTCAAATATCATAAGCTCTTAATCAAAGATTTCCAGGCTCACTGTCCAGCAATACAGAAAGTAATTCAAGGGAGCAAGTGAATGCTATTACACTTTATAGTGGTAAAGAACTACCAGAGCATGAGCCACCACCAATTGAGACCATTCAAGCAGAGGAATCTCAAGAAAAATTTGAAGAGGGCCAGCTTAGCCAGAAAAAAGTGGTGGAAAAGCCTAAGTCAAGGCTATTTCCTTATAATACTCCACCATATGTTCCTCCTTTACCATATCCTTAAAGATTTCAAAAGCAAAAAATTAGATAAGAAATTTTCTAAATGTTTAGAGATATTTAAGAAATTACATATAAATATTTCTTTTGTAGATGCTTTGGAACAAATGCCCAATTACGTAAAGTTTATAAAGGAGATCTTATCCCATGAAAGAAAACTAGTGGACTATGAGATAATTGCACTTACAGAGAAGTGCAGTGCCATTTTGCAAAAAAATTTGCCCTCAAAGTTAAAGGATCCAGGGAGTTTTTCTATTCCTTGCACAATTGGAAATCTTTATTTTGATAAAGCTTTATGTGACCTTGGTGCAAGTATTAATTTAATGCCTTTATCTGTTTTCAGGAAACTGGGAATTGAGGAAGTAAAGCCAACTACAATCTCCCTACAAATGGCTGATATGTCCATTAAAAAGCCCCTACGAATTGTTGAAGATATTATGGTAAAAGTTGATAAATTCATATTTCCTACAGACTTTGTTGTTCTTGTCATCGAGGAAGACCAAGCAATTCCTATTATCCTTGGTCGACCATTCTTATCTACAATACAAGCCCTAATTGATGTAAAAAAGGAGAGCTCAGTTTGAGAGTGCAAGGAGAGTTGGTAACATTTAAGGTTTTTAAAGTTATGGATTACCCTACTAATGTGAAAAAGTGCTTGCTAATAGATAATGCAGAGGAGAAAATAAAGAAAGAAAGTAACTCAGCTTCTAAGTTGACTAAAATTACAAAAAGGCCTCCTGAAAAATTGGAAGAAGAAAAGCCTAAGGCTGTCTCACTAAATGAATAATACTTACAAGTGTTGAAGGAGACTGAAGTAGCCTTAAAAGGGCCAAATTCCGATAAACATTCAAAGGAGAGCTATAAATCATTTGTGAAAAATAAAAGTGAGCAGAAATTCAAAATGAAGGAGAAAGAGGCAGGAATACTAAAATCGCTTAAAGAAGGTATAAATTATCTGAACCTTATTCAGTTCTCTCCTCATAATGATGTAAAGATCCAAAGCAAGAACATGCATATTAAGGTCAACTGGTAGCGGCTAAAAAAATATTTGGAGGATATAGGAGAAAATTTTCCAAAATCGTCCATGGCTTTCATTGATGCAAGATGATGTGAATAACCGCTCAGCTCAAAGATGTTAAAGACAACGCTAACTAGGAGGCAACCCAGCATACAAAAAAAGAGAAAAGAGAGTCAAAAATTAATCACCCATGAGGCAAATATTCAGGGAAGTCCTCAATACTCAATTTTTTTAAAATTTTTTTCTTTATACATTGAGGACAATGTTAAATTTAAAGTTGGGGGTGAATTTGAAGAATGAACGATTGAGCTTTGTACTAAATATTATAATTCTCTTCAATGCATGCACTATTTATTATGTTTAAGCAAGTTGTGTGATTTGTGTGATTGCATGTTTCAAATGATTGTTTTGAGTGACTTATTGGAGTAGATAATGTAACGACCGATTATATATATATATATATATATATATATATATATATATATATATATATATAGCGACTGATAACAGATTCCAAGCAATGAACCATACACATTTATATAAACCGCTAATATTTCATTATCATAATATTCGAACTACATAAGAGATTATTATTTATACACCAGTGACACTGAGTCACATAACTACATCAACTAAACTATGAACCCTATACCGCACATCTCCCCTGGGTTTAAAGGGTGGAGGAGGTAGTGCTAGCATCGGGATCTGTACAAAACATCGCCATCCACTGGATCTTCCATGATCAAGTGCACGGAAGCAGCTAGCGTATCGTTTGCTCTTATCTGAACATAACACCAACAATAATGAGAACGAAGGTTCCCAAAAGGTTTAACATTAAAAGCATTATACGGTAAATAAGGAAAACACAGTGTTATGTCCAGTTGTATAAACTACAGAAAACATTTTCTCTTTGTATATGAGAAAATAACAAGATTGTACAACATGTTTTCATATTCAACAGACAGGTTATGCATCAATATCAAGCATGAATAATAACCAGGTTATACTTCAATAATATGCTTATGTATTTATCTTTGTAGTACTTTCATGTAGGGTGACTGATCGTCTGCATCCACATCACAACACTCGGTGACTAATCGTTTGTAGCCACATCTCCACACTCAGTGACTAATTGTCTATAGCCACATCTCAACCATGTACATCAACATGATATGACCATGTATACATCAACAACTCACATTTAACATCATGCTTGCCATCCACAATCAACTTCGTCTCTTCATACAATCACTATGTCATAACCCCTTTATCGTCATATAAGAATGTATACGTCATACTCTTTAATCATCATGACCATCATCACAATAGGATTATGCATTAACTAACACATCACTAATATTATGCATAATATCATCACCACATCATTTAAAAAATATATATTAATACACTTACCAACAATGCATACCTTATATCATGTAATCCTCATGCATTGATCGACTAGCATAGGCATCCAATCAACATGCATTCCATCCATACATTGTACATCTAGCTCATATGCAATATGTGACTTATTTTCTCATAATAAAAAGGATAGAATTCACACTAGAATGTATAATTAAAAAAATATTTATTTGTACTTTGGTTCCCTTTAACATCATCCATTCATTGGAGTTCATTTAAGGCCTTCAAAATGCAAAACAGAGCAAAAACAGCCTCAACCACGGCCCAGTGGTGTCACCAAGCACGGTCGTGCTTCAAGCTATGCAAACCATGTTGAAAACCCACAAAACAGCCTGAAGCACGGCCTTGCTTCGGGTTTTCCCCGCAATCTAGATTTTCGTCCAGCCACACCTTCCTCCACTAAAAAGCCCCTAACTCTCTCAATGTAACTCTGATTAAGGTGATTTCGGTGTCTATAGAAATCTAAGACAATTATATACAACTTTGATGTTTATGACTTTAACAGATTAGAAAAATAAACAGGTAAAAAATGTGTCTGAAAACAGCATCGTGATTCTATGCGTTAAATCTGACCTTTCTTCACTCATCAGGGGATATCTCTCTCATTTCAAAACCGATCAAGGTGATTCCAGAGGCATTAGAAAGCTAAGAAGCATAGATACAACTTATATGTTAGACATATTTCCAGATTCGACCTAAAACATAACACTCAGAACCAACCATTTAGAGCATCGATTTCCACTCATTTCAAGTCCAAAATCAGCAAACTCATGTATGATCTATGCATCCAACTCTCACCTTTCATGACCAACCATAAATATACATCATGAATCATCAAAAGAGGATATACGAAACACTTATAAATCATTCAAAGCGCATGAAATTCCATAAAAACATGAATAATGTTAAACCTACCAAACCAGAGATTCTTTCTCTTCTCAAGCTTTCCTCATCTTGATCACTCCTCCTTCTTTCTTTCTCTTGGATTTCACCTTTTTCCTTTCTCTCTCCTATCTCTCTCTCTCTCTTCTTTTCCTTCCTCTCCTTCTCTCGGTTTTTCTCCCTTCTCCCATTTTTCCCTGGCGCCACCTCTTTCTTTCCCTTGATCTTTTTGGCCAACTTCTTGTTCTCCAAGCCAAGGAGGAGATATTTTAAACCAAGCTTATCCAATAAGTCAAGCCTCTCCCCTTCTCTTCCTTGGGTTAGTCGACTCACCCTTGAGTCAAGCAAGACAAGATATTTTAATCCAAGCTTCTAGAAGGTTACCTCCCTTAACACATATCCTTTCTTTCTTTAAGAATTACACTTTTTCCATTTTATCATTTTTCTAAGGTCCCATCAATGTTCTATTCAATTCTCTTCCATTCCCTTTACCATGAGAATTAATTTCCAATTATTAAAATTTGGGATGTTACATTTCTCCCTCCCTTAAAAGGAATTTTGTCCCTAAAATTCGGAGCTTACTCGCTTCTCAAAAATTTGAGGATACTTCATTTTTCTCATATCCTCTCTGCCTCAAAAACAAGATGATGTGAGTCATTCTCCCTCTGCTACTCACATAGCACAACATCACAGGATCATGTGAGTCATTCCCTCCCGCTGCTCACATATCCCCACATCACAGCAATATGAGCCATTCCCCCCCTGCTGCTCATATCGCTTAACATCATCACAGGATCATGTGAGCCATTCCCCCGCTGCTCATATCGCCCAACAACATCATAGGATCATGTGAGCCATTCCGCCCCGCTACTCACATATCCCTACAACACCGCAATATGAGCCATTCCCCCCCGTTGCTCATATCACCCAACATCATCATAGGATCATGTGAGCCATTCCCCCTCGCTGCTCACATATCCCTACTTCACAGCAATATGAGCCATTCCCCCCCGTTGCTCATATCACCCAACAACATCACAGGATCATGTGAGCCATTCCCCCCCGCTGCTCACATATCCCTACAACACAACAATATGAGCCATTCCCCCCACTGCTCATATCGCCCAACATCATCACAGGATCATGTGAGCCATTCCCCCCCGTTGCTCACATATCCCTACATCACAGCAATATGAGCCATTCCCCCCCGCTGCTCATATCGCCCAACAACATCACAGGATCATGTAAGCCATTCCCCCCCGCTGCTCATATCGCCCAACATCATCACAGGATCATGTGAGCCATTCCCCCTCGCTGCTCACATAGCCAAACAACAAACAATAAGGTAATGTGAGCCTTTCCCCCCCGCTACTCACATACCTCCAAACACATAGCCATGTGAGCCATTCCCCCCCGCTGCCCACATAGCCAAACAACAAATGATAAGGTAATGTGAGCCTTTCCCCCCTGCTACTCACATACCTACAAACACATAGCAATATATTATATTCAATTACATTCATAACATCTTGTTCACCATTGTCATCATCATATAACAAACATTTATTAATATTTCTGATATCTTACAACCATATATGCATTATACATTACAAGCCTTAATGTCAACTTATCATTACATCATTACATCATATCATCTTCCCTTTCATCTGTTTTTGTTGTTCTTGTCCTCTTTCATCCCCTTGTGGGCATTGTCGTGCTAAGTGCCCCTTTTGTCCGCAGCGATAACAAGTCATTTGGCTGATAAGACATGGTTTATTTCCATGTGGCCGTCCACACTTTCCACATCTATCCATCACAACATTTGACAGATAAGATTTAGATTCGATCGCAACGGGTCTTCCATCGCTATTATCATTCCTCTATCTCATGCTTTTATCGCTGTTCGAAGACTCCCTCTTTCTTTTCTGTAAAATCCGCTTCTCTTTTTCTTCTTCGACTGCTTTTAAGTTTTTCTCCAACAATCGGCATTTATGGACTAAGGGAGCAAATTCTCGGATCTCCAAGGCAACTATAGCACTTCTAATCTCAGGATTCAAACCTGCTTTGAACTTCACAGCTTTCCAGGCTTCATCCGAATTATATCTCAGATAGGTTGAAAATTTGGCCAACTCCTCAAATTTAGAGATGTATTGGTCCACAGTCTTGTTGCCTTATTTGAGTTGAAGAAATTCAACCTCCTTTTCGGCCCTCACACTGCTAGGGAAGTACTTATCCAGAAAAGTTTCTCGGAACACTTGCCATGTAATCTGCCTGCCTTGATGAATCAATAACTCCTTAGCTCCCCTCCACCAATATTCAGCTTCCTCTTTTAACATATACACATCAAGGTTAACCTTCTGCTCATTAGAGCAGTTCAAGACTTCAAAAATATTTTCTAACTCGGTCAGCCACCTTTCAGCTACTAACGGCTCATACTTGCCCACAAAAGAAGGAGGCTGTGTCCTCATACATTCTGCCCAGCCATTTCCATTCCTTATGTTTGTCTGATTTCCTTGAACCTCATCATCATTGGTATTATTCTGCATATGCCGCAAGATTTGATTTGTGGCAGACACTTGGTCTCGAATCGCTGTGGCTAAATCATGCAGGGTAGCTTCCACACTTTTCATTGAATCTCTCCTTGGTGGTGCCATCACTTACTATATCAATTAAAAGAAATTGGTCACTATTGAGGTGATCAGGCTCAACAGCGAATTAAATGTTTTTACAGTAGTCATTACACCACTCTAGGACACAAATAGGAAATACTAGTGATTTCCTTACTGACACTATATGCTACCTTACACTACATAGCCACATGCTAACTCAAGACATCCTTAGATCGATATAGGTAACCATCTACCCCCACGGTCACCTAGGATCGACCTGCTCTGATACCAACTTGTAACGACCGGTTTTTATATATATATATATATATATATATATATATATATATATATATATATATATAGCGACTGATAACGGATAACAGATTCTAAGCAACGAACCATACACATTTATATAAACCGCTAATATTTCATTATCATAATATTCGAACTACATCAGAGATTATTATTTATACACCAGTGACACTGAGTCACATAACTACATCAACTAAACTATGAACCCTATACCGCACATCTCCCCTAGGTGTAAAGGGTGGAGGAGGTAGTGCTAGCATCGGGATCTGTACAAAGCGTCGCCATCCACTGGATCTTCCATGATCAAGTGCACGGAAGCAGCTAGCATATCGTTTGCTCTTATCTGAACATAACACCAACAATAATGAGAACGAAGGTTCCCAAAAGGTTTAACGTTAAAAGCATTATACGGTAAATAAGGAAAACACAGTGTTATGTCCAGCTGTATAAACTACAGAAAACATTTTCTCTTTGTATATGAGAAAATAACAAGAATGTACAGCATGTTTTCATATTCAACAGACAGGTTATGCATCAATATCAAGCATGAATAATAACCAGGTTATACTTCAATAATATGCTTATGTATTTATCTTTGCAGTACTTTCATGCAGGGTGACTGATCGTTTGCATCCACATCACAACACTCGGTGACTAATCATTTGTAGCCACATCTCCACACTCAGTGACTAATCGTCTATAGCCACATCTCAACCATGTACATCAACATGATATGACCATGTATACATCAATAACTCACATTTAACATCATGCTTACCATCCACAATCAACTTCGTCTCTTCATACAATCACTATGTAATAACCCCTTTATCGTCATATAAGAATGTATACGTCATACTCTTTAATCATCAAGACCATCATCACAATAGGATTATGCATTAACTAACACATCACTAATATTATGCATAATATCATCACCACATCATTTAACAAATATGTATTAATACACTTACCAACAATGCATAACTTATATCATGTAATCCTCATGCATTGATCAACTAGCATAGGCATCCAATCAACATGCATTCCTTCCATACATTGTACATCTAGCTCATATGCAATATGTGACTTAATTCCTCATAATAAAAAGGATAGAATTCACACTAGAATGTATCATTAAAAAAATATTTATTTGTACTTTAGTTCCCTTTAACATCATCCATTCATTGGAGTTCATTTAGAGCCTTCAAAATGCAAAACAGAGCAAAAACAACCTCAAGCACGGCCCAGCCGTGTCACCAAGCACGGTCGTGCTTCAAGTTGTACAAACCATACTAAAAACCCACAAAACAGACCGAAGCACGGCCTTGCCGTGTCACCAAACACGGCCGTGCTTCGGATTTTCCCCGCAATCCAGATTTCCATCCAGCCACACCTTCCTCCACTAAAAAGACCCTAACTCTCTCAATTTAACTCCGATTAAGGCGATTTCAGTGTCTATAGAAAGAAAAGACAATTATATACAACTTTTATGTTTACTACGTTAACAGATTAGAAAGATAAACAGGTCAAAAATGTGTCCAAAAACAGCATCGTGATTCTGTGCGTTAAATTTGACCTTTCTTCACTCATCAGGGGATATCTCTCTCATTTCAAAACCGATCAAGGTGATTCCAGAGGAATTAGAAAGCTAAGAAGCAGAGCTACAACTCATATGTGAGACATATTTCCATATTCGACCTAAAACATAACACCCAGAACCAACCATTCAGAGCATCGATTTCCACTCATTTCAAGTCCAAAATTAGCAAACACATGTATGATCTATGCATCCAACTCTCACCTTTCATGACCAACCATAAATATACATCATGAATCATCAAAAGAGGATATACGAAACACTTATAAATCATTCAAAGTGCATGAAATTCCATAAAAACATGAATAATGTTAAACCTTCCAAACCAGAGATTCTTTCTCTTCTCAAGCTTTCCTCCTCTTGATCACTCCTCCTTTCTTTCTCTTGGATTTTACCTTTTTCCTTTCTCTCTCATATCTCTCTCTCTCTTCTTTTCCTTCCTCTCCTTCTCTCGGTTTCTCTCCCTTCTCCCCTTGATCTTTTTGGCCAACTTCTCCTCCAAGCCACTTGGTCAAGTCAGCTTCTTATTCTCCAAGCCAAGGAGGAGATATTTTAAACCAAGCTTATCCAATAAGCCAAGCCTCTCCCCTTCTCTTCCTTGGGTTAGTCGACTCACCCTTGAGTCAAGCAAGACAAGATATTTTAATCGAAGCTTCTAGAAGGTTGCCTCCCTTAACACATATCCTTTCTTTCTTTAAGAATTACACTTTTTCCATTTTATCATTTTTCCAAGGTCCCATCAATGTTCCATTCAATTCTCTTCCATTCCCTTCACCATGAGAATTAATTTCCAATTATTAAAATTTGGGATGTTACAGATAACACTAAAAGCCTATGATTTGATTGGTTTTAAATTCTTTATAGCTTTTGAAACATGGATAAAAATTATATTCATGTGCAAATTTAACTCATTTGTAATTTATATTTTATTTGGAAATCCTAAAAAAATTTGAGCACTTAAGCATTTGACTAATTAAGTATTTAGAGAAAGTTTATGTGACTTAAATTATATATGATCTCAAAAGGACTCCAGAATTTATTTGATTGTCGCTGGAGGTGAAATCCTAGGTTAACACCTTATTTAGGAGATGATTTAGGCATTTTTGGATTGTTTGAGCCTTTCTAGCCTACCTATAAATCTTTATATCCTTAGTCCCTTTACTTTGAGCATAATTGAACATTTTCTTTGGTACCTATATTATTAACTAAGCAAAAAAAAAAAATAGAAAAATGTTTATTTTTACCCTTTTCACTCGTATGGATGATTATTATTGAGATATTTTGTTAAGAGATATATTGTTAAAAGGGTGGAAGGTTGGAGCATGGAATGCGAAGAAGAAGGAATTTAAAAAAAGGGATATACAAAAGAAAAAAAATATGTGAATGAGGAGAAAAGAAGAAAAGAAAGTGATGAATGAGAAAAAAATGAAGTAATGAAATGAAAATGGGAGCTAAAAAAAAGTTTGGGGGAAAATCCCTTGATAAACTCTAGAAGCTCTATAAAAGAATTTACAATGATCATGTGTATTTGGGTGATTTAAGCTTAATTTAATATAATTTATCTTAGCTTGAATCCAAACCACATTAGAAGCTTAAGGAAGCCCTTTTGATCCTAGGTGTGGTGCTTAGTCTACATTAATGGAGAGTGACATGAAAAATAAGCCTATGGAGCTCTTAAAACTTTAATTATCTAGAGATCTTCCCTTAAAGTATTGAGTTACATAAACTCATTTGAGTGTAAGAAGTTAAGTGTCAAAGGGTTATTCATACACACACTCAGAATTCTAAAGGGTGAAATATAAATTGCATTTGAGTTGAGTTTATACATGATTATATTTTTTTTGAAATTTTCTTGAGCTACAGATTCTTTAAATTTTTGAGGTAAAAAAATTTAGTAAGTAAAAGTAACTTAGTGCTCAATGCATAATTTTGAATTTTCACTAATTTTATAGTTTTGCTTGACGACAAGCAAAAAGTTAAGTTTGGGGGTATTTGATGAGTGAGTTTTATATTCATAAATTAATTATATTTAATTTTGTGATTTTGTCAGTAAATTATGTTAAATTTATGTGTGATTGTTTGTTTATTTTGTAGATAGAAAGAAGATGAAGAATTGAGAGAAAATTAGAGAAAAAAAAGATGAAGGATTGTAGATTTTTGACAGCTTTGACGTTGCTTCACTAATTTAGGCATAACTTCCTCATACAAGCTTTGATTAAAGTGATTCAAGTGGCTATGAAAATCTAAGGAAAATATACACAACTTTTGTTTTATTATTATTTTATAATTCAATGTCACGATAACAGCTATTGGTGTCGCGACACCAAGTGAAATAAGGAGTGGTGTCACAATACCAAGGGTAGTCCAGCATCGTAACACTAAGACCCAATGTTGCGATGCTAAACTGAAAACCATGGTTTTGAATTTTGAATTAAATGGATCAAATGGTTCAGGATATTCTTTAAAAAGGGGACGTAGGCTGCGAAAAAGAGGATATTAGGATATAGATAGCACAAAAGAGAAGAGATCCTGATTAAAAGACGAAGATCAGAGTTTTTATTCTATTACCAATTCTCTTTTATTTCTTTTTGTTATTTTTAAATGTTTTTTTTACCTTGATTGATTTCATCTTTGAGTATACACTAATTTTATTTTTTAGGACTACGATGTAGCCTAATTATGAACTCTTATAGTTTCAATCTTTTTACAACATGAATTATTCTTCTTAATTGAGTTTCTACACCATGCTTAATGCTTCTAATTAACTGGCCACTAATTAAATGAGGGGTTAATCATAATGAGACTGAGAGGAGATTTATGTGTTTAGTTCATTGTGTAGAACCCATAGATTACATTTAAGACAGATATATACTTGCATAGTTTGTGCAGTCTTAATTGAGAACCATAGGACTTAATGAATTTTTGTTTGTTATAATTCACATGGAAGAATAATGGGTTAGCATTCGAAAGGTGTTTCTGTTAAACCTCGAGAGAGGCTAGTGGATTGTTTAGGGTATCTCAAGTGTTAATTAGATTATAATTTTAGGTTAAAAAGATTGGGAATACAAGAGGGATTAATTAAGGTGAAATTGGAAACCCTAGAGTTTGTTTCATTAAATTTCTCTTCATAAATATTTATTTTTCATTATATTTCTTATTTTTATTTTTATTTTCATATTTATCATAAAATCAAGAATTTGAATATTCAGTTAGATTTGGATTTAAAGTAATATAGTTATTAATAATCATAATCCTCGTGAGAACGATACTCTACTCTCAATTTTTATCACTTGACAATGATAGTGTACGCTTGCACTCAAAATGTATATATAATTCGTGCGTATCAGTATAAGCTATAGCAAATACCTTAGGTCACATGAATGCACTTTATCTATACACATGAAAATTGTACAGTAATGACATGTATGGTATGAATAACTATTTTCAGAATATCATATAATGGCTATCAACTTATTTTCATATAAAGCTACCCCAATCAGAGCGAGTACTTTTTACTCCCCGGTACAGGCTTTTCTTACTCTGCTCGACATGACATACTTTCTCTTTCTTTCTTCATTATCATAGTTATAGCCGTGAGTAGGGCGTCCCCTACTAGTGCACTACACGTACCGCCATGTGACCACACTCGTCTCTTTTCTTTTCACGTTAATAGCCAAAAATATAATTTCAATAATAAGTATGTTCATTATACTCACATGCCATAATTTATCATCAAAGCTTAATCATTATCAAAATTTATTGGTAAAATGCAATTATGCCATGATCATATCCATTTTCGAATATCACTTTATAAAATATTTTTGTCAAAATTACACACATAAGATGGTAAGGAGTTCATGCAATGGCAATGGCTAAGGCATACACTAGTCATTTATTATTTTCATTTATAAGATTCTTTTCTTTCTTAAATATTATTTTCATCTTTTCATTTTCTTTATACTTGGTCTCTAGTTACTTTTCTCCTACTTATATCATTTCCAACACATGTTCTCACAAATTTTATAGGGCATTCTTCTCCAATTTGGTTTCTATCATTACACTATAGTTAATGAGGTTCATTTAGGGTAGAAAAATATTGAAAATAAAATTTACCAACTCCCAACACGTCCTAGCCATGTTCCAGGACATGGCCATACTTGAAAATACTTTAAACATACTAAAAAACAGCCCTAAACACGGCCTACCTGTGCTGAAGCAACCCAGAACATAACTAGTTCAGTAACCTTTTCTCATCTATTCAAGCATATCTTCCTCATACGAACTTCAATTAAGGTGACTTTAAAATCTATAAAAAGATAAACACTTATATACAACGTTCATGTTTATTATTTCTTTAGATTCCTTACGAATTATTCCCAAAAAATTGAAAATAAAAACTTTTATATTTACCACCCTGTATTCTAGACTGATTCTAACCTCTGCTTATTAATCAGGCATATCTACTTCATATGGACTCCAGATTAAGTTCTTTCAAAGACTATAGATTTGCTAGACATATATCTATATTTATTATGTTAACAAATTCCTTTAATTCCCTACAAAGTTGGCCTAGAAATTCAAACATTGAAGAATACTTAACAGATTCTTCCCTGGTTAGCTAGTTTCTGACTACTGCTTACTAATCTGACCATATCTCCCTCATATGCAATCCAAATTGAGTGATTTTAATTGTAAACAATTTGTAAGACATATATCTACATTTTTTATGTTAACCATTTCTTTTAATTCTTAACTGATTCTTCCCAGAACTCCAAAAATAAAAGCTTTTCTAGTTACTTCAAAATCTAGTTTTCAGACCAAACCCTTCCTAAGGTTCTAGTTCATCATTTTGTTACGTCCTTTTCCAATTTCTTCCTAATTTACATCTAACCATAAGATTACTCATTTCAACATTTTCATTAGATTCCTAACACTTAATTTAACATATTTCATCAATTTTCACGACATTTAAATATACATAACAACAACATAAAAGCCTAAAATTTTGGCAACCATAGCCTACTTGTACAGAACCTTCCACACCAACCTAAGTACATACATCACATGCAAGATCAACATGTAACATGATATAGTAAAATCTATGGCCAATCATCAAAGTAGCAAATATTGTAAATTTCATCAAAGTTCTAGGAACAAAATCCCACATTAATGTTATAAATTTCAAAGCTTTTTTTTTCAAAAAGAGATATTTTTAAACCTACCTAAAGATCTTCCTAGCACATTTAGTGAAAAGGAAGTGGCAAGATTTCTCCATTCCCTTAGCTTTTCTAGCATCTTGAATAAAAGAGGGAGGGTGAGTTTTGAACCCTAAGGATGAAGAGAAAAGATGGATTTAAGTGGAGATTAACAACTTACCTTGAGTACTTAGTCCTTTAGACTTCTTCTTCTTCTTTCTTCCTCTCTTCTCCTCTCTTTCTATCCTTTCCTCACTCTACTTTGCTTCTATTTTTCCTCTCCCTCACCTTGATGAAATTATAATGTTATAAGAGTGGTTTTTTCTTAAATAAATTATTAAGTGGCCCTTATCTTATAATCATGGGTCCACCTTATCACAATTAGGAAACACTTAGTTGCTTTTTGGGGGGAGAAAACTCATGTTCTTGTCTTCCTCTCCCTTAGTCAAGATATGCATAGCAAAATGAGATTTGTATTTGAAAATCATGATAAACTATTCTTAAGACAAGGGACAAGGTCCCTTTGATTTAAGGATTCATTTCCTTTTTCTTTTGTCTCACTCAAGGATGATAGGTTTGCCTTTTTAAGTGAAAAATTTCTAGCCCTTGAGTCTTCCTTGCTTGGCTGAAATTATTTGTGTAGGATAGGGATGTTTTGTTCTAATGCCATATATTATTACCTACTATATCATCACATGGCTTGCTGAAATTATTAGTGTAAGATATATATGTTTTGTCCTAATGCCATATATTATTACCTACTATATCATCACATGGCTTGCTAAAATTATTAGTGTAAGATATAGATATTTTTTCTTAACGCCACGTGACTTAATCTTGATTATTATTACACTACTATTTCATCACATGATTCTTATTTTTCTCTCTTGGATTTGAGCTCATTCTTGCCCATTTCCTTTACTTTAACTGAAATTCTACATCTTATGGAGGGCTTGGTCACATTTTCATGATTTTTGTGTTATCGGTCAAAATTCTATATCCTAGTCCAAGTCTATGTTATATCTCTTGCTTGGGCTATCCATTTGACTTGCTAGAAACTCATGTGAAGTGGAAAAGCAAACTCATTGAATTTTCCGTAGGTGAAGGCCTAATGTATGGGTGGAGATGTTAAACTTAGGAATTCTAGTTCTTGAATTAGGAAAAATTACCCTAATCCAATCTTCTTGAAAATTTAAGACCTTTACTTAGTTCCAAAAATTTATCTTCCTTTTCCAAAATTTTTTCCTCTCCTTAGGATGTTATTTCTAATTTTTCCTTTTAGGTTTTCTCTCTTTACCTATTCCCGTAATGTTAAAAAGATTTTCTATGCATAAAGATAAGGTGAAGAATTTCTAAGGCTTATATTTTTTTCTTAGATATCTAAAAATTGTTTAATAAGTTTTATTTCTTTAATTAAATATTTATGTACCTTTATTAATAAAAGAAACAAAATTAGAGATGTTATAATGGTGGTTTAGGCTGATGGATGAGCAAAAGTAAGGCAAAAATGGTTGGTGGTTGGTTGAGGGAGAAGAGGAGTACTAGCATGAGTTGAGGACAAAGGAGAGGGAGAGCAAGAGTGAGTGAATTGGGAGCATGGGTGTGAGATGATAAAGAAAAAAAGGGGAGGGGAAGGAAATGAAAAATTTACCTGGCATGACTGGGTCATGTTGGTTGTTGGATACTGGGAGAATAAGCATGAGTGACATCTATACCATGTTAGGGAACACCGCTTACTTGTGTTTGCTGTGGGGTTGGGTTTGCAAGGGGTATAACCATGTCTTGGGTCATGGTTAGCCCATGTTGTATGTAGGAATAAACAATTTTTACAGGGCCTCGGGCATAGTCGTGTCCTAGGGCATAGCTCACTTGTGTTGCGTGCTAGAATGCCCTGAACTTCAAATTTTTCCATTATTTCTTAATCCCTTCAAAGTTAATCTCTTTCCAAATCTTAAACACCTAGAAATTTGATCTAGAAAACACCTAAAAACAAATCTAACTACCTAAACTAAAGATACTAAACCAAAATTAAGTTCAAACACAAAACTTAAAGTATTAAAACATAACAAAGAGAAACTTAAAATAAAATGTGGATTGCCTCCCACATAATGTCCTTTTAAAGTCCTGAGCTTAACTCATTTGTACACTTTTAGATTGAGGAAAGCTCGAAGAGAGTTTGGAGAACTCTCTTCTTGATCCAAATCCATTTTCCAGTATCGTGATACTTGAGGCGTTGCCTAATCGGTTGTCTTGTATCAAGATACTTGAGGTGTCGTCTATTAGCCTTAAAGGATTTAGTTGCCTCATTCCATACTTTCTTTGCTTTATTCCTCAGGTTAGGAGAAAGTGGCTTAAGTTCTACCTTTGGGGTTTGAACTTCTTGCTCAACTACTGGTTTTTGGTAGAGGTCCATTTTAAACTTTTCTACTTTTACATCTAAAGGGAAAGTGGGACTCTCATTAGGCTTCTTGGCATATGAAGCAACTTTGACTTGTTTAGTGTCACACTCCTAATTTTAGGGCACGTAAAACACATATACCATGAACATATATTTTTCCATAAATATGAATATTTCAATCCTTTATCATGTGAACATATACATATAGGTTCTCCCATACATATACCATATACAAGCCAAGTCCATACACATCAGAGTAATAGCAAAAGCAGGGATCCTGCCTGTGGCATATAGAGCATATTCTAGAATACAAATATAATAATCCAAATAACGTGAGCCTTGGAAGCAATGTAGGCTCACCCAGGGATTAAGCAACCTAGCTGATCACCTATCTACAGGACCAGACTCTATATCCTCATCTAAAAACTAATATAAATATCGTGTAGTGAGTTTCACAACTCAATGAGCAGATAAGATCTCCTATAACCTCTTAGGACAGCATATGGATGAACTCATGTTTTAAAATTTATCACATTTCATAAGTACATCCATATGAGACCCGTATTTCGAATATCTTCATTTCAAATGATAGTCAAATATTCAACACCAAATACAGTGCAGCTTGATTATAAAACAATATTGTTATGCAATAAAATATTTGACATGCTTTAGGAGGATTCCATATCAGAACCACCAAATTAGAGTTCAAACCCTTCCGTACTTTGTCGTTGTAGGATTTTCATAAACTCAACATCCTAGCTAAGGTTTACCCTACCACCGTTTAAGAGGACATGCGAAGGGACTTTAATATGGGTACTTCCCAAGCACACAGCAAGGGAAGACAAATCACATATAATCAATAACACATATATGAGGCATCTCGCTCTTCCCAAATAACACATGACTCTCGTGTGTTGGCAGTCACACGAGGCTAGCACCACCCCTGCTAGTTGAGGTGTCAAGGTGCACTAGGACTAACATCACTTGCTGTTAGCAAATATTGTTTCCAATATGATTCCTCCACAAAATAATTGTATAAAACAGTGTACTTTTCAAATAAGAATACTTTCCATATTCAATTCCTTTTTCCACAATTTCCATATGGGTTATCAATTCCAAATACCCTTGAATCATCATTCTCAAGTAGTGAAATGCATATATGCAACATATATTCCAAGGGTTCCAAATTCATGACATATGAATATGTACAATTTCCATAAAGCCATATTTGAGAGGAATAATATCCAATAAGTAAAGATAATCATTCATAAATTTTCAAGAGCTGAAAATGCAGTAATAAATCATATGCTGCACCAATATCACAATCAAAGTATAAGAAAAAAGTAAAATAGATCATAGAAAGTATTATCCACTCACAGGGTAAGGCTCTAGGTTAGACAACCCTAAAATACACTTTTCCAATCTCAATTTGACCAAATAGACCTCAAAAAGGAGTCCGGAAGGTCCAAAAAAATAGGAAATGACTCCAAAATCGCGTAATTTAGCCTCCGAAAGTTTGGTCAACACTGGTCAACTGATGGGACTATTCATAGTCGAAAAATACTATTCACCGCTAGAAATTACTATTCATACTCGCCGAATTTACTGTTCACAACACACAAAAAGTTGTCAAATGGCCAAAACATTTCATATCCTATGGTTTATCTAACTCCTAAATCCATTTACAGTGTTAGATTTTCAATTTGAGGTCTCTAAGTAGAAGTTTCAGAACTTACATTTTTCTAAGATTTTCTACTTCCGATTTGCAGCGATTCTGCATCTAATTTGAAAAATTGTTCGGTTAAAATCGTAGTATTATCTATCCTGAATCTAGTGGTACCCTTAGTTTTGAGATTAGAAGTCGATAGGCACTCCAGATCTAGAGAGAAAATTGAAGGTTACTATTCATCGGTTACGGAAATCGAGATTTCGCATTTCTCTTCACGCTTTCGTCTCCCCCTCCCCCTTTTTCTTTCTTTTTTATTTATTATTATTTAATAATTAAATATTTAAAATTTATTATTTTTATTTTTATTATATACATATAAATACTATTTTTCATCCTAAAATATCTCAAAATTTTTAAAAAATGTACATTCTTATAAAACTTTAGTTGAACTCTTAAATCATGACTTTTCTTGATAAAAATTTTAATAAAACAAATCAAAAAATAGATATCTTCATACATAATAAAAGAAAGAATATTTCTAAAAATAAAAAAAAATTTATTAGAGGCCAATATAATTATTTTAATTAAAAGTATACTTACTTTTAGCAAAACATAATCATTTTTTAAAAAAATAAAAAATGAAACAAATATTTGTTTATAGCAAAAAATTATTATTTAAAAATGAAAATTACGGAATATTACATTTAGCACAAGAAAAAGAAGTCTCCAAAAGGCATAACTTAAGTGGGTCAGTAAAAAAAATACTCATAACATTATCAGATATATTATGTTCAAGTAAGTCAATCACACAACAAGATTCATTTAGAGATGGGGATTTCATTACATTTGTCAAATTAAACTCAAATTTCTCATCCCTTACATTCAATAAAAGTTTTTCGTCCTTCACATTAATATTAGCACCGGCTGTAGCTAGGAAATGTCTTCCGATAATGACGAAGATTTTATTATCTTCCTCTATCTCTAATATAATAAAATCTACAGGTTTGAAAACTTACCTACCTTTAGAGGAACATCCTATAAAATACCCATCAGATGTTTAACGGATCTATCTGCCAACTGAAGAGAAATGGTGGTCGGTTCAAGTCACCCATTTGGAGATTCTTGTAAATGAAGGCATAAGGCTCACATATTCTCTAAGATCACATAAGGCTTTTTCAATTTGTATATCTCCAATGGAACAAGGGATAAAGAAGCTTCTAGAGTCCTTAAACTTTGGAGGTAGCATATTTTATATCAGTGCACTACACTCCTCAATAATGCCACTATAGCATGCTCCTTAATGTTCCTCTTATTTGAGATGATCTCTTTCAAAAAACTTTGCATATGAGGACATATGAGAGATGGCTTCTAGGAATGAGATGTTGATGTGCAGCTTTTTTAGCATATATAAGAATTTCTCATATTGCTTCTCTAATCTAGTTTTAACCAATCTTTAGGGAAAAGGAATTGGTGGCTTGTATGGATCAAGAGCCACATATTTATGCTCATCTTCCTCTTTTGCTTGTTTAGGCTTAGCTTGTGATTCCTCTTCCTTGTCCTCCCCTTTTTCCTCCGGCTCACCCAACTCCTTACCACTCCTAAAGGTTATGGCATTGCATTGCTCTCTAGGGTTCTCAATTTGGACAAGAAGTCTGTCAAAGTTTCTATTTGATAAGCTAGCTTGTTTTGCATTATATGTTTGCAACATCTTATTGTAAGTAGCTAGCGAATCAACTTTTGAGGCTAATTCCTTTATAGCTTCATTCATGGAATGATTTTGAGCTATGAGTTTTTCATTTTGTTTGGACTGAGTTACTATGAAGTTTTCCATAAGAGCCTCTAAATTGAATTTTGGCTAGGGTGAAGGATTAAAGGGCCACTAATTTTGAAATCCAAGCAGCTGCTTGAAATTGTTTTGAGGAGGCTGATTAGGATTCTCCTTATAGGAGAAATTGGGATGGTTCCTCCAACTTGGATTGTAAGTGTTGCTAAAAGGATTGTTTCTCTTATTATTACCCACAAAATTCATTTGCTCACAATTCTATTGTGTAGGGTTTCTAAGCTGACAGTCATTGGTTACATGGCTAACACATACAAATCTCACATGTAGAAGAAGAGGATGAATTAATAGTACTGATGTTCAATTTATTAAGCTTCTAAAATAGTGCATCTACTTTGGAAGATAGGTGATCTAGAACATTCAACCTCATAATTTCCTACTAGCTTCCTTGATGACTACCTCTCACTAGTCTTAGAATAGCGATTCTATGTCATATCCTCTATTAGTTTATAGTCATCATAAACAGTTTTATTCATTAAAGCTCCATCTGCTAAAGCATTAACAGACATGCGGGTGTTGTAAATCAATCCATTATATAGGTTACGGACTACCAACTACTGCTCTAACTCCTGGTGTGGGCACAATATCAGGAATTCCTTGAATCTTTCCCAAGTTTCATATAAGGATTCCCCGTATCTTTACGCAAAAGTGGTAATCTAATTGCGTAGGTGGATTGTCTTGTCTGGGGAAAAATACTTGGACAAAAACGTTTGTGAAAGTTATTGCCAAATGGTTATCGATTCGAATGGTAAGGAAAATAGCTAAGATTTAGCTTTGTCTCATAAAGAGAACAGAAACAATCTCAACTGAATAGTATCTGATGACACTCCATTAAGTTTCAGTGTGTCACAATACTCTAGGAAAACTTATAGGTGGCAATTTGGATCCTCAGTATGGGAATCTCTGAGTTGGTTTTGTTGAACTATCTGTAGTAATGACGGCTTTAGCTTAAAGTTATTAGCCTCAATTGTTGGCTTAACTATACTAGGATTTAAGCCTTGGGTAATCAGGGTGGTTAGATCATTCAATGAATAGTTATTATGGTCTGCCATTATAAGTGGTGTTTAATCTTGTTCCCTAATCTTTTTGCGTTGTGTGTGTTCAATTTTCAGATCAAAGTTAGCTAGCTATTTTCAGCCTTATCACATAAAAGAACATCAAACCTACAAAAGAAATCAAGGGGAAAAATTAGCAGAGTAAAATAGAAATATGCAGAAAAATAAAATCGATTCAGTTTAGTTAATTCGTAAAATAAACTAATATTGACACAATTGTTCTCTGGCAACGGCGCCAAAAAATTGTTGTGTGTATTTCAATAATATTGTAAGTGCACGGGGTAGCTATAGCTAGTCCGGCAAGTACGAGTTGTATCCAACATAGACCAATGTATCAATTACTAGACTTTCATGAAACCAACTATCTGAATTAATAAAATTCAAGAGAAGTATAGGATGACAATT
The DNA here is from genome assembly GCA_037074535.1 of Gleditsia sinensis. Taxonomy (NCBI): domain Eukaryota; kingdom Viridiplantae; phylum Streptophyta; class Magnoliopsida; order Fabales; family Fabaceae; genus Gleditsia; species Gleditsia sinensis. Next base: position 35,228,934 of record CM073471.1, read on the forward strand.
CACAAACAATAAAAGTAAATAGACAAAGAAATTCAATTATAAAAGACCTAGGATTAGGGTTCACCACACTTATAATATTCAACAAAGACAAATATTTCCAATTGTAATTATTTGATATATCGGGGATGGTCTATCCTCAATTCATTAATAGTCTATTTTAATGTTTAATAATTGTACCTAAGTTAATTTAATTACCCACTTTCATGGTTTTTAGCTTAACTTAAACCCTTTAAGTCATGTGCTAACCTACTAATTCAATTTTTAGAGGATCTTAAACTACTTTCGTGCTTAAAATAACCATAGTTAATTATTAGGTTCCAAAAGCAACTTTCACATTTCAGTCCATTAGTTATTTGCCTAAGATATGACAAGTATTGGCTAGACATTCATCAACACATATATGCATAATAGTTAAACCAATTATCTACAATTAATTACAAAAGGAATTCAATAATTTAATTCATTTCATCATAAGTGGGTTTCCCCAAATCTTAGAATAAAATCTTTCACATATAATTGAAATAGAAAGCAAAGCCAGTTTCATTAAATAAACCATAAGTTATTCAATACAATTAAGAAATAAAAGTAGAAGTAGAGAGATAGAGATAGAGATAGAAAGATAAAAGTCGGTATGAATCTGTGATACAATCTTCAACTGAATGCAAAACCTAATTTATGACTCAAAGAAATTGAAAACCTACTAAAACGCTAGTTCTAGTATATCCAGAATGTCTAACCTATAAAAAGAGGTTAAGTCCCATTATATATAGCTTCATGGCTACATAAAACCCTAGAAAATACGGTGATCTTCGGTCTCATAGCATAGTTGTGTCCTAAGACAAGGACTAGCTTGTGTAAAACTATAATTCTTCCTGCACAAGACATGGCCATGCCATGTTTTGTTCCTCCCAAACATGGTCTGATCGTGTAGAGGGTTGCCATGTTCCATTCTTGCCCTTCTAAAACCCATTTTTTTGTGCTTCCTCCTTAGCTTGCTTAGTCCAAAGAGCCCTTCAAATGTGCTTTCTCCCTTATTTTTGGGTCCTCTTGCTCACTTGAAAATAGAAAATACAATTAAACAATATTTAGAGCAATCAAATTAAAACATAACGGAAGTAAACAGATAGTCAGAAGTTAACTATGAATTAATGGATGAAATATGGTAATAAAACACACAAATTTTCCTTTTATTAGTGTCAGGGCAGTTCATGAATTCTGATAAGTCAAAGTTGGTGTTTAGTAAATCTACCCCTGACTTTATCAAAGAGGAAGTGTGAAACAAGCTGAAAATATCAATTTAGGAAAACCAGGGGAAGTAACTAGGGATGCTTATTGGTTGAGGATAGTAAAAAAAGCAATCTTTGACATGGATTTTGGATAGGGTGATAAAAAAAGCTAGAAAAATAATTGCTTATCACAAGGAGTCAAGAAAGTACTCATCAAAGCATTTATACAAGCCATCCCATCCAATGTAATGTCTCTAAATCTTTTCCCAAAGAATTTTTGTATCAAGTTGTGTTTAGAAGTTGCCAAATTTTGGTGGAGAAATTCTAACAAGGAGAAAGGTATTCATTAGATGAGATGGGAGAAGCTAACTTTGAGGAAAATGGAGAGTGTATGAGCTTCAAGTACTTTAGAAGCATGGAAATTGTTTTACTATTTAAGCAAACTTAGAGGCTTATGACAGAACCCAACTCTTTATGGGCATAGATTTTGTAACAGAATTACTTCCTAACTCTAACCTACAATAAGCTAAACAAGGGAGATGTGGCTTTTGGGTTTGGATAAGCCTACTAGAAGGCAGGGACATGTTGATTAAACGCTGCAATTGGAGAGTTGTTAATAGAGAAAAAATCAACATTTGAGGAGATAGATGGCAGCAAAGTGGTACAATTCTTGAGAACATTTCACACAGTAGCCTTTTGAAAGTATCATTTCTTATTAATTGTGCAGAAAATAAATAGTAGAGGTCTTAAGGGAACTTTTACATAGGCATTTGCTGAAAGAGATCCTAGCAACTCCTATCCTGTTAACAAATGTTAAAGATAGATTGGTTTGGCCACTATCTAATGACGAGGTGTACAAGGTGAAAAATGGATATGACATAATCATAAAGTAGGAAATAGGCAACAATAGGGACATGGCTTCATCTTTATGCCATAGTTAATCCTAAACTATGATATATGATATGGGATTCAAATGTGCCTCCTAAAATTAGAGTGTTCATGTGGAGAGTGCTGAACAATGCATTACCCACTAGAGATAATTTATTCAATAGAAAAATTTCCCAAGACTCACATTCCCAATATATAATAAGATTGTTGAAACTATGGAACATCCGTTCTTAGAGTGTGACTGGGTAAGGCCTCCTTTGTTTAGGACTAACATTTAGTGTAATATAAATTGTTAGGGAACAACTAGGATCAATGAGTGACTATTGAACTTAACTTAACATAACATCTCAAGTAATAGAATGTAGACGTTAAGGAAGTGAGTTCAAAAATTTCCATCCTAATGTGGTTTATATGGAAGGAAAGAAATGATAATTAGTTCAAAATCAACAAATCAAGCCAGAAAGAGTCACAAGAAAAACATAGATACTACAGAATAATCTTGCAACCAACCAAACTAGTAATCTAGTATAGAAATAACTAGAAACAAAGATAGAAAGGAAAGATCAGGGGAATGAAGCTTACCTTAAGAAGGGTGGTCAAAATTTATTGTCAATGCGGCTTTTTCCTCTTCTACTATAGAAAGTCATCTAGTAGTCCTAGTTAGAGATGAGGATGATAGATTACTAACTGGAATAGCTAAAGCGTGCTTGGCCTTTTCACCTCTAGAAGAAAAATCTAAAGAACTCAAGGAAGCTATAACTCTCACTAATAATCTACGAATCAATTGGATCATTTTTTAATCAAACTGTAAAAACTCGATTGAAGCATGCAATGGGAAGGTTCATTGGTGAAATATTAATGATATGATTTTGTTAATTAACAAAATTATTGATTCCAACAAAGATTTTTGGTTTCTATGGCTTCCATGGGAATGCAATGAAGTAGCCCACGCCGTGGTGAAATTAAGTGAGAGAGGGAGCCTCGGTGACACCCATGACATAGTTTTAAATTAATTCTTCAAGAAGAAGCCTGTAAAAGGGGAAGACCGACGGTGGTAGGAGAAAAAACATTGCAAAATCTGTAGGTGGAGTTCTTGATGCTCTAGAGTATGATGTTTCGTGAAGGTAAGCCTGATGAGTTTTTTTCTTGAGAGTTAGATTCAGGTTCAAAACTCTTGGGGCCCGTTTAGTACACTGGAATGAATTTGAGTGGGAATGGAAAGAGAAATGGAAATCCATTACCTCATTTGGTATGTGATGGAAAAATCTAAGGTAATGTAAGATTCCATCGTTTGGTATGGGAATAAAATGAAGGAATGGAAAAGCATTGTAGTTAAAAAGACTAAAATACCCTTATAATATAAAATGACCAAATCACCCATTTAATTAATAAAAAAGTACAAAAAACATAATTTCTAAAAATAAAATACATAATTTTATTAGATTTTATTTTTAAGAGGTGTATCTTTTTTATAAAATATTTTTTAAATATTTAAGTTAATTTATAACAAGTTTTTAACTTTAAAATAAGATTGTGAAGAGTAATTTAATAAGTAAAAAAAAGATTTTATTACCTTATATTTTTAGTTTTAATGATACTTTTATTTGGGGAAGAAATCACAATATTTCACTGTATTTTCTTATTTGAAAATGAGAAGTAATTTTTCAAAAAGGTTCTGATGCAATCGTGCACCTTCATCTTCTTCTTCATGGTACATCTTTGTTCTAACCATACAAGTACATATGTATACATATATATATATACATAGATATATACATATATATATCTATGTATATATATATATGTATACATATTATGCATATAAGGCAGAGAGACATTTGAGTGAACCTTGACTATGCATTTCTCAATTGGAAGAGTGTTAAACTTTGGTTTTTTAAGCTCGTTTGCTTGCCTTAAACTCACTCTCACTTAACAATCCTTAGTTTTGTTAGATTCATCTTATCACCTACACAAAATAGAGACAATTAAAGAAAGCCTATGAATTGAAAAATACCTAAAAAATTTGACACCCTACTAAAAAAATCATGAATGTGATAACAGTCACTCCAAGCAGCATTCTGCAACCTAGCAAAAGTTTCTATAGCATGGTAACAAGAGGGTAAATGAAATGAAGAAAAGAAAAATAAAAGAAAAATAAACACTAAATTAATTAAGAAGGTCTATATATAATATAATTAAGAAACCCAATATTATACAAATCCATTACAAGGATGTATGTAAAACTAGATAATTAAGAACTTACCACAATTATTATAATTATTTTTTAACTGTCACACAGAGTTCTCCCCATCTTGTTCAATCTCGGAAGCTGCTTCATCTTCCTCTTGCAAGCAATCAATGGCAAAAGCTCCATGGCCCTGGCCAAATGCCTTAATGTGGTCTTTTAAAGATCTCTTGTGTCTGAAATCAGACCCACAAAGACAATACCATATTTTGCCACAATTCTTCTCATGAGTTCTCCAATCACCTTTCACTGCAAATGCTTTGCCACATTTTCTGTACATGTAGGGTTTGATCCCATGCTTCCTCTTATAATGTGTTTGAAAGGTTTTAAAATCCTTGAGAGGCCTTGCACTTGGGTGGTCAATGTTGTGCTTGTAACTTGGTGCCCAACAAAAGCATGGAAGCCTAAGCATGGCTGTCGGTTGTGTTCCTCTTAGAGAATCTGGTCCTTTTCTGTATTGAGATCCATGCCCCCACATATGCATCTGTAAAAGCCATGAGGAATGGTAAATCAGAAAAAAAAGAAAGAAATAGCAATGCTGAAATGAAAACAGCTTCTACATGTTGGAGGCTTGAGGATATTAGCTTTTACATGTTTCCTTTAGGATTTTTATAGTTTTCTACATAATTGTTTCTTCTTTTACAATTAACAGTTCATACAATGATGAAATGAAAACTAACCATTTTAGTGAGCCTGCAGTTTTTGTAATATTTTGTGGTAAATCAATGTTGCAATGTGTTAGGCATTAAAACTAAAAGATTCATATAACTAAAAGGATGACTAAATTCTGATTCAAGAAGTGGTTTTTAATGGTTTACATGGTACTATTGATTTAAAGGTTCTGCATCTTAGAAAAAATAGTGAAGAGTCTATTTTTTTTTATAGAAAAAGAAATTTTATTAAGAAAGAAGAGAAATACAAAGAGAAGAGGATAAAAAATCCTCCACAAGAAAGCTACTAAAAAGGAAGGTGATCAGGCCTTGCCTAATGGACCTCTAATCACTAAAGTCTATTGCATAAGGCAGGCAAAAAAGAAGAGAGGCATTGGAGGGCATATTCTAGGAAGAAGAAAAATAATAATGATGTGGGGGAAGTTGGGGTAGGTGGAAGAATAACTAACTGGTATATGAGGTATGGGTATATGTGAAGGAGTGAGAAAGAATTCTGTTAGAAGAAAAGAGGTATAAGTAGGAGTGAAAGGAAGGGTTTATGCATGCAGAATGTGGAGTGATTCTGGGGAGAGGCTGACTGCTATAGTGTCAGGAGTTATATGTGCTTGCTGATTTTGATTAGGGAGGTCTTAAATAAAATAATAGAGAAGTCACATCAAAATGGCTCTGTATATGTCTGTGTTAGGATGCTGAGATCTTTGTAGTATTCTACCAATTACTAAAACTTTTCTACTTGTGCCTTGTCGCCATCTAAACAGGCAGGTCAATTACAGGATTGTAAAAATCAACTTTTTTTTGGGAGATATTTAGATGAATAAAAAGGCAGACTAAGTATGAAACAATACATAGATATTATGAGAAAGACAGGCATGCTCCTTCTTCTTCCAATCAACCATGGTCACCAAGGCCAAGCTTGAGTTGACCTTTATAGACCATGTAGTTTCATAGTCCGCAGTTAGCTAGCAGGTGCTTATTTATTGAATTGATGGTAGTAGGGATGTCTCCCAGGCAAAAGAGTGTAATTTATACCTAAAATAGGCCAAAAAGATTTACCATAAGCCAAAAATCTTTATTAGGCCCCCATTTTGTAGCAAATCGTGTATATACATATTCTTGATCTTCAGATTACCTGTGTTCTACATATACTAAGTTCACTAACCTCTCAAATCATCAATGTTAGAGATTATGATATGAATATTCATAAGTTTTCACTTACTAATTTAAACTTAAAGTTGTTCTTAACATTGAAGCAAAGCCTCTTTGACCATGGGGTAAGAAATTCAATCCTGATTGCTCTTATTTTTTATAATTCAATGAAATTTCTCACAAAGTAAGTAAACCTAAAAGACTATCGTATTAAGAGTGTTTTAAAAATTATAATAAAAACATTTATGGACCTTCCCTTAACTATTCAAGCACTTGAGTTGAAATGGTCTTTTAACAATCAACACACATATAGCTAGGTGTGGACGATGCAGTATGCATAAGTGTAGGTTGAAGACCATAGGACAAGAAAAGAGCTTTTAGCTTACATCAGTTGGTTGAAGCCTTCTCATTTTTCATGATCATATGGAACATTTTAGTCTGGTCTTCCTCAATCATCTCCCCAAGTATATCAGCCTTTTCTTTTGAATATTCTGCACTGCACTGCTTTTCCTCTTGCTGCCACCCCAAGTATTGCATTTGCTGATATGAACAAAGTTATCAAATATTTACTGATACAACAGACAAAATATTTAAATAGGAGATCATAGTTAGCATCACTAACTAAATTTATTGATGGCTTTGTGTACCCCCAGAGTTAATAAACCACACACGGTTCTTTTGGGTTCACACTTTTCTTTGTTCTATTCTAGAATAGATTTTTCATATCTTCCTTTGCTTGATAATGAATGCATGTAGGAAAAATTGTAAAAATGCATATTATCTCCATCTACACAAACACATGCACAGATCCCACTCCACCCTTTCTACTTGAGCAATTATGATGAGCATTCCATGCATTCTGGTAAAAGAAATATAAAGTTTAGGAACTCAAAGTAGCAGAACATTTTAATGATTTGGGAGATTCTTTTGAAAGTTGTCAGGAGTTGTCCATGTGGAAAGAGGTATATTGAAGGTTTACCTACTTGTAAGAGAAGAATTTGAGCCTTTATTTTCTTTTTGTCCCCCTTGTTAAGGAGGCATATCTTGTCCTCTTCCTGTAATGGAAATTCTAATATTTTCTTAGAAAAATTTTATTTTTTATAGAAAAAAGGATTTGATTTTGGACCTCATTGTTAGGGTCAAGCACTTACCAGTAGGATTAAGCACTTACTATTGTACCAATAGCTTGAGCTGTTAGTAAGAGTGCAACTTTATCTCCTTATAGTTTCTAAAATCTACATTAGGCATGAAGGGTTGCACCCAGAATATGCCCATGATTAGGTATACTAAGTCTAAGAATCCTAAGGAAAATACTGGTCCAATAAGGCAAACATTTAATGATAATAATAATAATCATCATCTAATCTTTGGTATAGCTATAAATAGTACACAAGACAGTACTGTTTTGATGTGGATGGTTCAAATTCAAGAGAATATTTAAAGGAAAGATGATACTTGATAGATATTATTGACAGTTGTGTTTGACAGAGGAAGTTAAGCCTGAATTCTTTATTTCCAAGTTGTTTTTGAACAATTACTGCTCTTAACCAGCATGTAATAATTCTTGTGTATCATATGTTAAAATTGTATAATTTTGTAGAATTATGATTATGCCATAGTGCCTAAAATTGAAGTTAATTTACTTAGCTAGTCAGGGTCCATGTATAAGATACACTGCCATGTTTACCTTTTTACAGTCCTTTATCTGATGCACATTTTTCTTTTGGCAGGTTCAATATTGTTGGGTAGGTATTCTTGAGAAGTCATATAGACTAAATTTTCAACATCTTTCACTATTCACCAAGAGGTCAAACTTATGTGGGATGTGGATTTCCAATAATACATTTCAAGCTTTAACTGTTGGTTCCTTTCTATTTTTAGTGGGCAGTAACAATAAGTGTAGAATTTTCACTTGCACAAGTGATTCAAGTTGCTTGGGTTAGGGGTGGGTAGTAGACAGTGTGAGTGATCATATTGCTAATTTTCTTTCCTGCTGAATCCAAAATGGGTTTGAGAAGAAGGAACATGGTGTTTAGTTTGATGATAACAATTCATGTAACATTGTGCAAGGCTACAAGAGGATTTCAATTGTGTTGAACCTGGAATTTAAACATATGCTCATAATTGTGCTGCCACTGTTTTTGTGTTGATTTTTTTTTGTAAAGTGTATAATATTATCTTCTGATGCTGAATTAGACATTGAAAAAAAAAGTATAAGATCAACTATATATATCAAAAATGAAGTTCATATTCTTAAGTACTTGCTCTTTAACCTGGCTAGCAAACTTGATTCTTATCTTTTTCTATGTGTAAATTTTTGTTTTTATGTACACTATTTGTAGAGAGTTCTTGAAAGTGCGCATTTCATTTGTAGGTATGTGGCAAGTGAGTTGACATCAGATATCATTGTTAGTGTAGGGGATATAAAGTTTTATCTACACAAGGTATGCCTCAACCAAGTAATCTTTCTAGTCTTGAGAAATTTTATATTAGCTGTTAGCAGTAATTTGTCTTAGAGGCCCCAAAACCTAAATCGATGCCATTGTTGTGTGGCAAAATGATGCAGAACATGGCACTTGAATTCAGGATTATTTACTACAATTTCAAACCATATTTGCCATCAACCATTCATTCATCCATATTCTTTTGCCAAAATGCTAAAATATATTCTCCTTTCTCATTGCATAAAGGTGACAAACTCAGTGGCTCAACTAATTGTTTACTTGCACATTGCCGTATGTTAGGCTAATAGGTCATGGTTAACATTAAAAAGAAGTCATTTATTGTTGATAAGGATAGTTATGTGACTAAACTTAGTAATATAACTCTAATAGGGAGAAGGAGTGAGATAAGGGCTTTTATTAGTTTTCATTCAGAGTTATCAAACCCTGTAATGAGCTATTTTTAAAGCTTCATGCAAAACAAGGTTTTTAATACCAGTTAGGCTTCTAAGGAATATTTTTTTAAATCAAATTTGATTATCAGTTAGGTTTTTATTAATTTCATTCTCCAAGACTTATGCTTTTCAATTGTGTCATAATAGGTTAGGCTACCTCTTTCATTTTTAAATTTGTTCTCAACTATTATTACTTGTCTGCTATAAATAAAAATGGTTTTGAAGTTTATCATGCATGCTATCTTGCAAAAGCACACAAATTACCCTAAGCCTCATCCACTACTACTTACACCCCTTGAACTTGTCTCTAATGACTTACAGGGTCCTGCTCTAATCAAAACCGTTTCATGGTTTCTCTTATTATAACAATTATTTAGGTGCATATTCCTAGTTTACGTGGGTTTACTTACTCAAAAGCAAACTTGGTGCATTTCAAGATTTTCTTAAGTTCAAACACATGGCAGAACTTGAATTTCACCCCAAAGTTAAAGCCCTTCAAATAGAATGAGGGAGTTTTGTGTCTGTGTCTTGTAGGGATGATGCCTTTCTTACAACAACATATCTCATCAATTTACTTCCTACTCTCAATTTAAATAGTCCAACAACCTTTTAGAATACTTTATTTTGCTCCTCCTCACTATAATTAGTCAAAAATAATTGGTCATTCTTGCTTTTCATACCTTAGGCCATATAATAAATATAAACTTCAGTTTAGACCACTTTAATGTGCTGTAATGGACTATAGTGACAAACATAAAGGTTATAAGTCTTTAAGTCCTTATGGTAGAATGTTTATTTCTAGTGACGTTATCTCCAATGAGATTCAATTCCCTTTTTCCTCTAATCCTTGTTTAAGGCCCAAACACTTAATTTTGTTCCTTCTTTGTCTTCTTTTATCTCTTCAGTTATTCCTACTATTATTCCCTCATCTAATGCCTAATATTTTGCTAATGTTTACCAGCTACAAGATATTCCCAGTGTCCCAAACATTATCACTTACTTACTTGTGCATTTGATTGAGAATACTGATGTTGAATTAGCATATATATATTCATAATGAAAGCTTACAACATTTGTCATCATTAGTCTCAATTTTTGAAAACACCCTAAAATCTGTATGATTTAAGTAAGATTCTAACTTTAGAACTTCAAGAATAATTATTGTATTTTAGTTTTCTAGTTGCTAGCCATAGGTGGGTTTTATCTAGATGCATGTAAATCATGTATTTTGTGTTGAAAAATATGCTTTTAATGGGTATTAATTTTGCATAGAATGGCTGGAATAAAGGTTATAAGTCTTTAAGTCCTTATGGTAGAATGTTTATTTCTAGTGACGTTATCTCCAATGAGATTCAATTCCCTTTTTCCTCTAATCCTTGTTTAAGGCCCAAACACTTAATTTTGTTCTTTATTTGTCTTCTTTTATCTCTTCAGTTATTCTTACTATTATTCCCTCAACTAATGCCTAATATTTTGCTAATGTTTACGAGCTACAAGATATTCCCAGTGTCCCAAACATTATCACTTACTTACTTGTGCATTTGATTGAGAATACTGATGTTGAATTAGCATATATATATATATTCATAATGAAAGCTTACAACATTTGTCATCATTAGTCTCAATTTTTGAAAACACCCTAAAATCTGTATGATTTAAGTAAGATTCTAACTTTAGAACTTCAAGAATAGTTATTGTATTTTAGTTTTCTAGTTGCTAGCCATAGGTGGGTTTTATCTAGATGCATGTAAATCATGTATTTTGTGTTGAAAAATATTCTTTGAATGGGTATTAATTTTGCATAGAATGGCTGGAATATTGCTATTCTGGCCAAGATTTAAATGATGTATGCTTGTATGAGGATGAAGAATTAAGAAATGGAGGGTTGTTAACCAATAAATTGATTTCTATACATATTATGCCTTTGATGTTGGTATTGGTTTAATATGTTATTATAATTTGTGCAATATTGAATTAAGATGTTTATTTTGATTCATGTATGCCTAAAAATAGGATAGAAGTTCCTGAACATCGTAAGTGGATGGATAATAGGGTGGTCCTGCTAAGAGATCAATTACATATGAGTTTATGGCAGGAGTTGTTGAGTTTAGAGTTTGCTTGTAGTCAAGATCATTTTAAAAGTGTAGGAAAGTTTAGGTGTCCTTGTAAAAAATGCAAGTGTCAGAAGTATTGTTCAGTTGATGAAGTGAAAACCCATCTTTGTATGAAGGGATTTATGAGTAATTATTATTATTGGACCAACCATGATGAATCATGACCTCTCTTTCCACCAATGGTTTCAAGAAACTCATATTATGGAAGTAGTGACTTTCAGGCATGCTTTAATGATCAGGAACAAATGGTAATGGATGCTATTGGACCATCTATTGGTAATTATATAGAGCAATAAGGTTTTGCTCATTGCGAACAGAGGGATAAAGATCCTAACCCGGAAGCCAATTTTTTTTTTAATATATTAGAAGCTGCGCATGCTCCTTTGTATGACGGTTGTCAAAATTATTCTGAATTGTCAGCTGCAGTGGAAGCTTTGGGTATCAAGTCGGACTTCAACATTTTTGAGAATTGTTTCAATCGGTGGGTACAATTTATGGGAAATGCATTGCCAAATGAAAATCGTATGCCTAAAAACCTCTACCGTGCAAAGAAATCAGTGGAGCAATTAGGATTAGGTTGTTTAAAAATTTACTGTTGTCGAAACGGATGCATGATTTATTATAGTCCTCTTGATTTGGAGCTTCGTCATTGTAAATTTTGTGGTGAAGAGTGTTACAAAAGGGTCATCAGAAATGGCAAAGTAAGAGAGCTTCCAGTGAAAAAAAATGTGGTATTTTCCACTTATTCCAAGGCTACAAAGACTTTATTCGTCAATGCAAACTGCATGTCAAATGAGATGGCATCGGGAAACTGTGAGGGTAATAGGCTCTTTGTCTCATCCATCTGATAAAACAGGTCAGACTTATTCATGTTGGCCAGTTATTGTTACCCCTTACAATCTTCCCCCTTGGATGTGTATGAGAAGAGAGTTTTTGTTCTTGACCATTATAATCCCTGGTCCTTCCAATCCAAAGAATAGAATTGATGTGTATTTGCAACCACTTATAGATGACCTCAAACTTTTATGGAATACTGGTGTCACGACTTATGATGTCTGACTAAAACAGAACTTTAACATGAAAGCTTGTTTGTTGTGGACCATTAATGACTTTCCTGCATATGGGATGCTTTCAGGTTGGATGACAATGGGAAAACTTGCTTGTCCAATATGTATGAAGTGTTCAAAGGCATTTACCCTTCGACATAGTCAGAAGACGTCTTTCTTTGATTGTCATCGAAAATTCTTGCCACTTGATCATAGTTACAGAAGGAATAAGAATGCTTTTCGGAAGAGACATACTGAAACATCTTTACCTCCACCTCGATTAACAGGTGAAGAAGTGTTGCAAAGGGTTAGACATATGCCTAGCATAACTGAAAAGACATATGATAATATCCCAGGGAATGGAGTTATTCACAATTGGATGAAGCAATCTATATTTTGGGAGTTACCATATTGGAAAAAAAATCTTCTTCTACACAATCTAAATGTTATGCATATTGAGAGAAATGTCTTTTTGAATATTTTATACACTGTGATGGACACTAAAGGTAAGACAAAAGACAATTTTAATGCAAGGCTCGACTTGGCAGAAATTTATAGATGGAATGAATTAGAGCTGCAGGATGGAAGAGATGGCAAGCTAATTAAACCCAAAGCAAAATACACATTAACTAAGCAACAAAGATTAGCTGTGTGTGAATGGATCAAAAAATTGAAACTGCCAGACGGATATGCCTCTACATTATCAAAGTGTGTTGACATGAGAGAAGCAAAGTTGTTTGGCCTGAAAAGTCATGATTGTCATGTGTTTATGCAACGTTTGCTCCCAATTGCATTCAAAGTTTTGCCAAAGCCTATTTGGAACACACTCACAGAATTTAGTCAGTTTTTTCGAGAATTGACTTCCCCATTGTTGCGAAAGGATACTTTACATGTGATGGAGCAAAACATTCCAGTCATTCTTTATAAATTAGAACACATTTTTCCTCCAAGTTTTTTTGACTCAATGGAACACCTTCCAATTCATTTGCCATACGAAGCAAGGGTTGGAGGTCCAATGCAATATCGATGGATGTATCCATTTGAAAGGTAGAGTTACGTCTCCTTTTTGTTTTTTTTTCTTAAATGATGGAATCGTATTCATAGTACTAAATGTATCAATTAAGTGTATTAGGTTTATTCACACACTAAAAGACAAGGTGAAGAACACAGCTGCAGTTGAAGGATCAATTTGTGAAGCTTATTTGGTAGAAGAGACCTCTACATTTGCATCCTACTATTATCCACCTGATGTTCCATGTAGAAGGACTCAAGTACCACGAAATGATGATGGAGGTCAAGGTTGTTCAAATAGACCACCGCTTTCTATCTTTAATTATCCTGGTCGTCCAACCGGAAGATGCATATACTTCATGTTAGAAGAAAGGGACTTGCAAACCGCACATTTATATGTTCTTCTAAATTGTCCTAAAGTGGAGCCATTTTTAACGTAAGTGTATAAAATGCTCATTTAAGTGTTATATATATCACTATAAATTGTTCTAACATGTTTTCTAAATGTAGCACATATACTAATATGTTACAAGAATGTGGGATGAGTGACTCGGAAGTGGACAGACAAATCTCCACAATGTTTCCTATTTGGTTTAAAGAATACATATGTTCCACGAATTCTCCTTAATTCCTTATTTTCTAACATTTTGCTTCTTATGTGAGACTGACTTAAATATTTGATGACTAGGTGTTAAATAATAATGTTGAAGATGCCTTTCTAAAGAGTTTGGCATGGGGTCCTCAAAGAAAAGCCAACAAATGGCCATCATATTATGTAAATGGTTATAAATTTAATACAAAAGATCATGGCCAAGGTATGGGTACAACAAATTTTGGTGTATGTTGTCCAGGTGGTACGGATGAAACAACAGAAAATAATTATTATAGGGTTTTAACATACATTATTGAAGTACACTACACAGGATCGCCTATAAAGGTGTTAGTTCTATTCAAATGTGATTGGTTTGATCCCACCTTAAATCATAGAACAAAAGTAGATAACTATGTGATTGTTGAGGTTAGAACATCCAGGAGATATAAAAATTATGACCTTTTTATATTTGCACAACAAGAAATGCAAGTATATTATACACAATATCCTGAAGGGCAACGTGATTGGTTAGTAGTGATCAAAACTAAGGCACGAACCACAATACAAACTGCAATAGAAACTAAAATGCCTGAAAGTGATGCTCCATACCAAGAAGAGTCATCAATGCAATCGCCTGTGATAGTTGCAAATGACAATCTCGAGTAGAGTCTTGTTGATATTGAAGGCCCTGTGGATGAAGTATATGGTTCTTCTTTGAACCTACATGAAGTAGATGCAGATATAGATATTGAAATAGAAGATGTGGATGAAGAAGATACTGAGGAAGAAGGAGAATGGGAAGATGAAGAAGAAGAGGAAGAAAATGATAATGATGATGTTTAGGTATTGTTAGGTTTCATTTTACTAAGTGTATTATGCAGATCATATATTATGTATTTTTGAAGTAGATTATAAATCTATGGTAGTATGGTTATGAGTTTCATTATCATTGTCTTTTGTAATTATTTTTATTTTTTATTATTAAATTGTCATTAAATTTCATTGAAATACATGATTATGATTATCTTTTTGTCTATAGATAACAGGTAGAGGAAGGGGAAGAGGTAGAGGGCGGGGACGGGTTATCTCTCAGCCATATACACAGTCAGACACATCACCTGTTGTTGACATAGCTCACCTTGACCAGATCTACATTGGACATACACCTACTTTATCTCCCTTTTCCCAGACTTGTCATACTTCTACTCCATCTTCCCATTCACAAGCATCTCATTCCAGTGCCTCATCTACTCATCTTTCTAGTACAGTTGCCCCTACCCTACCTACATATACTATATGTACCCCATCTCCTAATCAATCTGCATGTCCAAATGTTGAACCAGTTCCTTTCACACAGACTATTCAGTGGGGAACAAGGGATATAGATAGTCGAATTTGGATTAGATCTGCATCTGGAAACACGTAAGTAATATGTGTGTGTGTGTGTGTGTATGTGTGTTTTGTCAGTATATTTATTTAAATTGATATCTATACTTTCAGGTTTTATCCTGACATCTTAACAAGAGGTGTCATCACAACAATTTTCAAGAAAAAATTTGAAGGTGCTTGGTCGAGTTGGGGAAAAGTTGACAACAATACCATTCAAATGCGGTTCGAGGAGTTCAAGGTAATATGTAACATTTCCTATCATATTTATTGATATCTTTTTTAAAAATGTGTGAATGTTATGTTAATTTGTTTACTTTCTTTGTCTAGGCAAATTTTAAGTGGTTGGACAATGATGAACATAATATTAAAAGGTCATTTGACAGAAGGGGATCAACAACACTGAAAAATACATTGTTTAAGGTGCGTAGCGGTGAGGACAAGGGTGTTTGGATTCCACCAGAGAAGCTACAACAATTAAGGGCTGAATGGGATAGTGAAGACTGGCAAGATAAAGCCAGAAAAAATAAACAAAATAGACTTTCCAAAGAAGGACTTAATGTACATAGTGGAGAGTCTATATCTGCACGAGAGCATGCCAAAAGAATGGTGAGTAATTTCTCTCAAATATGTAGTGATTTAAGTTCTTACTTTAATATTATTTAACTTTTTATTATTTTAGAGGGTGAAAATGAATAAAGAACCGACATGTTTTGAGTTGTATGAGCGCCTTCACCGGCCCAAAGGAAAGCCATCACAGTGGTTCAACGACCAGTAAGGAAGAATTGCTGTATGTAGTCACTACTCTTTTATTTTCATTTCTTTACAAATATTTATTTTGTTTAATCATTTTCTTTTTTCAGGAAATGTATCGAACAAAAATAGTTGAGAGACAGTCCGAATCTCAGAGCGATGAGGGTTATAGCCAACACTCCACTCAACATTCAGACAATGTTGTTTATTTGGATGTGGTTGGCGGCATGAACAATAAAGGACAGATATATGGACTGGGATCTCAAGCACATAATGTATTGGCAGCAAGTTCTTCTTCTAGGTCTTCCGCTTCTGATGAAGTCTCAGTAAGTTCCTCTTCTGTTGTGAATGCAAAAATTGAGGCTTTATCTGCACGGCTCAAACAGAGTGAAGATGAAAATTTTATGTTAAAGCAAAAGGTTGAGGAATGAGATCGGATGTTTCGGCGCCACATGATAGATGGTACTATAAGAATGCCCTCCTCGTCTCCACCTAGAGAAGAAGAGAATAATAACAATGAGCAAAATAGTTATGCTGCAGATGGATCATGATAGTTTGTGTTATTTATGACTCTGTGTTATGTATGTTTGATTGGTAATATTTTCATGTAATGTCATGGGATTATTAAAATTTTTGTTGATATGTTTATGGATGATAAGAGGTTTGACATTATGTAAAATGTATGTTGATATTTCTGCCTGAAATGGTTGGTTTTTGGCTGTTGTGTTGGTTGATAAGTTTCAGATTTTAATTTTTTTATTTTATATTTTCTTGATATTAGAGACGGAATATTCTCTCTCTAAAATGAGAGACGAATCTGGAATCAGACACGAAAGTTTCCGTCTCTGAGTCTAGAGACGGAATATTCTGTCTCTGAGTTCAGAGACGGAATTTAAAAAAAAATTAGAGACGGAATTTAAATTCTGTCTCTAAATTTTAGCGACCCCATTTTTAGAGACGGAATTATTTTTATCTCTGATTCCGTCTCTAACTGCGTTAGAGACGGAATTTTTCTTATTTAGAGACGGAAAAATTCCGTCTCTAAATACGATTTTCCTAGTAGTTGTTTAAATATAAAAGTCAACACAATAACACATCATCCACTGGACAAATCCTAATATAATGGATTAAAAATACAAATTAAATGCAATGTTACCCACATAACTACTTGATGTAATCACATATCACTGGACAATAGTTAAAAAAGGGTTTAAAACTCAAAATCCACTATAATTGACTCATTTTAATACAATACAATCAACTGAACACATAACTACTTGATGTAATCACGTATGATGATTTTCTTAACATCCGGTGGGAGGGTGGGGAACATAATCAACATCGCTTTATCTCTTCCTATCATTATGGCCGCCTTCGCCATCTCCTCTCTTGTGAAACCTAAGACCTTAGTCAACTCGTCCCACAATTTTTCTGTCTTCTCAGCTAGGTTTACCTTGTGTGCAATACGATGAAGTTGGGTTGCAATCTCCCTTGTGGATTCCATGAATTCTTTCTCTATCATGTCAAAACCATTGGACAGAGAATCCGCAAGGACATCACTATCGTTTCTACATCTTTTTGCAAGCCTGAAGTTACTTCAGTACTCGGAGTTGATGGTTGCTCAGAAAATAAACCATTCTGCTCATCATCTTGGTTCATATTCATTTCCCCAACACTGTTAATCACTTCAGCAGCAAATGGACTCACATCAGTATTCAGAATATCAGTTATTTTCTCTACATCCCTCCCAGAAGCCCTGTCTTTTGCCCAGATAATGCACAGATTTTCAAAATGAGGAAATGACTTAAATATGAAAGGAGCTGCTATCTTGTGCGACTGCATGAAATAAATGAAGTTTAATGAGAATATAAATTATGTTAACGAAAAAAATAATAATAATTATCCGATGAAGTATTATAACTCTAACCTTGAGGTACTCATCTTACATTGAATTCAGAGTTGTTACAGTATTGGTGTCAAGATTCCAACCAAATCTACTAGTATTTGGCCCATGTATCATATCATAGACAACTTGCCAAGTTGTCTTCAATGTTTTTAGCCTCGATTGTATATGGGGCATTCCTTTTATCCCACACCCAAGAACTCTCTCATTTATGTACCCTTCAATGTAGGTCAAATAGATTAGCTGAAATCCATTGTCCACCATATATTTCCCATTAGTCTTCATTTGTACAAGACACTGTACAAGTATGTTATCTTGCTCGGAGGTCTAGACATGGTTGCTTCCTTGACTATTACCCACGTCCTCCATTAAAGCACTAAAAAAAACAAACACTGCACCAGTCAGAAAATATAAATATAAGACATTAACAAAATAGAGAATAAACATTACAAGTATCAATCACAAAGATTGCTTAAAAGTACAACCTCACAAATAATATAATGTCATGGTACAACCTCGAATATAATGTAATGTTAAAGTATATTAAAAAAATATAGATTCATACAAACTCGCAAATAATATATTAAGGCAACACTAATACAGATGACAAACGTCCTAAATTCTCCTAACATCATTAAACATTTCATTAGCTAAAAGATCATGCCAGTTGCTCCAAGTGTTAGATGTTTCTATAGTTAATATTTGGTTGTCCCCGTCAATTTGGTTCTCATTCTTATACTCAGCCTCCATATCATCATGTATGGGATCATATCCATTGTATTTCTTACACAAATTATGTAGTATACAATATGCCATGATGACATGATTATGTGTTCTCAAAGGATAGAACGATGGGTGCCTAAGTATAGCCTAACAATTTTTTAGCATCCCGAAACACCGTTCAATGATGTTTCTTGCTGATGAGTGTTTCATATTGAAATGCTCTTGTGTAGTGTTTGGTTGGCACCCTTCTCTCTAATCATTCAAATGATATCTTTGACCTCAGTATGGTATTAAGAATCCCTCACAATTTGTATAACCAGCATCAACCAAGTAGTAAAACCTTACATAAAACATGTGTAAATTCATATAGTTAGCTAATGTAGTTCAAGGATAATTTTTCATTTAACAAAAATGTTGTTAGCATACGCACCATGTGAAACTTTTAGGCCACTATTTACTCTGCTAATTGCATCACATAAAATTTTGCCATCCGCTGCATATCCTTTCCATTTAGGGAAGACGTAAATAAACTCTCCATCTAACGAACAAACTCCCAATACGTTCGTGGATATCACCCTTTTTCTATTACGATTTTTTGATTTATGTTCCATTGGCACTTTAATCGGTATGTGAGTTTCATCAAGGGCACTAAGATAATTCTAACATCCACATAAACTATTCAAGTCAGAAATAATAGTGCAAATATCGGAGAAGAACCATTTAAGAAATTTGGTCAAATTAACTATAGATTTTATACTCACCTTGAACCATTTCCATCTATTATCTGTTGAATTCTCACCAACTACCTCTGTGATTTTAAATAGCTCTCCATGTAACCGCATCATAGCTTTCAGAACCAAGTTAAAATACTTGCTAATTGTTTCCCCAGAGCTCCCAAACTTATACTGTATGACTCTATTCGTAACGTCATGAGCGAGAATGTGAAGAAACATTGCTACTTGCTCATCAACCAACATGTTTTTTGAAGGTTTTAATCCCTCAATATTATCAAGCATGGAACATAGATGATCAAACGTTGACCTATACATCGTAAGTTGGTTATACCACATATTGTTAGTAGAGTAAACCATATTTCTAAGGTGGACCCTCTTTTGGTGGAAATCTAAATTGTATCTGATGGTGAGTCTACTTAATAACCTACGATGATGAAGGGCAATAACCACATAGATCATAATGTGCACTTTACGCAATGTGTTAGCAATATTCAACTACCAGTATAATACAACATGCAGGACTTGCATAGTTGTTTGCTCCATTCTAGAAGAGAGAAAATATACCTTTAAAAACACGAGAGAGATGATCACATTGTGTAGTGGACAATAAATAAATATAGACAAAAGAACAACCACTTAAAAGAATTCATGAACAATACATTGTTGTCAAACATTGTCGTCAAAATACAATTCACTTCTAACACTTAAAGCCTATGAGGAAGGAAGGTCTACCCTTCTTTCCTTTTCAATAAAAGATATACATTACAACAGAGTAAAAAGTAAAGAATACAACTATGATGATGAGATATCATCAAGAAATAATTTTAAAAAAAGTAAATTAGTAATCAAATATAAATCTCACATTGCATTTATGTTATAAAGCTAAAAAAAATAAAAATAAAAATCCTATAAATAGAGAATAGGGGGGAGAATAATTATTTATATTTTTATAAAGCAAAAAAAACCTAATAAGATTATATGTGAAAACAGACTCCCTTAATGATCTCATCAACCGTATGTACTTGTCTCTTTAGAGAAACCAAATGATATTATCATAAAGGGAAGAGACAAGATGAGGATAAGATATGAAATTTTATAAAAAAAAACACGTATTAAAGTGACCACCTGTAGGAAAAGTTATTGGATTCAACTTCAAGCCCTATATCCACATATACATCATTCACAATCTCGTATCTAATTTATATCAATCGAAGTCATTCATAATCAAGTAAATTCCCTTTAGTTTTAAAAGTTTAACTTCACCTTATAATGTAGAATAGACTCTTAGCAAGAAAGGAACCCACAAATTTTATATCAATACATTTAATGAAAAAAGTTCCTAATATCCATGTGGGTCAATCAAAGAGTCTTTCTATTTTTCATCTAACTTTGTATCTGATTACTTACTACCATATCGGCATTAGTTATCATCATATCTTAATGTAAATATATGTCAATCTTTCAAAAGTTACTACCTTGTTTATCTGCCAAGCCATCTGATGAAATTCAATTCCAGAATTATCTAATCAGTCATATATATATGTTTCCATCTTGTCTTTTCAGTTTTACAAAAAACATGTAGAGTGCAGAAGTCCACAAGTTAGTAAAATGCAGTGTTTTTCCAAGAAGTTTCTATTGTCCAAATCATTTAAGTTTCAATTTTTCTTCTTTGTGATCATTTATCTTCACCCTTGTGGTTAAAGATTTTGGGCAAGTGTGACTTTGGTTGCACTGCTGTTATCTATAAGGCATAGCCTGGCATGCTATATATGACCCACAAATACCACTAAATCAAAATTAGCTAGTAGCCTGGCCTTCTATTTACATTATTAAGGACAGTTTCTCATATCTCCAGGCTACTCATATAGACTATATCTCCACCACAAAAGTGCTAGCCAAGCCCACAGATCTTCAATCAAATGTCTAGCTATAACCTTTTTCTCAACCATAGATACTGGTTCACTCAGCCCTACTACAATAGAGCTATGCTCTCAAATATAGGTTATTTAACACCAACCTTATCTATTTCACAGCTCAAGTTGCACATTGGTTTTAATAAAGTCCCATAAATTCATTACTTATTTACTTCTAATTACTTAACTCATAATAACATTCAATTAATTTAACCAAGCAAAATTTCAAGGTTTAAGGTCTACCATTAACACTGATACAATTCTGAGTTCACATGCACATTATTAATCAAAATGTTTGTACAAAAATCACACACATAAATATCTACATCTTATTCATCCATGTTGACCAATTCTAGAGTTACGGGTGTGGGTGGTTGCACCTTTGTTGGGATCTTAGCCAAGTCGACCACAAACACATTATTAATATCTAGGATCTACCCAATCTAGAGTAACTCTATCCTTCGTACACTAAAAGCAAAAGCCATAGAAAAATTGACATAACTTAGTATTCTAAACATGATATGGAAATATAGTGAGAATTAAATCCCAGCAGGTTCAACAATAAATCATAATCATCATCAATAATGCTCATCACATCTTGTTCATCTGTATAATCTATAACAAATATCTTAGGTCACATGAATGTACTTTATCCATGCACATGAAAAGCATACAGTAATGATATGTATGTCATGAATAACTATTTCTAGAATATCATATGATGGCTATCAACTTATTTTCATATCGAGCTACCCCGATCAAAGTGAGTACTTTCTACTCTTCGATATGAGATTTTCTTGCTCTGTCCGACATTGCACAATGTTTCTTTCTTTTCTCATTAACATAATCATAGCCGTTAGTAGGGAGTTTCCTACTGGTGCACCACACAGGCCGCCATGTGACCGTGCTCGTCTCTTTTCTTTTCTTTTCTTTTCACATCAAAAGCCAAAAATATGATTCAATAACAAGTATGTTCATTATATTCACATGCCATAATTTATCATCAAAGCATAATCATTTCCAAAAATCATTGGTAAAATGTAATCATGTCATTATCATAATCATTTTTGAATATCACTTTATAAAATATTTCCATTTCAAAATTACACACTTAAGATGGTAAGGAGTTCATGCAATGGCAATGGCTATAGCATACACTAGTTGTTTATTATTTTCTTCTCTAAGATTCTTCTTTTTTCTTAAATATTATTTTCCTCTCTCAATAAACAGAGCAGAACACCCTCATTTTAAATTCAATTGAGGTGATCTTGGTGTCAATTGAAAGATTAGAGAATCCTATAAAATCCTTATTTTGAACATTTTAGTGAAACCGTAAGTAATCATGGTGTTATTACTCCCTCAAATTCAAAATTATTTCTTCTCGGGTAGGTTTTGACCTCAACTTACTAATCTGACAATATCTCCCTCTTCTGGACTCGAAATTGAATTATTCCAATGACTAAAAATCTATACAACATATATCTATGTTTTTTATGTGAACCATTTCTTTTAATTCCCTGTATAGTTTGCCCAAAAATTCAAACACCAAAACTTACCTAACAGATTCTTCTCTGATTAACTATTTTCTAACAACTTCTTACTAATCTAACCATATCTCCCTCATATTTATTTCAATTTGAATGATTCTAGTGGCCAAAAAAATCTATGAGACATATATCTATATTTTTCATGTTAAGCATTTCTTTTAATTCCCTACAGATTTATCCTAGAAATTCAAACACAAAAGCTTACCTAACAAATTCTTCCCTGGTTAACTAGTTTCTGACCACAGCTTACTAATAGAAAAATATCTATCTCATCTAGACTCCAAATTAAGTGATTTCAGTGGTAAAAAATCTGTGAGACATATATCTACATTTTTCATGTTAAGCATTTCTTTTAATTCCTAACCAATTTCTTTTAATTCCTAAGGTTTTAGTTCATCATTTTATTACATACTCTTCATTTTTCTTCCTAATTTATGTCTAATCATATTCCATTAATTTTTCACCACATTCAAATATACAAAATAGTAGTATAAAAGTCCTAAAATTTGTTGACACCTATAACCATACCTATGCAGAAATTTCCACACCAACCGAAATGTTCAAAACATCCATCATATGCAAGATAACATGTAACAAGATATAGCAAGATCCATGACCACTCATCAAAGTAGTAAATATTGTAAATTTCATCAAAGTTCTAAGATTAAAATCCCATATAAATTTTACCAATTTCAAAGCATTTCTTCAAAAAGAGATATTGTTAAACCTACCTAAAGATCTCCCTAGCTCACTTAGTGAATTCTTTTTCTTGTTTCCTCTTGAATGATGTAGCAAGATTCCTCCCTTCCCTTAGCTTTTGTAGCAACTTAAATAAGACAAGGAGGGTGATTTTTGAACCCCAAGGATGAAGAAGAAAGATGGATTCAAGCGGAGATTAAGCTAACTTAGCTTGAGTACTTAGTCTTCTAGAGTTCTCCTTCCTCTTCCTTCCTTTCTTCTCATTTATTTCTTTCCTTTCCTCACTCTACCTTGCTTATGTTTTTTCTCTCCCTTACTTGGATGAAATTATAATGTTATAAGGTTTGGTTTTGTTTAAATAAACTATCAAGTGGTTCACCTTTCATAATCATGGTTCTACCTTATCACAAATAGGATGCACTTGGTTGTTTTATGGGGAAAGACAACTCATGTTTTTGTCTTCCTCTCCCTTAGTCAAGATATGCATAGCAAAAGGAGATTTGTATTTTGAAAATCATGATAAAATGTTCTTAAGACAAGGGGCAAGGTCCTTTTGATTCAGGGATTCAGTTCCTTCTTCTTTTGTCTCTCTCAAGTATGATAGGTTTGTTTTTCTATGTGGTAAAATTTTAGCCTTTGAGTCTCCCTTGCTTAGCTAAAATTATTTATGTAGTATAAGGATGTTTTATCATAATGCTATGTATTATTACCTACTTGTTGAATTTATCAATGTAGGAAGGAAGAAGAAGGAGAAATCTAGAAGAATAAGTACTCAAGGTAGGTTAGCGTAATCTACACTTGAATCCAACTTTTCTCTTCATCCTTGGGATTCAAAACTCACCCTCCTTCTCCTATTTAAGCTGTTGGAAAACCTAAAAGAAGGGAGGAATCTTACCACTTCCTTCATGGGGAAACAAGAAAAAGAATTCACTAAGTGAGCTAGGGAGATCTTTAGTTAGGTTTAACAATATCTCTTTTTGAAGAAAATCTTTGAAGTTTGTACCATTTATATGGGATTTTGATCTTAGAAGTTTGATGAAATTTACAATATTTGCTACTTTAATGATTGCCCATGGATGTTGCTATGTCATGTTACATGTTGATCTTGCATGTGATGGATGTTTTGAATACTTCGATTGGTATGGAAAGTTTTGCATATATATGGGTATGGTTGGCAAAAATTTGGGGCTTTTTATGCTGTTGTTATATATATTTGAATATGGTAAAAATGGATGGAAGATGGTTTGGTCGGTAAATTAAGTATGGCCTTAAACACCTAGGAGAAATCCATGAGAAATTTCTGTTGAGCAACACCCTTAGTGATGCATGATTTGATTTTATTTTTCTTTTGAAGTGGATGATGGAATATGTTAAATTAAGTAAGAAATATAATTAAATTTTGAGATGAGTAATTCTATGGTTAAGTGGAAATTTGGAAGAAAAATATAAGATGACATAATAAAAGGATGAACTAGAACTTTAGGAAAGGCTAGGCTAAAAAAATTGATTTTCGGAGTAACCAAGGAAGTTTCTGTTTTTCAAATTCTAGAAAGAATCGGTTAGAAATTAAGAAAAATGGTTAACATTTAAAATGTAGATATATGTGTTACAAATTTTAGCCACTAGAATCACCCAATTTGAAGTACAAATGAGGGAGCTATGGTCCGTTTCGTATGCAGTGGTCAGAAAACTAGCTAACTAGGGAAGAATCTGTTAAGTAGGCTTTTGTGCTTGAATTGTTTGTCAAAATTTGTAGGGAATTAAAGGAAATTGATAACAAAATAAATATAAATATATATCTCACGGATCTATAGGCTCTAAAACACTTAATTTAGAGTCTATATGAGGGGAGATATAGCTGATTAATGAGTAAATGTCAGAATTAGTCTAGAATCAAGGTAGTAAATGTAAGCATTTTTGTTTTCGATTTACTGGGAATAATTCGTAAGGAATTTGAAAAAATAATTACGATGAAATTTTTTATAGGATTTAAAATCACCTCACTTGGAGTTTATATGAAAGAGATATGATTGAATAAGTGAGGAAAGGTCATAGAACACGGACATGCCATGTTCTAGGTTACTTCAGCACGGGTAGGCCATGTTCTGAGCTGTTTTGTGTACGTTTGAAGTATTTTTCAAGCATGGCTGTGTTCAGAAACATGGCTAGCCCATGTTGGGAGTCGGTAAAGTTTATTTTAAAATTTTTTTACCCTAAACGAACCTCATTAACTATAGGGTAATAATAGAAACTAAATTGGAGAAGAATGCCCTATAAAATTTGTGAAAACATGTGTTGGAAATGATATAAGTAAGAGGAAAGCCAATTATGTAACAACTCCTTTTTTTAATATATATATATATATATATATATATATATTTTAAAGTCCCATAAAGTCATTACTTCTTTACTTCTAATTACTTAACTCATAATAACATAATTTAACCACACATAATCAAGGTTTAAGGTCTACAATTAATGCTGATATAATTATGAGTTCACATACACATCATTATTCAAAATGTACGTACAAAAAATCCAACACATAAATATCTGCATCTTATTCATTCATGTTGACTAATTTTGAAGATATGGGTGTGGGTGGTTGCACCTTCACTGAGATCTTAGCCAACTCGACCACAAACACATTTTTAATTTTTGGGATCTTCCCAACATAGAGTAACTCAATCCAATGTGCACTAAAAGTCAAAGCCATAGAAAAATTTGCAAAACTAGTTTTCTGAACATGATATGGAAATATAGTGAGAATTAAATCTCAGTAGGTTTAAGAATAAATCATAATTATCATCAATATAGCTCATTATGTCATGTTCATCTGTATAAGCTACATCAAATATCTTTAGGTCACATGAATGCACTTTATCTATGTACATGAAAATCGTGCAGTAATGACAAGTATTACATGAATAAATATTTTTAGAATATTATATGATGGCTATGAACTTATTTACAAATCAATCTACCCTAGTCAGGTTGAGTACTTTCTGTAACATCCTTAATTTCGTTTCTTTTATTGATAAAGGAACATAAAAAAAATTTAATTAAGGAAATAAAATTTATTAGACAATATTTTAGATATCTAAGGAAATATAGTCCTTAGAAATTCTTCACCTTATATATATGCATAGAAAATGTTTCTAACATTAAGAGAACAAATAAAGAAGGAAAATATAATAGGAAAGAAATTAGAAATAACATACTAAAGAGATGCAAAATTCTTGGATAAGGAAGATAAATTTTTAGAAACAAGTAAAGGTCTTAAAATTTCAAAGAACATTGAATTAGGGTAATTTTTCCTAATTCAAGAACTATAGTTACTAAGTTTAAAATCTTTACCCATACATTGGGCTTTTACCTATGGACACTTCATATAGAGTTTTTCCACTTCACATAAGTTTCTAGCAAGCCCATTGGATAACCTAAACAAGAAATTAAACATAGACTTGGACTAGGATATAGTAATTTCACAAATAGCCCAAAAATTATGAAAATGTGACCAAGCCCTCCAAGAAAGGAAGAATTTTATCCAAAGCAAAGAAAATGGGTAGGACAAGCCCATAATGGGTAGGAATAAGCCCAAATCCAAGAGGAAAAATAAAATAAAATAAATTAGATGATGATATAATAATAAGAATAAAGATTAGGTTACATGGCATTAAGACAAAAATTTAGCAAGTGGTGTGATTCTACATTCATCATTTAAGCAAGTGGCATGATAATACAAGGTTTTAGGACAAAAACATATATATCCTACACTCATAATTTTAGCAAGTGGTATGATAATACATGGTATTAGGACAAAACATTCATAGCCCACACAAATAATATCAACCAAATAATGGAGATTCAAGGGCTAGAAATTTGCCACCTAAAAAGGCAAACCTATCATACTTGTTTAAGACAAAAGAAAATGGAAATGAATCCCTAAATCAAAGGGACCTTGTCCCATATCTTAAGAACATATTATCATAATTTTCAAAATACAAATCTCCTTTTCCTATGCATATCTTGACTAAGGAAGAGGAAGACAAGAACATAAGTTGTTTGTTTTCTAAAAATTCAACAAAGTGTATCCTAATTGTGATAAGGTAGACCCATGATCATGAAAGGTGAATTATTTGGTGGTCTATATAAGAAAACCCACCCTTACAACATTAGAATTTCGTCCAAGTGAGGGAGAGAAAAAAATAGAAGCAAGGTAGAGTGAGGAAACGAGAGGAAGAAAGGAAGAAAGAGGAAGGAGAAGTCTAGAAGACTAAGTGCTCCAAGTAAGTTTAACAATATTTCTTTTTGAAGAAAACTTTTGAAACTTATAATATTTATATGAGATTTTGATCTTAGAACTTTTATGATTGGTCATGATGTTGCTATATCATGTTACATATTGATCTTGCATGTGATGTATGTTTGAATACTTAGGTTGGTGTAGATAGTTCTGCATGGTTATGGCTATGGGTGGCAGAATTTTAAGCTACGGTATTTTAATTTGTGGGAACGATCTAAAAGGAATTAAAATAAATGGTTAACATAAGAATTAAAGATATATGTGTCCCGGATTTTTAGCCACTGGAATCATTCCATTTGGAGTCCATATGAGGTAGCTATGGTCTGATTAGTAGTCAAAGGTCAGAAAATGAATCATCAGGGAAGAATATGTTAGGATAGCTTCGGTAATTTAATTTTTGGGAATTATTGGTAGGGAATTAAAATAAATGGTTAACATAAGAATTAAAGATATGTATGTGATGGATTTTTAGCCACTGGAATCATTCAATTTGGAGTCCACATGTGGTAGATATGGTCCGCTTAGTAAGCCAAGGTCAGAAAATGGTTCATCAGGGAAGATTATGTTAGGACAGCTTTTGAATTTTAATTTCTGGGAATTATTTGTATGGAATTAAAATAAATGGTTAACATGAACCTTATATATCTATGTCTCATGGAAATATGCTCACTGAAATTATGCAATTTGGAGTTCATATGAGGTAGATATGATCCGATTAGTAAGCAATGGTCAGAAAATGTTTATTCAGGGAAGAGTATGTTATTAATGTTTTAGTTTTTGAATTTCTGGGAATATTCTGTAGGGAATTAAAATAGCACGCCAACATAACAATTATAGATATATGGCCCATGGAATTTTACCAACTGGAATAACTCAATTTGGAGTTCAAATTTGAGAGATATTGTCTAATTAGTTAGTAAAGGTCAGAACCTAAACGAGAAGAAATAATACTAAATTTAAAGGAGTAATAACACCACAATATCATACTATTTTGTTGATATGATTAACATAATAGTTTTAGATAATTGTCTTAACTTTTCATAGACACTAAGATCATCTTAATCGGAGTTAAAATGAGAGAGTTATGCTCTGATTTGTAAGCAAAGGCTGTGTTAAAAGTTAGTAAAACCTATTTTCAATATTTTTCTACCCTAGATGAATTTTTAAGGTAATAGTAGAAATCAATTTGAGGAAAAATGCTCTATAAAATTTGTAAGAACATGTGTTGGAAATGATATAAGTAGAAATAAAATGACTAAATGCCTAGACATAAAGAAAATGAAAAGAATTATTCTAGTTACTGGAAAAAAAAATTGTGATTTGTGAAAAGTGCATGTCTAAGGAAAGCTCTGGCAAGGAAAGACTTGGTACTTAAGCGTGTCCATTAGTGACCCACCTCTCTTTTCTGGGAACTTTCCTGGTGTGTTGTTTACAGACTACAATTACTATCCAGTTATCGAGGTATTAGTGTGAAATTTTGACATGGAAATATTTTATAAAGTGAAAATTAGAAAATGATTATATTCATGGCATAATTTCAGTTTACCAATGAATTTTGAGAATGATTATGTTTTGATACATTATGGCATGAGAATATAATGAACATACTCGTTATTGGAATCATATTTTCGGCTATTAATATGAAAAGAAAAGAAATGAGCACGGTCACATGGAAATCCATGTGGTGCACCAGTAGGGGACGCCCTACCAACGGTTATGATTATATTCATAAGAAAAGAAAGAGAAAGTGTGCCATGTCGGACGGAGCGAGATAAGCCCGTACCGAAAAGTAGAGAATACTTACCCTGACCGGGGTATCTTGAAGTAAGAATAAGTTGATAGCCATCATATGAAATTCGAAAAAATAGTTATTCATGCCATACATGTCATAACTGTATAATTTTCATGTGCATGATAAAGTGCATTCATGTGACCTAAAGATATTTTCTGTAGTTTATACAGCTGAACATGACATGATGAACTATAATGGTAAATTATGATTTATTGTTGAACATACTGGGATTTAATTCTCACTATATTTCCATATCATGTTCAGAAGAATAAATATGCAGATATTCTCTATGACACTTATTATCTCTGTACGTTGGATCGAGGTGCCCTACCTTGGGCAACTTCCAGTTATTTTAGATATAACTGTCGTAGATGTAACTGAGATTCCGGTGGACGTGCCACCCGAACCAGTGTCCCCGGAAATAGTCGATATAGATGATTAGAACTAATATGTATCTTTGTACAAATGTTTGTAAAATAATGGTGTGTAGTTTGTAAAATAATAGTGTGTATGGAAACTCAGTATTGTATAAATTAAATAAATGTTATATTGAGTTAAGTTGCAACGAGGTAATAACTTCATGGTATTTTAAAAAAAAAAATTACATAAATGGAGTTGTTACACTTTCTACTATCCGGTACAGGCTTTTCTCGCTTTGTCCTACATGGCACGCTTTATCTTTCTTTTCTCATTAACATAATTATAGCTGTGAGTAGAGTGTCTCCTACTGGTGCACCACACGGACCACTATGTGACTGTGCTCATCTCTTTTCTTTTCTTTTCTTTTCACGTTAATAGCCAAAAATATGTTTTCAATAACAAGTATGTTCATTATACTCACATGCCATAATTTATCATCAAAGCATAATCACTACGAAAAATCGTTGGTAAAATGCAATCATGTCATAATTATAACCATTTTTGAATATCAATTTATAAAATATTTCCATGTCAAAATTACACACTTAAGATGGTAAGGAGTTTAGGCAATGGCAATGGTTAGGGCATACACTAATCATTTATTATTTTCATTTATAAGATTTTTTTTTCTTTCTTAAATATTATTTTCCTTTCTCACTAATCAGAGCATAACACTCTTATTTTAAATATGATTGAGGTGATCTTGGTATCAACTTAAAGATGAGACAATCCTCTAAAAACCTTATATTGAAAATTTTAGTGAAATCGTAAATAATCATTGTGTTACTACTTCCTCAAATTCAATGTTATTTCTTCTCGGGTAGGTTTAAACCTCTAATTATAAATCTAAACATATCTCCCACATTGATTCCAAATTGAATGATTCTGGTGGCTAAATATTTGTGATACATATATCTATATTTTTTATGTTAACCATTGCTTTTTATTCCATGCATATTTTGCCCCAAAATTCGTACACAGAAGCTTACCTAACAAATTCTTCCCTAGTTAGCTAGTTTTTTACCTATGCTTATTAATCTGACCATATCTCCCTTATATTGATTCCAATTTGAATGATTCCAATGACTAACAATGCTTGAGACACACACACACACACACACACACACACACACACACACACACAGATATATATATATATATATATATATATATATATATATATATATATATATATATATATATATATATTCATGTTAAGCAGTTCTTTTAATTACCTACAAAGTTATCCCAAAAATTCAAACACAGAGACTTGCCTAACAGTTTCTACCCTAGCTAACTATTTTCTGACCACTGTTTAATTATCTGACCATATCTTCCTCATATGGATTCTAATTTGATTTATTCTAGTGGATAAAAATTTGTGAGACATATATCTATATTTATTATGTTAATAATTTCTTTTATTTCCCTACATATTGTTCTCAGAAATTCAAACACAGAAGCATACCTAACAGATTCTTCCCTAGTTAACTAGTTTTTGATCACTGTTCACTAATCAGACAATGTGGCCCTCATCTAAACTCCAAATTAAGTAATTCTAGTGGATAAAAATCCGTGAGACATATATATATACATTTTTCATGTTAACTATTTCTTTAATTTCCTAACCAATTTTTCCCAGAATTTGAAAAATAGAAGCTTTCTTAGTTACTCTAAAATCTAGTTTCCTAACCGAACCTTTCCTAAGGTTTTAGTTCTTCATTTTATTATGTCCTCTTGCATTTTATTCCTAATTTACATCTAATCATATTCCATCAAAATTTTACCACATTCAAATATACAAAATAGCAGCATAGAAATCCTAAAATTTTGCCACCCATAGCCATGCCTATTCAGAACTTTCCACACCAACCGAAATGTTCAAAACATCCATCATATGAAAGATAAGATATAACATGATATAGCAACATGCTTGACAATTCATCAAAGTAGCAAATATTATAAATTTCATCAAGGTTCTAAGATCAAAATCCCATATAAATGTTAGAAATTTTAAAGGTTTTCTTCAAAAAGAGATATTTTTAAACCTACCTAAAGATCTCCTTAGTTCACTTAGTGAATTATTTTTCTTGTTTCTTCTTGAAAGAAGTAGTAAGATTCCTGCCTTCCCTTTGCTTTTCTAGCAGCTTAAATAAGAAAAGGAGGATGAGTTTTGAACCCTAAGGATGAAGAGGAAAGATGGATTCAAGTGGAGATTAAGCTAATTTACCTTAAGCACTTAGTCCTCTAGACTTCTCCTTCTTCTTCCTTCCTCTCTTTTCCTCTCTTTCTCTCCTTCCCTCACTCTACCTTGCTTATGCTTTTTCCTCTCCCTCACTTGGACTAAATTATAATGTTATAAGGGTGGGTTAAGTGGTTCACCTTTCATAATCATGGGTCTACGTTATCACAATTAGGATGCACTTGGTTGTTTTTGGGAGAAAGACAACTTCTATTCTTGTCTTCCTCTCCCTTAGTCAAGATATGCATAGCAAAAGGAGATTTATATTTTGAAAATCATGATAAAATGTTCTTAAGCCAAGGGACAAGGTCCCTTTGATTTAGGGATTCATTTCCTTTTTCTTTTGTCTCACTCAAGTATTATATGTTTGCCTTTCTAAGTGACAAAATTTCAGCCCTTGAGTCTCCCTTGCTTGCTAGAAATTATTTATGTAGTATAAGTATGTTTTGTCATAATTCTAAGTATTATTACCTACTTGTTAAAATTATGAATGTAGGATATAGATGTTTTGTCCTAATTCCATATATTATTACCTATTTGGTGAAATTATGAATGCTTGATATAGATGTTTTGTCTTAATGCCATGTATTATCACCTACTTGCTGAAATTATGAATGTAGGATATAGATGTTTTGTCATTTTTTCCTAATGCCATGTGACCTAATCTTACCTTCTTGGATTTCAGTTCATTCTTGCCCATTTCCTTTGCTTTGGCTTAAATTCTACCTTTCAAGGAGGGCTTGGTCATATTTTCATGATTTTAGGGCTATCAATCCAATTATGTAACAACGCCATTTTTAATATATATATATATATATATATATATATATATTTGTAAAGTCCAAGAAAGTCATTACTTTTTTACTTCTAATTACTTAACTCATAATAATATTCGATTAATTTAACCAAGCATAATTCAAGGTTTAAGGTCTACCATTAACACTGATATAATTCGGAGTTCACATACACATTATTAATCAAAACGTCTATACAAAAATTAAACATATAAATATCTACATGTTATTCATTCATGTTGACCAATTCCGGAGATACGGGTGCGGGGGGTTGTACTTTTACTAGGATCCTAGCCAACTCGACCATAAATACCTTATTAATTTCTGTGATCCACCCAACATAGAGTAACTTGATCCATCGTACACTAAAAGCCAGAGCCATAGAAAAATCTACATAACTTAGTTTTCTGAACATGATATGAAAATATAGTGATAATTAAATTCCAGTATGTTTAACAATAAATCATAATTATTATCACTAATGCTCGTCACGTCATGTTCATCTGCATAAGCTACAAAATATATTTTAGGTCATATGAATGCACTTTATCTATGCACATGAAAATCGTATAATAATGACATGTATGGCATGAATAACTATTTTTAGAATATCATATCATGGCTATCAACTTATTTTCTACCCTAAACGAACCTCATTAACTATAGGGTAATAATAAAAACTAAATTAGAGAAGAATGCCCTATAAAATTTGTGGAAACATGTGTTAGAAATGATATAAGTAGGAGGAAAGCCAATTATGTAGCAACTCCATTTCTTTAAAAAAATATATATATATTTGTAAAGTCCTATAATAACATAGTTTAACCAAGCATAATCAAGATAGAAGGTCTACCATTAACACTGATACAATTCTGAGATCACATACACATAATTAATCAAAATGTACGTACGAAAATCAAACACATAAATATTTACATCTTATTCATTCATGTTGACTAATTCCGAGATACGGGTGCCGGTGGTTACACCTTCACCAGAGTTTTAGCCAACTCGGCCACAAACATCTTATTAATTTTTAGGATCTGCCCAACATAAAGTAACTCGATCTAACGTCCACTAAAAGATAGAGCCATAGAAAAATATGCATAACTAGTTTTTTGAACATAATATGGAAATATAATGAGAATTAAATCACAATAGGTTGAACAATAAATCATAATTATCATCAATATAGCTCATCATGTCATGTTCATTTGTATAAACTATAGCAAATATCTTTAGGTCACATGAATGCACTTTATGCATGCACATGAAAATCGTTTAGTGATGACATGTATGGCTTGAATAACTATTTTTAGAATATCATATGATGGATATCAACTTATTTTCATATCAAGCTACCCTGGTCAGGGTGAGTACTTCCTAGTCTCTGGTACGGGCTTTTCTTACTCCATCCGACATGGCACACTTTGTCTTTCTTTTCTTATTAACATAATCATAGTCATTAGTAGGGCATCCCCTACTGGTAAACCACACGGACCGCCATGTGACTGTACTCGTCTCTTTTCTTTTCTTTGCTTTTCACGTTAATAGCGAAAGATATGATTTCAATAACAAGTATGTTAATTATACTCACATGCCATAATTTATCATCAATGCATAATCACTACCAAAAATAATTGGTAAAATGAAATCATGTCATGATCATAACTATTTTTGAATATCAATTTATAAAATATTTCCATGTCAAAATTACACACTTAAGATGGTAAGAAGTTCATGTAATGGCAATTGTTAGGGCATACACTAGTATTTATAATTTCCATTTATAAATTTCTTCTTCTTTTTTTAAAAATTATTTTCATCTTTTCATTCTCTTTATCCTTGGCCTCTTGTTACTTTCCTCCTACTTATATCAATTCCAACACATGGTTTCACAAATTTTATAAGGCATTCTTCTCCAATTTGGTTTGTATTATTACCTTATAGTTAATAAGGTTCATTTAGGGTAGAAAAATGTTAAAAATAAGCTTACGAGCTCCCAACATAGACTGGAAATGTTCCAAGACATGGCCATGCTTGAAAAATACTTCAAACATGCTCAAAAATTGTCTTGAACACGGTTTACCCATGCTGAAGCAACCCAGAACACGGCCTAGCCATGTTTTGTGACCATTCTTCACTCTTTCACTCATATCTCCCTCATACGAACTCCAATTGAGTTTATTCCAAAACCTATAAAAAAAACTAAGACAATTGTTTACAACTTTCATGTTTAATATTTCTTCATATTCCTTACGAGTTATTCCCAGAAAATCGAAAAACAAAATGCTTACATTTACCACCCTGGATTCTAGACTCATTCGGACCTCTACTTATTAATTAGCCATATCTCCCTCATATGGACTCGAAATTAAGTGATTCTAGAGCCTATACTTTTGTGAGACATATATCTATATTTATTATGTTAACCATTTCCTTTAATTCCCTATAGACATTGCCCAGAAAGTCAAAAACAAAAGTTTACCTAACAAATTTTTTCCTGGTTACCATTTTCTGACCACTGCTCACTAATCAGACCATATCTCCCTGATTTGAATTTCAAAATGGGTGATTCCAGTGGCTATAAATTTTTAAGACATATATCTACATTTTTCATGTTAACTATTTCTTTTAAGTCCTAACCGAGGCTTCCCATATGTTTAAAAATATAATCTTCTCAAATTACTCCAAAATCCAGTTTTCTTAGCCAAGCCTTTCCTAAATTTCTAGTTCTTCCTTTTATTAATAGTTCTTCCTTTTATTAATTCATCTTCCATTTTCCTTCCAAATTTCCACCTAACCATAGAATTACTCTTCTCAACATTTAATTATATTTCTTACTTAATTTAACATATTCCATCATCCACTTCAAAAGAAAAACAGAATTAAATCATACATCACTAAGGGTGTTTATCAATAGAAATTTCTCATGGTCTTCCCCTAGGTGTTTAAGGCCATACTAAATTTACCAACCTAACCATCTTCCATCCATTTTTACCATATTCAAATATACATAATAGCAGCATAAAAGCTCTAAATGTTTGCCACCTATAGCCATATCTATGCATAACTTTCCATACCAACCGAAGTATTCAAAACATCTATCACATGCAAGATCAACTTGTAATATGATATAGCAACATCTATGGCCAATCATCAAAGTAGCAAATATTGTAAATTTCATCAAAGTTATAAGATCAAAATCCCATATAAATGTTACAAATTTCAAACTTTTCTTCAAAAAGAGATATTGTTAAACCTACCTAAAGATCGCCCTAGCTCACTTAGTGAATTCTTTTTCTTATTTCCTCTAGAAGGAAGTAGCAAGATTTCTCCCTTCCCTTAGCTTTTCTAGCATCTTAAATAAGAGAAGGAGGGTTAGTTTTGAACCCTAAGGATGAAAAGGTCATTCTACAAAGAACTGCCCACAGAATGTGGAGAAGCAGCTGGAACAGATGCCTCAGTTGAAAGGAAGGGTTTTCACCCTTAGCGTTTAAGAGGTAGCTCAATCCTCTGAAATGATTCAAGGTACATGCTACATCTATGGATTTAGTTTTATGGTGTTGTTTGACTTTGGTGTTATTCATTCATTTATATTGAAAGAATGTATTAAGGAGCTTCAGTATCCTATTTTTGAAACCCCCTATGAGCTGTCTGTAGTAACTTCCGCGAGGGAAAATGTCTTAACTTCCTTTGTTTGTAAAGACTGTCAGGTTACCGTCCGGGGAAAAATGTTTTCTGTAGACTATGTCTGTCTACCTTTAAGAGGTAGTGATGTCATTTTAGGGTTAGACTGGATGTCTAAAATTAGGTCTTCCTAAATTGTTACACTAAGACTATTGAATTTCTACCTCCTACTCCATAAGAAGAGATGCAGTTATTAATGCTAAATGCTAATTAAGTTAATCGGTAGTTGAAGAGTGGAGTACTTGGTTACATTCTTTTGTGTTTATCAAACCTAAAAGTCGAATAGAAGCTTAATGAAATTCCAATAGCTAATGAGTTTCCTAAATTATTTCCACCAGATATTCCAAGCTTACTTCCCAAGAGAGAGATAGAGTTCTCTATTAATACCTGAAATAAGGCCTATCATTTTTTCACCTTATAGAATGGCCTCGAAGGAACTACAGGAACTCAAGAAATAGTTAGAGGAGTTGTTAGACAAGCAATTCATTAGACCGAGTGTATCTGATGCGTTCCTCTAAACCAAGAAACGAAGTGTTTGGCGAAAGCAAGGATCGTCTTGAAAATTCAATGGATGTTTGATCGCCACGAGTTGCCTCGATAAGATTGGATTCAATTCTTTGCCCAAGAATTAAGGGAAGCTCTCACTTTAGGAGAAAACTCAATCTTTATTAATCATCAAAATCTGTTTCCAATACATGAACTTAAAGAACTCTTATATAGACAATCAAACCTAACCCTAGTAGGAAAGCCAGAAGGCCTTGAACTCCTAATTGGACTTCTAATAGAATATGGCCTAAATAACATTAGTTATTTGTCCCAACTAAAACTAACAAAAA
Source organism: Gleditsia sinensis (assembly GCA_037074535.1). Classification (NCBI taxonomy): domain Eukaryota; kingdom Viridiplantae; phylum Streptophyta; class Magnoliopsida; order Fabales; family Fabaceae; genus Gleditsia; species Gleditsia sinensis. The sequence continues at coordinate 35,266,507 of CM073471.1, forward strand.
CAAACCCATAATTAAACTACTATTTAGGCTGAATAAAGAATAGGCCTAAATACTAATAATATCTAAAACAAAACATTTAAACTAAAGCCCATAATACATCTTTAAATCAATGTAGATTTGAGCTAGTTATCTTCAAGATCCAACAAACTTTCATGGGCCTCCGAACTGCCCTTTTTAATGCCATCTTCAAGGCTGCAAAGTGTGGCCCACTTGATGTCTTGACTTGGCCCAATAACTTCCCCTTTAGCCTACACATCCAAGATCAAGCCCAGTAAAGCTTCTTTGGCCCGCTTTGCCCTGTTCCTAGTAATTGGACCGCCTATCCCTTGCAAAGGATCTTGGGAAAGCTTTAGAGTAGTTTTGACAGCAGCTTGATCTCTATCATTCCCTCCCTCCTCGAAAGGATTCATCCTCGAATCAAAAACATCACCTACATCAAATAAAGACAAGTCAGCAACATTGAATGTAGCACTAATATTGCCATGCTCACGAGGTAAATCAATCTTATAGGCATTGTCATTGATTCGCTCCAAGACTTGAAAAGGTCCATCTCCCCTAGGATGTAACTTAGACTTTCTTTGAATCGAGAACCTCTCTTTGTGCATATGTACCCAAACCCAATCACTAGGTTCAAATACAATTTTTGTTCAGCTCTTGTTGGCTTGCGTTGCATATTGCTTATTCTTCCTCTCAATGTTAGCTCAAACTTTAGCATGCAAATCCTTTACATATTCAGCCTTTTGCTTACCATCCAAGTTACCAAACTCATTAGTAGACAAAAGTAAAATATCCAAAGGTGTTAGAGGATTAAAGCCATAAACAATTTCAAAAGGACTACAAGCAATAGTAGAATGCACAGATCTATTGTAAGCAAACTCAACATGTGGTAATGGAGTATAAAGACCACGTGGCATAACCTTAGACTTAACTTGTTTACATACCATGCACTTAGCACAAAACGAAATGACATCATGTCATGCGAGGCCAATAAAAATGTTCATACAGAATTTCTAAGGTTTTAGTTACTCCAAAATGTCCCATTAAACCTCCACTATGACTCTTTAATTAACAAGTTATGCATAGAACACTTAGGCACACAAAATTTATTCTGTTTAAACAAGTAACCTTTATGTCTATAAAAACCATCAATAGTACGCTTATCACACAAATTCCAAGTAGATCCAAAATCAAGATCATTAGCATATATGTCTCTAATATATTCAAAACCAAGCAACTTAGCATGTAAGGATGTAAATAACACATATCTTCTCGACAATGCATAAGTTACCACATTTTTCTTCCCATTTTTACACTTAATCACATAATTTAATGTCTCAATGAATTCTAACCACTTAGCATGTCTCTTATGCAACTTACCTTAGAACTTCAAGAATTTCAAACTCTTATAATCTGAATGAATAATGAATTCTCTCAACCATAAATAATTCTGCCAAGTTTGCAAAGTCCTCATCAATGCATATAACTCCTTATCATAAGTAGGATATTTCAATGCTATGAATTCCTGTATCAAAGACACAACCATACTAGGCAAAGAAAGGTTATGAGTGTTAGCAAAATAAATATCCTTGTACATTAGCACAAGGAGGTTTGGCTTGCATACCAAAGCACTCTTCACCTCACTTTTTAATGCAAAAGCACTCACTCTTTTATTTTTCTCTTTCTCTGGCTCACAATTCTCTTTCTTTTTCTACTCACATATCTCAATTTTTGGCTTACTCTCTTTCTTCTTTTGCTCACATACCTCAACAACTCTCTCTTTTCTCTCACTCCCAATTTTGACTTTACTATATTTCTTCTCTTTTTCTTGCTCACATCTCTCAGCCTCTCTTTCTTTTCTCTCATTCTCAATTTTGGCCATACTATCTTTCTTCTCTTTTTCTTGCTCACATCTCTCAGCCTCTCTTTCTTTTCTCTCACTCTTAATTTTGGCCATACTCTCTTTTCTCTCTTTTTCTTTTGTTTCTCTCAACTTACACTCTTTTGTAATCCTCACTTGATCAGCAAAAGCCTCAGCTGGCTTTAGGGGTGTTAGAACAAAAGTTGGATTATGCATGGTCAATGTATATCGATTCTTATAGCCATCATAATTAACCTTTCTATCAAATTGCCATGGACGTCCCAACAACAAGTGTCCAGCATACATCGGTACTACATCACAAAGCACCTCATCTTTGTAGTTACCAATAGAAAAAGATACCAAAACTTGTTTTGTCACCCATATCTCTCCACTATCATTCAACCATCTTAGCCTATATGGCTTAGGATGTTTCAATGTGGGTAGACCCAATTTATCAACCATCAAGGTACTAGCTACATTAGTGCAACTCCCACTATCAATAATCAAGCTACATACCTTGTTATTCACGTGGCACCTGGTCTGAAAGATGTGCTCATACTGTTCATCATCAATATCATCATTGGACTACATATTAAGAGCACGTCTAATAACCAATACTTCTCTATTCACTAGCTTAGTAATCTCTATATTATTACAATCCTCCATTAGTGCCATATCATCCTCACTAGAATGCTCACTTTCCATACGTCCCCTTTCTTCCTCAGCAAAGCGAAACTGTTTGGAAGGCTTTGGTTTGGATAATGACTCAAAATTATCTAACTTAATATGTATCAACTTAAATTGTTCCTGAACCGCCTTCATGTAAAATTTAAGATCAAGTTTAGGTTGATTTATTTTAGTGCTCATGTTTGTCTCACAAACCTCACGTGTTTGCACTCAATTTACTCTCTTTCCCTTAAAGCTCTTAAACAAGAACCTGATCAACAAACTTATCAAAGGAAACAAGTGAATTTAGAAAGATAAGAATAAAAATTCAGATAATGACAACCCTAGGAACTGAATTTAAAAAATTTGAGGTATACTAATATCAATATACTATTTTTTGGCTTCTTTTTTTTTGAACGAATTACTCCTCTCTTTTTTTTGAATGAACTTCAGCTCACCTCTTTTCTTTTTTGAGCGAATTTCTTTTTTTTTTGACGAATTTTTTTTGTTACAGAAGAGACCAAATTCAACTAGGACTAGGAATCTGATTTTTTTTGAATTTTGAATTTTTGAACAAGAAACCAAATTGAAATAGGAATAGGACTCTTTTTTTTCGAAATTCAAATTTTTTTGGAAGAAAAAAACTAAATTGACTAGGACTAGGAATTAGAATATAAGTAGGAAAAGAAAATTGACTAGAACTAGAACTAGAACTCTAATTTGACCTAAAGAAAGGTAGAAGAAGAATAATAACTCTAGAATAAAAATTAAAAGAACAAAAGATAGGACACCAACCAAACTTCAAGGAGCCAAAGCTCTGATACCAAATGATGCGTTCCTCTAAACCAAGAAACAGAGTGTTTGGTGAAAGCAAGGATCGTCTTGAAAATTCAATGGATGTTTGATCGCCATGAGTTGCCTCGATAAAATCAGATTCAGTTCTTTGCCCTAAAACTAAGGAAAGCTCTCACTTTAGGAGAAAACTCAGTCTTTATTAATCATCAAAATCTGTTTCCAATACATGAACTTAAAGAACTCTTATATAGACAATCAAACCTAACCCTAGTAGAAAATCCAGAAGGCCTTGAACTCCTAATTGGACTTCTAATAGAATATGGCCCAAATAACATTAGTTATCTGGCCCAACTAAAACTAACAAAAACAAACCCATAATTAAACTACTATTTGGGTTGCATAAAGAATGGGCCCAATTACTAATAATATCCAAAACAAAACATTTAAACTAAAGCCAATAATACATCTTTAAATCAATGTAGATTTGAGCTAGTTATCTTTAAGATCCAACAAACTTTATTGGGCCTCCGAACTGCCCTCTTTAATGCCATCTTCAAGGCTGTAAAGTGTGGCCCACTTGATGTCTTGACTTGGCCCAATAACTTCCCCTTTAGCCTGCACATCCAAGATCAAGCCCAGTAAAGCTTCTTTGGCCCATTTCGCCCTGCTCTTAGTCATTGGACCGCCTATCCCTTGCAAAGGATCTTGGGAACACTTTAGAGTAGTTTTGACAACACCTTGATCTCCATCAGTATCACCTTGGGGAGCTCATGTATTGTTTGTTAAGAAGAAAATCGGAAGCCTGAGACTATGTATAAATTATAGACAACTAAATAAGGTGACTATAAAAAATAAGTACCCTCTCCCTAGGATAGATGATTTATTGGATCAAGGAGAAGGATGTACTGTCAGATTACCATCTTTTCTAAAATTGATTTGAGATCGGGTTACCATCAGATTAGGATCAAGGAGAAGGATGTACCAAAAATAGCCTTTAGGACTAGGTATGGGCACTATGAGTTTCTTGTAATGCCCTTCGAGTTGACAAATGCACCTGCAATTTTCATGGATTACATGAATTGCATTTTTTGACCCTACCTAGATCAATTTATGGTACTGTTCATTGATGACATCTTAATATACTCTAAGAGTGAGAAAGAACATGAAAAAAATCTTTGAATCGTACTGCAAGTGCTAAAAGAGAAAAAGTTGTATGCCAAATTGAAAAAGTGTGGATTTTGGTTGACAGAGGTGAGGTTTCTCGGATATGTCATCTCCAATAGAAGGGTAGCCGTAGGCCCTAGCAAGATGAAAGTAGTGATTCAGTGGGAGAGACCAAAGACAGTTACAGAAGTCAAAAGTTTTTGAGGTTCGACAGGATACTATAGGAGGTTTATATAAAACTTCTCTCGTATAGCCTTGCCATTGACTAAATTGACCAGGAAGGGAAGCCTTTTCAAATGGACTGATCAATGTGAAGTTAGTTTCTAGGAGCTTAAGACAAGATTGACCACTCCTAATGTTTTAATTATTCCAGACCCCATAAGACATTTTGAAGTGTATAATGATGCTTCAAAGAAAGGGCTAGGGTGTGTGCTAATGCAAGACAAGAGATTAGTTGCTTACGCCTTTAGGCAACTAACACCCCATGAAGTAAATTATCTAACCCATGATCTTAAATTGACAGTGGTGGTGTTTGCCTTAAAGATTTGGCGACACTATTTGTACGGGGCAATATTTAAAGTATACAATGATCACAAGAGTCTTAAGTACCTTTTTGATTACAAAGAGTTAAATATGAGGCAAAGAAGATGGGTAGAATTTCTCAATGACTACAAGTTTGAGATAAAGTATCATCCAGGAAAGGTAAAAATTGTAGTTGATGCTTTAAGTCAAAAATCTCTACACATGGGTCAGATTATGGTGTATGAGATGCAGATGCTAGAAGAGTTTTGAAATTTGAAACTGGCCGCTAATCTTACTCCAAAGAAGCTAATCATCAATGGGTTGAGTATAGAGTGTGACCTTAGAGCCCAGATTAAAAGGGCTTAAACTCACGACCAATACTTACAGGATCACAAAAATCAAGATAATTTTTCTATCCTAGAAGATGGAGCAATCATGTATCAGGGAAGGATTTGTGTCCCTCAAGAATAAGAGTTGAGGACTAAGATCCTGTAGGAAGCACATTAGAGTAAGTACACAGTCCATCTTGGATACACTAAAATGTATCAAGACTTAAAGAAGATGTACTGGTGGCCAAGGATGAAAAAGGACATTACTGAGTTTGTGGCAAAATGTTTAATTTGTCAAATGGTGAAGTTAGAGCATTAAAAGATAACAGGATTTCTACAACCTCTTAAGATCCCTAAATGGAAATAGGACAGTATTTTGATAGACTTTGTAGTGGGTTTACCTAAGACTTCAGTTGGACATGACTCTATCAGGGTAATAGTTGATAAATTAACCAAATCTGCCTACTTTTTGCCTATAAAAAATAACTATTCACTGGATAAATTGGCCTAATTATACATCAAGGAAATAGTTAGACTACATGAAATTCCCTTAAATATTATTTTTGATAGAGATCTGAGGTTCACGTCAAGATTTTAAAAGGCGTTACAAGAACCTTTTGGAACCCAGTGTTTAGTACTGCCTACCATCCTCAAACTAACAGACAGACAAAATGAACCCTTCAAATCCTAAAAGATATGTTGAGGGCCAGTGTGGTATCTACCTTTAGTGGAGTTTGCTTATAATAATAGCTATCACTCTAGTATTAAGAAGGCCCCCTATGAAGATTTATATGATAGGAAGTGCTGATCTCCACTTTTTTGGTTTGAGGTAGGAGAAAAGAACTTGTTGGGTCCTAATCTAGTTCAACAAACTACTGAGAAAATTAGGATGATATGAGAGAAAATACTTACAGCTCAGAGTTGGTAAAAGAGTTACTATGATAGGAGACATAGACCTATGGAATTTGAGGAAAGAGACCATGTATTTCTAAAGATTTACCCAACCACTAGAATTGGTAGGTTTCTTAAGACGAGAAAGCTAAGTCCACAAATTTTGAGACCCTACCATATTATAAAGATAGTAGGGACAATAGCATATCAAGTTGCCCTCCTATCTAATTTGTACAACTTTCATGATATTTTCCATGTATCACAGCTTCTGAAGTTTCTCCTAGATTCCTCACATGTAATACGGGATGAAACAATCCAAATAAAGTAGAACATGACATACTAGCTAGTACCAGCATCCATATTTGGCACTGACGTGAATCAATTGAAAAATAAAATCATTCCCTTGGTTAAGGTGCTATGGGAAGATTTGACTCTGAAAGAATCAACTTGGGAGCAGGAAGAAGTCATAAGGAAGAAATATCCGCAATTGTTCATATTAGGAAATTTCTAAAATTTTGCGGACAAATTTTTTTTTAGTGGTAGAGAAATGTAACATCCCTAATTTCGTTTCTTTTATTAATAAAGGTTCGTAAATATTTAATTGAGAATATAGAATTTGTTAGACAATTTTTAGATATCTAAGAAAATATAAGACATAGAAATTCTTCACCTTATATGTGTGTATAGAAAATGTTTCTAACATTAAGGGAATAAGTAAAGAGAGAAAACCTAATAAGAAAAATTAGAAATAACATACTAAAGAAAGGTGAAATTCTTGGGTAAGGAAGATAAATTTTTGAGAAGTAAGTAAAGGTCTTAAAATTTTAAGAAGATTGGATTAGGGTAATTTTTCCTAATTATTGGTTTTCATGCAAAGATGAATGCAGTGTCCGAATGCAAGTGCACGTGTCGTGACCAAGTAATAAAGTGATGAGTGAGTATCGTCCCACGAGGAGTGAACTAAAACTATTATAGAGACCTTTTCCGTGTGAAATGCTGTGGAAAAAATAAGATGATTCACAAGATAAAATATAAGTAGATCAATTAAATTCAACTATAACTAAGATGAGGGGTACTAGGGTGTAGAAGAAAATGATAAAAGGTGATCTAGGGTTGCTTAGGGTTTCCATGAACTACAGCACTCGGATTTGCTCTAGGGATTGCTGCAGCAATTGCTCTAAGTGCCCAGTTCAATCTTGAATGGAGTCTTCCCAGACTTCCATTCCTTGCAATTCTAGGGTTCAGACACGCATTCCTGCATCAGTCTTCACCCCCGAATTGTGCATGAAGCTCCACTATTGAGGTAATGGGGAACCATACATTCCTATATTGGCTTAACCCCATATATTTAACTATTTTTTCCAGCCTCCATTCCCTTCCCAGGTGAATTTTGGCCTAAGTCTTCCTCCACTAAACTTCTGTTATCAGGGAAAATTAAAATATAAACACAATTGAATGTTAAAACAACGCTGCAGCAAAATGTGTTGTTACTAAAAATGTTCCTGAGGGTGCTTGTAGGGATGCTGCAGCACCTTAGGGGCATTGACCCCCAGAATACCTTGAAGAGCTTCAGAGCCCACTCCTTCGCTGTGTTGATTGTTGTGGGGCCTTTCTTTTGCGCATCACTGCTGCCCTTTTTTCAATGGGTTCATCATCGTCTGAGGACTCAGTGCCCACTGGAGTCTGTTGTGGTTCTGGTTGTGGCTCTTTGCTGTGTGAGGAGTCTTGAGACTCCTGGTTCTCTTCTGCCCATGTGACATGCTATAAAATAAGCATGTTTTTGACATGTTTTTAGTTTCTTTTTATTTAATTTTAGTAGAAAATAGGTATGAATTAACTGAGTGTTGTGTTTTGTGTTTTAGGAATAATAAAGAAGAAATGAAGAGGAAAATAGAGAGAAAATTATAGAAAAATGCTGATTTCTGACCTTGTGTCACTAATTGATGTATATCTCACTCATTTGGACTCCGATTAAGGTGATTTCAGCGGCTATGGAAAGAACAGACATAGAGCTACAACTTTCATGTTTGGCACTTTGGCAAAATCCAGAAGATTCTGGGCGCCGTGGCGCTCACAAGGGAGCGCCGCAGCGCCACGATAAGACAATCCGAAGCGTCACGGCGCCGTGCTTTCCAGGAGCGAGCGCCGCGGCGCTCAACCCAGCGCGCCGCGGCGCCCCATGGCAAGAACTCCGTAGCACCGCGGCGCCCGTGTGCCATAGGGGACTTGCTGATTTCGCGATTTTAGGTCGTTTTCGCTCAAAATTGAAGGGAATGGACAGGAATTTGACCTAAAATATGTTCTGACTTCGATTAGGAGGGGAAAGTCTATAAAAAGGGAGGAAAGCAACCAGAGAAGGGATCCGATCCTTCACCGAATTCTTCATCTACATTCTTCAATTCTTCTTTTGATTATCTTATGGCCCTGCGTGGCTAATTCTCTTTAGTTGGTTGATGTGAGTTGAAACCTCAAGGGATTTTTTATACATTGTGAGATGTGGATCTGATGTTACTATTTCAATTTGTTTTGAATATTGATTGTTCATCTGTTCTTATTCTTAATGATTATTCATATGATTGTTAGGAGACCTACTAGTATTTCGTCTGTTTTAATCTACAGCTGAATTGTGCTTTGAACAAAGTTTTTAATTCGAGGCAAATAGGTTTGAGGGTTTTGGATTATAAATCATTGAACCTATGATGAATGATTGACTAAATTAGATATAGCCGATGTGTTTATATTTGTTTAGCTCTGTCAGTTTCTCTAGTTCTTCATGTGGTTAACAAGTTATATTTTATCGATGTGCTAAAAGATGTCTTGTTAATTAGGGTTTAATTAGTGCGATTGTCATTAATTTGCTAGGCTTAAGGAAAAACGGGGTTAAAACCCCAATGATAGATATTCATTTGCAGATTGACTATGTTGTCGATGATCAATGTAATCCCTTGACGGTGGATACTGTAACATCCCTAATTTCGTTAAAAGTACATTAACGAAAGAAAATTTATTAGACAATATTTTAGATATATAAGGAAAATATAATCCTTAGAAATTCTTCACCTTATGTATATGCATAGAAAATGTTTCTAACATTAAGAAAACTAACAAAGAGGAAAAACCTAATAGGAAAAAATTAGAAATAATATATTAAAGAGATGTAAAATTCTTGGATAAGGAAGATAAATTTTTAGAAACAAGTAAAGGTCTTAAAATTTCAAGAACATTGGATTAGGGTAATTTTTCCTAATTCAAGAACTAGAATTATTAAGTTTAACATCTTCACCCATACATTGGGCTTTTACCTATAGACACTTCATATAGAATTTTTCCACTTCACGTAAGTTTCTAGCAAGCCCATTGGATAACCTAAACAAGAAATAAAACATAAACTTGGATTAGGATATAGAAATTGGACCAATAGCCCAAAAAATTATGATAATGTGTTCAAGCCCTCTAAGAAAGGTAAAATTTTATTCAAAGCAAAGAAAATGGGTAGGAATAAGCCCAAAACCAAGAGAAAAAATAAAATAAAATAAATTAGGTGATGATATAATAATGTAATAATAATAAAGATTAGGTTACATGGCAATAAGAAAAAAATTTAGTAAGTGGTATGATTCTACATTCATAATTTTGCCAAGTGGCATGATAATACAAGGCTTTAGGACAAAAACATCTATATCCTACACTCATAATTTTAGCAAGTAGTATGATAATACTTGGCATTAGGACAAAACATTCCTATTCCACACAAAATATCAACCAAATAATGGAAATTCAAGGGCTAGAAATTTGCCACCTAAAAAGGCAAACCTATCATACTTGTTTAAGACAAAAGAAAATGGAAATGAATCCCTAAATCAAGGGGACCTTGTCCCTTATATTAAGAACATATCATCATAAATTTCAAATTGCAATTCTCCTTTTCCTATGCATATCTTGACTAAGGAAGAGGAAGACAAGAACATAAGTTGTTTGTTTTCCAAAAATTCAACAAAGTGTATCTTAATTGTGATAAGGTAGATCCATGATCATGAAAGGTGAATTATTTGGTGGTCTATATAAGCAAAACCCACCCCATAACATCTTAATTTTGTCCAAGTGAGGAAGAGAGAGAAATAGAAGCAAGGTAGAGTGAGGAAAGGAGAGAAAGAGAGGAGAAGAAAGGAAGGAAAAAGAAGGAGAAGTTTAGAAGGCTAAATACTCAAGGTAAGTTACCTTAAGGCAAATTGGGATAAATATAAAGCGGCTAAGAAAGATGCTAAGAAGGCTGTGAGTGAAGCAAGAACTAGAACTTTTGAGGGATTATATCAATCTTTAGGAACTAAGAAGGGAGAAAGAAAAATTTACAAGCTTGCGAAGGGTAGGGAAAGAAAGACAAGGGACCTAGATCAAGTGAAATGTATTAAAGATGAAGAGGGTAATGTTTTGGTAAGGGAGCATGATATCCAAGCACAATGTAGGAGTTACTTTCAAGGACTTTTTAACGAAGGGCATGAGTTGACCTACAACTCTGACAGACTTAATACTGCAGAAGAAGACCGTAATTATACTTTTTATCGTAGAATCCAAGAGTTTGAAGTAGAGAAGGCTCTGAAGAGAATGGATAATGGCAAAGCAGTAGGACCTGATAATATACCTATAGAGGTGTGGAAAAGTTTAGGAAAGAAGGGTATAAGTTGGCTCACTAAGATGTTTAATGTGATAATGAAATCTAAGAAAATGACAGAGGAATGGAGGAGAAGTACTTTAATCCATATATATAAAAATAAAGGAGACATACAGAATTGTTCCAACTATCGGGGGATTAAAATCATGAGCCACACTATGAAGTTATGGGTGAAGATCATTGAGCAAATATTAGGACAAGAGACTCAAGTTACAGAGAACCAATTTGGATTTATGCCAGGAAGGTCAACTATGGAAGCAATTTATTTACTACGGAGATTGATGGAAAGGTATCAATGCAGACGAAAAAATTTGCATATGGTTTTTATTGATCTGGAAAAGGCATATGACAGAGTGTTAAGAGAGATCCTATGGAAGGCTTTAGAAAAAAAAGGAGTACGTATTGCGTACATTCGAGCAATCAAAGACATGTACGACGGGATAACAACTTGCGTGAGAACACAAAATGGGGATATAAAGTATTTTCCCACAACTATTGGACTACATCAAGGGTCTTCTCTGAGTCCGTATCTTTTTAACTTAATTTTGGACGCAGTTACTGAACATATACAAGATTTGGGGCCTCAATGCATGATTTTTACAGATGATATAGTCTTAGTTGGTGAATCAAAAGAGGAAATAAATATGAAGTTAGAGTCATGGAGACAAGTTTTAGAAACACATGGTTTCCGGATAAGTAGAAATAAAACAGAATATATGGAATGTATTTTTAGTAAAAGACGAAAAAATACGAATGTAGACGTCAAACGTGGAGACTATATATTAAAACAAGTTACAAGTTTTAAATATCTTTGGTCTATTATACAAAATGACGGTGAAGTAAAGGAGGACATAAACCACAAGATTCAAGCTGGATGGATGAAATGGAGGAAAGCTTCGAGTGTCATTTGTGATAAAAAAGTGCCGCTCAAAGTTAAAGGAAAATTCTACCGTACAGCTATAAGACCTGCTATATTGTATGGTACGAAATGTTGGGCGGTTAAAAGACAACATGAAGATAAACTCAACGTTGTAGAGATGAGAATGTTGCGTTGGATGTGTGGACACACCAGAAGAGATATGATTAGAAATGAGTGCATTAGAGAGAAATTTAGGATAGCACCTATTGTGGAGATGATGGTTGAATCTCGCTTAAGGTGGTTTAGCCATGTGTGGAGAAGACCTGCAGAAGCCCTAGTGAGAAGAGTTGATCGGATGGAGAATAGTTCAATAATTAGAGGTAGAGGGAGGTCAAAGAAAACAATAAGTGAAACTATTAAAAACGATTTAATAGTTAATAACTTATCTATTGATCTCATCCATGATAGGCCACTATGGCACCGTTTGATCCATGTAGCCGACCCCACATAGTGGGAAAAGGCTTAGTTGTTGTTGTTGTTATATCTTTGAGGATAAAAAACACACCCTCCTTCTCTTACTTAAGCTGCTAGAAAAGATAAGGGAAAGGAGGAGTCTTGCTACTTCTTTCAAGAGCAAACAAGAAAATCAATTCACTGAGTGAGCTAGGGAGATTTTTATGTAAGTTTAACAATATTTCTTTTTGAAGAAAAGTTTTGAAATTTGTAATATTTATATGGGATTTTGATCTTAGCACTTTGATTATTGGTCATGAATGTTGCTTCATCATGTTACATATTGATCATGCATGTGATGTATGTTTGAATATTTAGGCTGGTTTAGATAGTTCTGCATAGGTATGGCTATGGGCGGTAAAACTTTTAGCTTCTGGTTTTAAGAATCTGGGAACAATCGGTAAGGAATTAAAATAAATGGTTAACATGAAAGTTATAGATCTATGTCTCATAGAAATTTAACCACTGGAATTATGCAATTTGGAGTTCATATGAGGTAGATATGATCCGATTTGTACACAGAGGTCAGAAAATATTTATTCAGGGAAGAGTATGTTATTAAAGCTTTAGTTTTTGAATTTCTGGGAATATTCTGTAGGGAATTAAAATAGCGTACCAACATAAAAATTATAGATATATGGCTCATGGATTTTTACCAACTGGAATAACTCAATTTGGAGTTCAAATTTGGGAGATATGGTCTATTTAGTCAGTAAAGGTCAAAACCTACACGAGAAGAAATCATACTAAATTTAAAGGAGTAATGACACCACGATATCTTACTATTTTGTTGATATGATTAACATAATAGTTCTAGATAATTGTCTTAACTTTTCATAGACACTAAGATCATCTTAATCGGAGTTAAAATGAGAGCGTTATACTCTGATTTGTAAGCAAAGGCTGTGTTAAAAGTTAGTAAAACCTATTTTCAATATTTTTTCTACCCTAGATGAATTTTTTTTAAACTATAGGGTAATAGTAGAAATCAATTTGAGGAAAAATGCTCTATAAAATTTGTAAGAACATGTGTTGGAAATGATCTAAGTAAAAATAAAATGACTAAATGCCTAGACATAAAGAAAATGAAAAGATGAAAATAATATTCAAGAAAGAAGAGGAATTTTATAAATGAAAATAATAAATGCCTAGTGTATGCCCTAGCTATTGTAATTGCATGAACTTACTACCATTTTAAGTGTGTAATTTTTAACATGGAATTTACCCTAGTACTCATATAAAATTTCCAAGAAGTTTTGAAAGTGCCAGTTTTATTTGAAAAATCTTAGTATGCTCCGTGGTTGCAGTATTTCCACATCATAAAATAATTATTCTAGTTACTGGAAAAAAAAATTGTGATTTGTGAAAAGTGCATGTCTAAGGAAAGCTCTGGCAAGGAAAGACTTGGTAGTTAAGCGTGTCCATTAGTGACCCACCTCTCTTTCCTGGGAACTTTCCTGGTGCGCTGTTTACAGACTACAATTACTATCCAGTTATCGAGGTATTAGTGTGGAATTTTGACATGGACATATTTTTAGAAAATGATTATATTCATGGCATAATTTCAGTTTACCAATGAATTTTGAGAATGATTATGTTTTGATAAATTATGGCATGAGAATATAATGAACATACTTGTTATTGGAATCATATTTTCGGCTATTAATATGAATAGAAAAGAAATGAGGACGGTCACATGGCAATCCGTGTGGTGCACCAGTAGGGGACGCCCTACCAACGGTTATGATTATGTTCATGAGAAAAGAAAGAGAAAGTGTGCCATGTCGGACGGAGCGAGATAAGCCCGTACCGAAAAGTAGAGAATACTCACCCTGATCGAGGTAGCTGGAAGGAAGAATAAGTTGATAGCCATCATATGAAATTCGAAAAATAGTTATTCATGCCATACATGTCATAACTGTACAATTTTCATGTGCATGATAAAGTGCATTCATGTGACCTAAAGATATTTTCTGTAGTTTATACAGCTAAACATGACGTGATGAACTATATTGATGATGAATTATTGTTGAACATACTGGGATTTAATTCTCACTATATTTCCATATCATGTTCAGAAAATTAGCTATGCAGTTGTTTTCAATGAGACTTGTTATTGTTGTACGTATGATCGAGGTGCCCTATCTTGGGCAAATACCTATTATTGCGGACATATCAGTTGTTGATGTGACTGAGATTCCGGCGGAGGTGCCGCCACCCGCACCAGTGGCCCCGGAAATAGTCTATGTGGATGATTAGGGCTTATATGTACATGTGTGTCTTGTACAAATGTTTGTATTAATGATGTGAGTGTAAACTTAGTATTGTATAATTAAATAAATGTTATTGTGAGTTAAGATGAGGTAATAACTTCATGATGTTAAATAAAAAAAAATTGTTACATAAATGGAGCTGTTACATAATTGGTATCAGAGCAGGTCGATCCTAGATGGCCAGTGGGTGGATGGTTATCTGAATCGATCTTATAGTGTCTTGAGTATGTTGTTGTTATGTTGTGTAGGGAATCAGTGATTTCATATAGGTAAGAAATTACTAGTGTTTCCTATCTATATGCCGAGGTGGTGTTATGACTGCTGTTAAATATTTTGAAACTAACTATTGGGTTTGATCACCTCAATAGCAGCATAACTTTGTTTTTGCCACAGTAGGAAATGGCACCACCAAGGAGGAATCCGGCAAACAATGTGGAAGAAACCCTGCATAACTTGGCCACAGCAATTCAAGACCAAGTCTTGACCACCAACCAAATTCTACGACACCTCCAGAATGCTAGTAACTCGAATGGTGCTAGCAACCGGATGGCTGGAAATGATAATGGCATATCCGTATTCTTGAAAACCAGACCACCTTGTTTCCAAGGTGGTTATGATCCAACGATAGCTGAAAGGTGGATAAGGGAATTAGAGAAAATCTTTGAAGTGATGGGCTGTACTGAGGAGCAGCAAGTAATCTTCGCTGCATATATGCTAAAAGATGAAGCAGAATACTGGTGGCGTGGAGCTAAAGAACTTTTAGCTCACCAGGGAAGACAGATCACCTAGCAAGTGTTCAAAAATACTTTTTTGGAAAAATACATTCCAAGTACTGTACGGGTGGAGAAGGAGATTGAATTTCTCCAACTCAGGCAGGGCAGCATGACCGTGGACTAGTACATCACAAGGTTCGAAGAATTGTCTAAGCTCTCCTCTTATCTGCGATTTAACCCTGATGAAGCATGGAAGGCAGTAAAGTTCAAAGAGGTACTGAACCCAGAGATAAAGAATGCTGTCGTAGCTATGGAGACCAGGGAGTTTGTACCTCTGATAAATAAATGCAGACTCCTAGAAAAGAGCTTGAGGGCAGTGGAGGATGAGAAACAAAGATGGAACTTTCGAAAAAAGAAGAACAGGCCACAAAACTCTGGCAGAAATGTCAGAGGAAAAAGATAGGCTATTGGCAAGAGGCCATTGACTACAAGTCCCCGACCTTTCCAACAGGACTTTGCCCCAATCAAGTGCGCTAAGTGCGGATGCATGCATGGTAATCGGCCATGCTACATAGGACAGGATGTCTGCTTCAATTGCGGACAGAAAGGTCATTTTACGAGAAACTGCCCACAGAATGTGGGAAAGCAGTCGGATCAGAGGCCTCAGCTGAAAGGAAGGGTTTTCACTCTAAGCGGTCAAGAGGCAGCTCAATCTTCTGAAATGATTCAAGGTACATGTTATATCTATGGATTTGCTCTTATGGTGTTGTTTGACTCTGGTGCTAGTCATTCATTTATATCAGAAGAATGTATTAGGAAGTTTCAGTTTCCTATTTCTGAAACTCCCTATGAGCTATCCATAGTAACCCTCACAGGAGAAAAGGTATTAACTTCCTCTGTATGTAAGGACTGTCAAGTCACCATCCAGGAGAAAATGTTTTTTGTAGACCTCGTCTGTTTACCTTTAAGAGGTATTGAAGTCATTATGGGGTTAGACTGGATGTCTAGAAATCGGGTCTTGCTAAATTGTTGTAACAAGACCGTTGAATTTCTACCTCCTACTCCAAAAGAGGAGATACAGTTATTAATGCTTAATGCCAATCAAGTTAATAGGGAGTTGAAGAATGGAGTACTTGGATACATTCTTTTGTGTTTATCAAACCTAGAAGTCGAATCGAAGCTTGATGAGATCCCAATAGCCAAAGAGTTTCCTGAAGTATTTCCATCAGATATTCCAGGATTACCTCCTAAGAGAGAGATAGACTTCTCTATTGATCTCTTACCTGGGACAGGGCCTATCTCTATTGCACCTTATAGAATGGCCTCGAAGGAACTACAAGAACTTAAGAAACAGTTGGAGGAACTGTTAGACAAGAAATTCATTAGACCGAGTGTATCACCTTGGGGAGCTCCTGTATTGTTTGTTAAGAAGAAAGATGGAAGCTTGAGACTATGCATAGATTACAGACAGCTGAATAAGGTGACTATTAAAAACAAGTACCCTCTCCCTAGGATAGATGACTTATTGGATCAACTGAAGGGAGCCTCTATCTTTTCTAAAATTGACTTGAGGTTAGGATATCATCAGATTAGGATCAAGGATGAGGATGTATCAAAAACTGCCTTCAGGACTAGGTATGAGCACTATGAGTTTCTCGTAATGCCTTTTGGGTTGACAAATGCACCTGCAATTTTCATGGATTACATGAATCACATTTTTCGACCCTACCTAGATCAATTTGTGGTGGTATTCATTGATGACATCTTGATATATTCTAAGAGTGAAAAAGAACATGAACAACATCTCCGAATCGTGCTGCAAGTGCTGAAGGAGAAAAAGTTGTATGCCAAATTAGAGAAGTGTGAATTTTGGCAATGAGAGGTAAAGTTTCTCGGACATGTCATCTCTAATAGAGGGGTTGCAGTCGATCCTAGCAAGACAGAAGCAGTTATTCAGTGGGAGAGACCAAAGACGGTTACAGAAATAAGAAGTTTCCTGGGTTTGGCAGGATATTACATGAGGTTTATACAAAACTTATCTCGTATAGCCTTGCCATTGACTAAATTAACCAAGAAGGGAAGTCCTTTTAAATGGACTGATCAATGTGAAGCTAGTTTCCAAGAGCTTAAGACTAGATTAACCACTCCTCCTATTTTAGTTATTCCAGACCCCTCAGGATATTTTGCAGTGTATAGTGACGCTTCAAAGAAAGGGCTAGGGTGTGTGTTGATGCAAGACAAGAGAGTAGTTGCTTACGCCTCTAGGCAACTGAGACCCCATGAAGAAAACTACCCAACCCATGATCTTGAATTGGCAGCAA
The DNA here is from genome assembly GCA_037074535.1 of Gleditsia sinensis. NCBI lineage: Eukaryota > Viridiplantae > Streptophyta > Magnoliopsida > Fabales > Fabaceae > Gleditsia > Gleditsia sinensis. Next base: position 35,284,080 of record CM073471.1, read on the forward strand.
TAGTGTTTGCCCTAAAGATTTGGCGACACTATTTGTACGGGACAACCTTTGAAGTATATTGTGATCATAAGAGTCTTAAATACCTCTTTGATCAGAAGGAGTTAAACATGAGGCAACGAAGATGGGTAGAATTCCTCAATGACTACAAGTTTGAGATAAAGTATCATCCAGGAAAGGCGAATGTTATAGCTGATGCCTTGAGTCAAAAATCTCTACACATGGGTCAGATGATGGTGTTTGAGATGCAGATGCTAGAGGAGTTTCAAAATTTAAAGCTAGCCACTACTCTTACTCCAAAGAAGTTAATCATCAATGGGTTAAGTATAGAGTGTGACCTTAGAGCCCAGATTAAAGAGGCTCAAGGCCACGACCAAAACTTACGGGATCATAATAATCAGGGTGGTTTTTTTATTTCGGAAGATGGAGTAATCATGTACCAAGGAAGGGTCTGTGTTCCTCAGGACCAAGAGTTGAGGACTAAGATCGTACAGGAAGTGCATCAGAGTAAATACTCAATCCATCCTAGATCCACTAAATTGTACCAGGATTTAAAGAAGATGTATTGGTGGCCAGAGATGAAAAAGGACATTGCTGAGTTCGTGGCAAAATGTTTAACTTGTCAGAAGGTGAAAGTGGAACATCAAAAGCCAGCAGGATTTCTTCAACCTCTGGAGATTCCTGAATGGAAATGGGACAGTATTTCGATGGACTTTGTTGTGGGTTTACCTAAAACTTCAGTTAGACATGACTCTATCTGGGTAATAGTTGACAGATTAACTAAATCTGCTCATTTTCTGCCCATAAAGATTAACTATTCGCTGGATAAATTGGCCCAATTGTATGTCCGGGAAATAGTTAGACTACATGGGATTCCCTTAAATATCATTTCTGATAGAGATCCAAGGTTTATATCGAGGTTTTAGGAGGCATTACAGGAGGCTTTTGGAACCCAGTTGTGGTTCAGTACTGCCTATCATCCTCAAACTGATGGGCAGACTGAACGAACAATTCAAACCCTAGAAGATATGTTAAGGGCCTGTGTGATAGAGCAAGGGAAAGGATGTGATAAATACCTACCTTTAGTGGAGTTTGCTTATAATAATAGTTATCATTTTAGCATTAAGATGCCCCCCTATGAAGCTTTATACGGTAGGAAGTGCCGATCTCCACTATGTTGGTTTGAGGTAGGAGAAAAGAACTTGCTGGGTCCTGATGTAGTTCAACAAACCACGGAACAAATCAGGATGATACGAGATAAGATACTTACAGCTCAGAGTCGGCAAAAGAGTTACAATGATAAGAGACATAGACCTCTGGAATTTGAGGAAGGAGATCATGTATTTCTAAAACTTTCCCCGACTACTGGAGTTGGCAGGACTCTCAAGACTAGGAAGCTAAGTCCACGATTTTTGGGACCCTACCAAATTCTGAAGAGAGTAGGGATGTCAGCATATCAAATTGCCCTCCCACCTAATTTGTCCAACCTGCATAATTTTTTCCACGTATCACAGTTGCGGAAGTATCTTCCAGATTCATCACATGTAATACAGGATGAACCAATCCAAATAAAGGAGAACATGACATACCAGCTAGTACCTGCATCCATAATGGACACCGACGTGAAGCAACTGAGAAATAAAACCATTCTCTTGGTTAAAGTGTTATGGGAAGGTTTAACTCCGAAAGAAGCAACTTGGGAGCTAGAAGAAGTCATGAGGAAGAAAAATCCATAATTGTTCTTATCAGGTAATTTTTGAAATTTTGAGGACAAAATTTCTTTTAGGGGGAGAGAAATGTAACATCCCTAATTTCGTTAAAAGTACATTAACGAAATAAAATTTATTAGACAATATTTTAGATATCTAAGGAAAATATAATCCTTAGAAATTCTTCACCTTATGTATATGCATAGAAAATGTTTCTAACATTAAGAAAACAAACAAAGAGGAAAAACCTAATAGGAAAAAATTAGAAATAACATATTAAAGAGTTGTAAAATTCTTGGATAAGGAAGATAAATTTTTAAAAACAAGTAAATGTCTTAAAATTTCAAGAACATTGGATTAGGGTAATTTTTCCTAATTCAAGAACTAGAATTATTAAGTTTAACATCTTCACCCATACATTGGGCTTTTACCTATAGACACTTCATATAGAATTTTTCCACTTCACATAAGTTTCTAGCAAGCCCATTGGATGACCTAAACAAGAAATAAAACATAGACTTGGATAAGGATATAGAAATTGGACCAATAGCCCAAAAAATTATGATAATGTGTTCAAGCCCTCTAAGAAAGGTAAAATTTTATTCAACGCAAAGAAAATGGGTCGGAATAAGCCCATAATGGGTAGGAATAAGCTCAAACCCAAGAGGAAAAATAAAATAAAATAAATTAGGTGATGATATAATAATGTAATAATAATAAAGATTAGGTTACATGGCATTAAGACAAAAAATTAGTAAGTGGTATGATTCTACATTCATAATTTTGCCAAGTGGCATGATAATACAAGGCTTTAGGAAAAAAACATCTATATCCTACACTCATAATTTTAGCAAGTGGTATGATAATACTTCGCATTAGGACAAAACATTCCTATCCCACACAAAAAATATCAACCAAATAATGGAAATTCAAGGGCTAGAAATTTGCCACCTAAAAAGGCAAACCTATCATACTTGTTTAAGACAAAAGAAAATGGAAATGAATCCCTAAATCAAAGGGACCTTGTCCCTTATCTTAAGAACATATCATCATAAATTTCAAATTGCAAATCTCCTTTTCCTATGCATATCTTGACTAAGGAAGAGGAAGACAAGAACATAAGTTGTTTGTTTTCCAAAAATTCAACAAAGTGTATCTTAATTGTGATAAGGTAGATCCATGATCATGAAAGGTGAATTATTTGGTGGTCTATATAAGCAAAACCCACCCCATAACATCTTAATTTTGTCCAAGTGAGGAAGAGAGAGAAATAGAAGCAAGGTAGAGTGAGGAAAGGAGAGAAAGAGAGGAGAAGAAAGGAAGGAAAAAGAAGGAGAAGTTTAGAAGGCTAAATACTCAAGGTAAGTTACCTTAAGGCAAATTGGGATAAATATAAAGCGGCTGAGAAAGACGCTAAGAAGACTGTGAGTGAAGCAAGAACTAGAACTTTTGAGGGATTATATCAATCTTTAGGAACTAAGGAGGGAGAAAGAAAAATTTACAAGCTTGCGAAGGGTAGGGAAAGAAAGACAAGGGACCTAGATCAAGTGAAATGTATTAAAGATGAAGAGGGTAATGTTTTGGTAAGGGAGCATGATATCCAAGCACAATGTAGGAGTTACTTTCAAGGACTTTTTAACGAAGGGCATGAGTTGACCTACAACTCTGACAGACTTAATACTGCAGAAGAAGACCGTAATTATACTTTTTATCGTAGAATCCAAGAGTTTGAAGTAGAGAAGGCTCTGAAGAGAATGGATAATGGCAAAGCAGTAGGACCTGATAATATACCTATAGAGGTGTGGAAAAGTTTAGGATAGAAGGGTATAAGTTGGCTCACTAAGATGTTTAATGTGATAATGAAATCTAAGAAAATGCCGGAGGAATGGAGGAGAAGTACTTTAATCCCTATATATAAAAATAAAGGAGACATACAGAATTGTTCCAACTATCGGGGGATTAAACTCATGAGCCACACTATGAAGTTATGGGAGAAGATCATTGAGCAAAGATTAGGACATGAGACTCAAGTTACAGAGAACCAGTTTGGATTTATGCCAGGAAGGTCAACTATGGAAGCAATTTATTTACTACGGAGATTGATGGACAGGTATCAATGCAGACGAAAAAATTTGCATATGGTTTTTATTGATATGGAAAAGGCATATGACAGAGTGATAAGAGAGATCCTATGGAAGGCTTTAGAAAAAAAAGAGTACGTATTGCGTACATTCGAGCAATCAAAGACATGTACGACGGGATAACGACTTGCGTGAGAACACAAAATGGGATACAAAGGATTTTCCCACAACTATTGGACTACATCAAGGGTCTTCTCTGAGTCCGTATCTTTTTAACTTAATTTTGGACGCAGTTACTGAACATATACAAGAGTTGGGGCCTCAATGCATGATTTTTGCAGATGATATAGTCTTAGTTGGTGAATCAAAAGAGGAAATAAATATGAAGTTAGAGTCATGGAGACAAGTTTTAAAAACACATGGTTTCCGGATAAGTAGAAATAAAACAGAATATATGGTATGTATTTTTAGTAAGAGACGAACAAATACGAATGTAGACGTGAAACTTGGAGACTATATATTAAAACAAGTTACAAGTTTTAAATATCTTTGGTCTATTATACAAAATGATGGTGAAGTAAAGGAGAACGTAAACCACAGGATTCAAGCTGGATGGATGAAATGGAGGAAAGCTTCGAGTGTCATTTTTGATAAAAAAGTGCCGCTCAAAGTTAAAGGAAAATTCTACCGTACAGCTATAAGACCTGCTATATTGTATGGTACGGAATGTTGGGCGGTTAAAAGACAACATGAAGATAAACTCAATGTTGCAGAGATGAGAATGTTGCGTTGGATGTGTGGACACTCCAGAAGAGATATGATTAGTGATAAGAGTCATATTATTGCACTTTTGTTATGATTTAAAGATTGATATTTGTGTAAAAATTGTGTTTATTTGACTATTTAATCCACAAATGTCATTTCACGGGTATTTCGTGTTTAAAGTGCAATTTCAGGTAAAATCATAAGTTTGGAGAAGTTTGGGACAAATGCCAATGACCGGGATTGAGTTAGAATCAAGAAAAGCAAGATTTGAAGGTGTGGAAATCTGGCCGCGGCGAGAATGATGCAGTAAAACTTTCCTGAGAGCACGAATTCAGAATCGAATCTGGCCGCCGGCGAGATCAGTCTCGCCGCCGGCCAAATTACTTCGCCGGCAGCGAAATGTGTCTCGCCGTCGACGAAACACAGAATCTCGCCGCGGCGAGAATCACTTCGCCGGCGGCAAGTTTCGGCAGCCAAACGCGTTTTCTATGATTTTTTTTCCAACTTTGTCCCCAAAACCCTGGATCTATAAATACCATAAGGTACAGAGAGAGGGGACGGCGAAATAGACCTAAAATAGGCGTTTTTGGAGGAGAAGAAGCCATTTTGGATTGAAAGCTTGGATAATCTTGAAGGATCATCACCATTTTTTGCTGGCAAGTCTTCATCTCAAGAGTTCTTCATCTCTTTTCCTTAGCTCTATTTTTCTGCAGTTCATTTCGTTTTTATAGTTATGTATTCAGTTGAGATAGTTGTTGTTCTCATTTTAATTATGAGCTAATTCATTTTTGCTAAGGCTATGATGTAGTTGAATCATGAAACTCTGATTTTTGTGGTTATGGGTATATGAGTTCATTGTTTTCAGTTGAGTATTTATTTCCATGCTTAATGCTTCTGAATTTCTGGCCAAAATTTAGATGATTAGTTGCATTATATTGAGACCGAGAGGAGATGTGTAATGAATGCTTCTTTTGATAAGTACCATATGTTGAATGCGAGTGTGAGAACTAATGCATGATGTATGTGGTTATCCTGGAAATTCCATAGATCATAATGTGCTTGTTTGTGATTAATCTTCATAGAAATATAGTTGATTAGCATAGACAAGTAATTCTAATATAACTTGAGAAAGAGTATTAGATAAGTTTGGGTTTTTCAACCATCAATTGTAGCTTTGATCCTCATATAACATGCCATGAAATTGGAGTGAATTGATTCAGCGAAATCAAATGCCTTAGCATTTTAATCATTTGTGAACAAACATTCAATTGTGTTCTTTGCATTTATTTGTAAGTTAATTTGTCTTTTACACAATCAACAATTTGGTTTTCAGATAAAATTAGGATTAGTCAATTTCGGTACTTAGTAACACCATTCCTTGTGGGTTCGATATCCGTACTTTTGTACACTTTATTACCTGAACGATTCGTACACTTGCGAAAATATGCATCAAGTTTTTGGCGCCGTTGCCGGGGAAAGGTTTGATTATTAATATCGATACTACCTAATCTTAGTTTTAATTTGAAGTTAATTTGCTTTATCATTGTTTCAGTTTTAATTTTTTTTCTAAATTGAGTTTGTGAGTTGTGTTGAACATTTGTTCATTTAGAGTTGTTGCTGCTTGTTTGCATTATTCATTTTAGTCATTTCTTGCACATTTTTCAGTTGTTTACTTTGCTCTTTTATTTTGTTTATCATAAAAGCAAAAAAAAGGGTAACTTTGTGTTGTGTGAGTGCTGGTTGATTTTTCAGATTGTAGGACTTTTGTATGCGACGTGCACGAAGCCTTAACCTTCTTCCTTTTGATCCGGAAATTGATCGAACATATAGGCGTCTAAACCGAGAGAGAAGGCGTTCTACCTCCGCTCCTAATAGGCAATCAGCCATGGATCCACAATTTGTTGAGGGAGGTGGAAATCGTAGAGCTATGAGGGATTATGCTGCGCCTAATGTTGCTGGAACCACTTTGGGTATAAGGAAGCCAACTGTTCAAGTCAATAACTTTGAGATAAAGCCATCTTTTATCCAAATGGTTCAATCAAATCAGTTTGGGGGAATGTCAAAGGATGATCCTAATGCACATATTGCTTACTTTCTGGAGGTGTGTGATCTTTACAAGATAAATGGTGTGTCTGAAGATGCCATAAGATTAAGGGTTTTTCCTTTTTCACTTCGGGATAGAGCCAAGGAGTGGCTAAACTCATTACCACCGGGATCAATTACAACATGGAATGAGTTGGTTCAAAAGTTCTTGTCCAAGTTCTTTCCTCCTGCTAAGACGGCAAAATTGCGAAATGAAATCACATCTTTTACACAGTTTGACCAAGAATCATTGTATGAAGCTTGGGAGAGATTCAAAGAAATGTTGAGGAAGTGCCCACATCATGGTATACCAATTTGGCTGCAAGTCTCTACATTTTATAATGGGTTGGTTTTAAACTATCGGGCAATGATTGATGCTGCATCTAGAGGGTCTTTAATGGGAAAAACACCAGAGGATGCTCATGAGTTGTTAGAGATCATGGCAGAAAACAACAATCAGTGGCATTCAGAGCAGGTAATTGTAAAAAGACCAGCAGGAGTGCATGAAATTGATTCCGTGAATGCTTTGTCGGTTCAAGTTGCTGCTCTTTCAAGAAAGGAGGATTCTTTGTCATCCAAGTTTGAATCCAAACGAACTGCAGAATGTAATTTATGTGGTGGAAATCATGCTAGTATTGAGTGCCAAGTTGGAAATCCATTTGATTCACCAAATGCTGAACAAGCCAACTATGTCTCAAATTTCCAAAGACCTCCACATAACCCATATTCGAATACCTACAATCCAGGTTGGAGGAATCATCCGAATTTGTCATAGGGAAATAACCAAGGGGGATTCAAACCGTCATCTTCCTACCAACCCTAAGAGAAGAAACAAACAGATTTGGAAGAAATTTTGGGGAAGTTCATTGAGGAGTCAAGAACAAATTTCAGAAATCAAGAGGCAATCAACAGGGACATCCAAAACCAACTGGGGCAGCTTTCAAAGCAGATTGCAAAAAGGCCTCAAGGATCATTGCCAAGTGACACAATAAATCCTACAGAGCATGTAAAGGCTATCACATTGAGAAGTGGTAAAGAACTTGAATGGCAGAAGAAATCAGAGCAAAAGATGGAAGAAGCTAAAGAAAAGCCATCAACATCCCAAGATGTTCAACCTTCCCCATATGCAAAATATGAGCCTCCTATCCCATATCCTCAAAGATTGCAGAAGAAAAAGCTTGATAATCAATTTGGTAAATTTCTGGAAATTTTTAAAAAATTGCATATTAACATTCCTTTTGTAGAGATGTTGGAACAAATGCCCAAGTATGCAAAATTCATGAAGGAAATTCTATCAAAGAAGAGGAAGCTGGGAGATTATGAAACTGTCATGCTAAATGAGGAGTGCAGTGCAGTTCTTCAAAGAAAACTGCCACAAAAAGTGAAAGACCCAGGGAGTTTTACTATACCTTGTACTATAGGAAGTTGCAATTTTGATAAAGTCCTATGTGATTTAGGATCAAGTATTAATTTGATGCCACTTTCTGTTTTCAGGAAACTAGGCCTAGGAGAAGTAAAACCTACTTCAATTTCTCTACAATTAGCGGATAGATCGGTGAAATATCCTCGAGGGGTAATTGAGGATGTTTTAATTAAAATTGAAAAATTCATTTTTCCTGCAGATTTTGTGGTGCTTGACATGGAGGAAGATAGAGAGATACCATTGATATTGGGGAGACCATTCCTTGCAACTGGAAGAACATTGATTGATGTTCAGCAAGGAAAACTCATTCTAAGGGTGCAAGATGAATAAGTAACTTTCGATGTTTTTGAAGCAATGAAATCTCCAAGTGAGGTATATTCTTGTTTTCAAATTAACACCCTTGACAGGTTAATCCCGGAAACTTTTGGACAGAGACCTCCATTACTACCACTAGAAGCTTGCCTTTTGAAATCTGCAACAATTGAGGAGAAAGATGAGGGAGTGAGACAATGTTTAGAATTACTGGCAGAACATGATGCATATTTGTTTAATGATCAAACATTCAAGGACTAGGGAACAAATGAAACTCCAACCTCAGTGGTCAAGAACGAAGCCAACCAGATTGAGCTAAAGCCACTACCATTCCCATCTAGGGTTAAAATAAAAACCCGTTGTTTTCCTTTCTTACATTGAGGACAATGTAAGGTTTTGGTTGGGGGTACGATAAACGGTACATTTTACTTAATTTCATTTTTAGTCGTTTTGTGTACTTAGTTTCATTTTTAGTCATTTTGTTTGTGTTTTAATTGTGTTGTTTTGTTTGTGTGTCTGCATTTCGATTTCATTTGCATTTTATTTAATTTGCACGTTGATGATAATAATGTGATTGTGATAACACGTAGCTTTTAGAAGACATTAAATTTTGCTTCGGTTTAAAGATAATTTCATATGTTGATTTTACTTAGTTGGCGACTCTTTTGGTATGTGGTACGACTTGGTTGATTAGTCTAAATGCTTAGAGAAGTCTTATGTGTGAATTTTTCATGGACATTTTTGTGATCTCAGCAAACTCTAGAACTCATTTGAAAACCTCTTGAGACGAAATAATTTGGAATTGCACTGTTTAGGATATGATATAGGCCATTTTTGGATCGATTGTGCCATTTTTAAGCCTACCTTGTTATTCTTATATCACTAGTTACTTCTTTGAGCTTATTTATATATATTGATTAGCCTTATTTTTCTTTCTTTTTCCCTTCTATAATCTACCTTTTACTTAGCCACAATATATATATCATTCCTACCTTATTTAAGAGCACTTAATTTTGAACATAAACTTGTCAAGAGCAATTGGAATAAAGATGGAATAAAAAAAAAATCTTCCACATATATTGGAAGAAATTGGTTGAGGGTTATCTATTGTATAAAAAAACCCCAAAAAGAAAAAAAAAAGAAAAAAAGAAGAAGAAGAGGGCTTTCACATTATAGTAAATAAAAGAGTGTTAGTGATGGTTATACTGAAGTGAATGATTGAGAAAGAATTTTGTTTATCCTTGGAAAAATGAGATATGATCAGAAGAAACAATGTGGGTTTTAATGTTGTTATTCTTTTGCTTAATTGGGTGTGTTTAATCTAATAAGTTCTCTTATTTGTATTTTGACACTTCCCATTTTTCTTAACCAAATGCCTAAGCCTAACATTACAAGCCATATTAAGTCCTATTGATCCAAAATGGTGTATTTTTCCTTTATTAGTGGAGAAAGGTTTGAAAAATGAGCATATGGAGTTTGAGATTTCACCTTTGTGTTTGTGGATGTTGTGCATAATATTATCTAGGCATTATGGCTATTGGTTTGTGGTATGATGGATGTTTAAGAGTCAATAACAAAAGTAACATTGGCATTTGAGATTTCTTAAAGCTTAGGCGACATTTAGTTATTCTATGTGTTATGTGATATTTACAATTTTGAAACATTTGTGCAAATTAATTGTTGCGTGATTTGATTATTTTGAGTTAGTATAAACTAAGGTAAGATGTTTGTGGGTATCATCACTGGAAGCCCTCACGAGACTACAACTCGTCCTACTAGGGCCGCCTAGGGGTTTAAAGGCTTATGGCATATGCTTAATGCAATTTTGTAAAGAGAATAAATTGTCTTTGAATTTTTCTTTTAATGTCTCCTTTGATTTTATTCATAGATCGCTTTTCTTGCTAGAGACTAGCAAGAAGCTGGTTGGGGGTTGTTGATAAGAGTCATATTATTGCACTTTTATTATGATTTAAAGATTGATGTTTGTGTAAAAATTGTGTTTATTTGACTATTTAATCCACAAATGTCATTTCACGGGTATTACGTGTTTAAAGTGCAATTTCAGGTAAAATCATAAGTTTGGAGAAGTTTGGGACAAATGCCAATGACCGGGATTGAGTTAGAATCAAGAAAAGCAAGATTTGAAGGTGTGGAAATCTGGCCGCGGCGAGAATATTTTGGCCGCGGCGAGAATGATGCAGTAAAACTTTCCTGAGAGCACGAATTCAGAATCGAAACTGGCCGCCGGCGAGATCAGTCTCGCCGCCGGCCAAATTACTTCGCTGGCGGCGAAATGTGTCTCGCCGCCGGCGAAAAACAGAATCTCGCCGCGGCGAGAGCTTTTCCCAGAAACTCGCCGCGGCGAGTTTCAACGGCCAAATGCATTTTCTATGATTTTTGTTCCAACTTTGTCCCCAAAACCCTGGATCTATAAATACCATAAGGTACAGAGAGAGGGGACGGCGAAATAGACCTAGAATAGGCGTTTTTGGAGGAGAAGAAGCCATTTTGGATTGAAAGCTTGGATAATCTTGAAGGATCATCACCATTTTTTGCTGCCAAGTCTTCATCTCAAGAGTTCTTCATCTCTTTTCCTTAGCTCTGTTTTTCTGCAGTTCATTTCGTTTTTATAGTTATGTATTCAGTTGAGATAGTTGTTGTTCTCATTTTAATTATGAGCTAATTCATTTTTGCTAAGGCTATGATGTAGTTGAATCATGAAACTCTGATTTTTGTGGTTATGGGTATATGAGTTCATTGTTTTCAGTTGAGTATTTATTTCCATGCTTAATGCTTCTGAATTTCTGGCCAAAATTTAGATGATTAGTTGCATTATATTGAGACCGAGAGGAGATGTGTAATGAATGCTTCTTGTGATAAGTACCATATGTTGAATGCGAGTGTGAGAACTAATGCATGATGTATGTGGTTATCCTGGAAATTCCATAGATCATAATGTGCTTGTTTGTGATTAATCTTCATAGAAATATAGTTGATTAGCATAGACAAGTAATTCTAATATAACTTGAGAAAGAGTATTAGATAAGTTTGGGTTTTTCAACCATCAATTGTAGCTTTGATCCTCATATAACATGCCATGAAATTGGAGTGAATTGATTCAGCGAAATCAAATGCCTTAGCGTTTTAATCATTTGTGAACAAACATTCAATTGTGTTCTTTGCATTTATTTGTAAGTTAATTTGTCTTTTACACAATCAACAATTTGGTTTTCAGATAAAATTAGGATTAGTCAATTTCGGTACTTAGTAACACCATTCCTTGTGGGTTCGATATCCGTACTTTTGTACACTTTATTACTTGAACGATTCGTACACTTGCGAAAATACGCATCAATTAGAAATGAGTGCATTAGGGAGAAAGTTGGGATAGCACCTATTGTGGAGAAGATGGTTGAATCCCGCTTAAGGTGGTTTGGCCATGTGTGGAAAAGACCTGCAGAAGCCCTAGTGAGAAGAGTTGATCGGATGGAGAATAGTTCAATAATTAGAGGTAGAGGGAGGTCAAAGAAAACAATAAGTGAAACTATTAAAAACGATTTAATAGTTAATAACTTATCTATTGATCTCATCCATGATAGGCCACTATGGCGCCGTTTGATCCATATAGCCGACCCCACCTAGTGGGAAAAGGCTTAGTTGTTGTTGTTGTTATATCTTTGAGGATCAAAAACTCACCCTCCTTCTCTTACTTAAGCTGCTAGAAAAGCTAAGGGAAGGGAGGAGTCTTGCTACTTCTTTCAAGAGCAAACAAGAAAATAAATTCACTAAGTGAGCTAGGGAGATTTTTATGTAAGTTTAACAATATTTCTTTTTGAAGAAAAGTTTTGAAATTTGTAATATTTATATGGGATTTTGATCTTAGCACTTTGATTATTGGTCATGAATGTTGCTTCATCATGTTACATATTGATCATGCATGTGATGTATGTTTGAATATTTAGGCTGGTTTAGATAGTTCTGCATAGGTATGGCTATGGGCGGTAAAACTTTTAGCTTCTGTTTTTAAGAATCTGGGAACAATCGGTAAGGAAATAAAATACATGGTTAACATGAAAGTTATAGATCTATGTCTCATGGAAATTTAACCACTGGAATTATGCAATTTGGAGTTCATATGAGGTAGATATGATCCGATTAGTACGCAGAGGTCAGAAAATGTTTATTCAGGGAAGAGTATGTTATTAAAGCCTTAGTTTTTGAATTTCTGGGAATATTCTGTAGGGAATTAAAATAGCGCACCAACATAAAAATTATAGATATATGGCTCATGGATTTTTACCAACTGGAATAACTCAATTTGGAGTTCAAATTTGGGAGATATGGTCTAATTAGTCAGTAAAGGTCAGAACCTACACGAGAAGAAATCATACTAAATTTAAAGGAGTAATGACACCACGATATCTTACTATTTTGTTGATATGATTAACATAATAGTTTTAGATAATTGTCTTAGCTTTTCATAGACACTAAGATCATCTTAATAGGAGTTAAAATGAGAGCGTTATGCTCTGATTTGTAAGCAAAGGCTGTGTTAAAAGTTAGTAAAACCTATTTTCAATATTTTTTCTACCCTAGATGAATTTTTTTTAAACTATAGGGTAATAGTAGAAATCAATTTGAGGAAAAATTCTCTATAAAATTTGTAAGAACATGTGTTGGAAATGATATAAGTAAAAATAAAATGACTAAATGCCTAGACATAAAGAAAATGAAAAGATGAAAATAATATTCAAGAAAGAAAAGGAATTTTATAAATGAAAATAATAAATGCCTAGTGTATGCCCTAGCTATTGTAATTGCATGAACTTACTACCATTTTAAGTGTGTAATTTTTAACATGGAATTTACCCTAGTACTCATATAAAATTTCCAAGAAGTTTTGAAAGTGCCGGTTTTATTTGAAAAATCTTAGTATGCTCCGTGGTTGCAGTATTTCCACATCAGAAAATAATTATTCTAGTTACTGGAAAAAAAATTTTGATTTGTGAAAAGTGCATGTCTAAGGAAAGCTCTGGCAAGGAAAGACTTGGTAGTTAAGCGTGTCCATTAGTGACCCACCTTTCTTTCCTGGGAACTTTCCTGGTGCGCTGTTTACAGACTACAATTACTATCCAGTTATCGAGGTATTAGTGTGGAATTTTGACATGGACATATTTTTAGAAAATGATTATATTCATGGCATAATTTCAGTTTACCAATGAATTTTGAGAATGATTATGTTTTTATAAATTATGGCATGAGAATATAATGAACATACTTGTTATTGGAATCATATTTTCGGCTATTAATATGAAATGAAAAGAAATGAGCACGGTCACATGGCAATCCGTGTGGTGCACCAGTAGGGGACGCCCTACCAACGGTTATGATTATGTTCATGAGAAAAGAAAGAGAAAGTGTGCCATGTCGGACGGAGTGAGATAAGCCCGTACCGAAAGGTAGAGAATACTCACCCTGACCGGGGTAGCTGGAAGGAAGAATAAGTTGATAGCCATCATATGAAATTCGAAAAATAGTTATTCATGCCATACATGTCATAACTGTACAATTTTCATGTGCATGATAAAGTGCATTCATGTGACCTAAAGATATTTTCTGTAGTTTATACAGCTGAACATGACGTGATGAACTATATTGATGATGAATTATTGTTGAACATACTGGGATTTAATTCTCATTATATTTCCATATCATGTTCAGAAAATTAGCTATGCAGTTGTTTTCAATGAGACTTGTTATTGCTGTACGTATGATCGAGGTGTCATATCTTGGGCAAATACCTATTATTGCGGACATATCAGTTGTTGAAGTGACTGAGATTCCAGTGGAGGTGCCGCCACCCGCACCAGTGGCCTCAGAAATAGTCTATGTGGATGATTAGGGCTTATATGTACATGTATGTCTTGTATAAATGTTTGTATTAATGATGTGAGTTAAGATGAGGTAATAACTTCATGATGTTACATAAAAAAAAATTGTTACATAAATGGAGCTGTTACAGATACCAACCGAAACCAACGTCTTTATCATTAATCACTTTCGCTTATTTATTTTCATTATTGTTTACTTTACTGAATTTGCGATTATCAATTCCCCCATTTTAATCACATAAGGTAATTCCAGTCTCTGTGGGATCGACCTTTACTCCCACTACTACAGGTTAGTTTTGAGGTAATGTATTAATTTGGGTGCACCTACGATAGTGCGCACCAAATTTTGGCGCCGTTGCCGGGGACTGCGTCATTACTTTTTGTGATTTTTTTTATTTATGCCTGTAACTCGTTCTTCTAATTCTCGAGATTTACAGTTCAATCCAGATATTGGAAAATCTGTATACAGGCACAGAAGAGAAATTCAAGAAGACGTTGATTAGGATAAGGAGGAAGTGATCATGGCTAGACACCCCACTCTGAAGGAGCTCGCAGCTCCTGATTTGCATCAGCAACCCTTATGCATTACTTTTCCTAATCTTGATGACAATGTTAATTTTGAGTTGAAATCTGGATTAATTCATCTCTTACCAAGTTTTCATGGTCTTACAGGTGAAGACCCGCATAAACATCTGAAGGAGTTCCATGTAGTATGTACCAGTATGAAGCCCCCTGGAGTAACTGAGGAACAAATAAAACTCAGGGCTTTTCCTTTTTGCTTAAAAGATTCAGCCAAAGATTGGTTGTATTATTTGCCTTCTGGTACTATCACTACTTGGAATGAGATGAAGAGAATGTTTTTAGAACGTTATTTTCCTGCATCTAGAGCCGCGACTATTAGGAAAGAAATATGCGGCATTAGGCAATTGCATGGTGAAACGCTTTATGAATATTGGGAGAGGTTTAAGAAACTTTGTGCAAGCTACCCACATCATCAGATTAGTGAGCAGCTACTAATCCAATATTTTTATGAAGTTCTTTTGCAGGGAGATAGGAGCATGATAGATGTAGCTAGTGGAGGAGCACTAGTGGATAAAACTCCTGAGGCAACCATAATCCTGATATAAAATATGGCTGCCAATTCACAACAATTTGGCGTTAGGCATGATCCTTCTATTAGACATGCCCAGGAGGTAAGTACTACTTCTCTTCAGAATCAAATATCTGAACTTACTTCTCTTGTGCGCCAAATGGCTACAGGTACACTACAGCAAGTTAAAGTATGTGGAATATGCTCAGCCACAGGGCACCCAACTGACATGTGTCCTACACTTTAAGAGGAATCCACAGAACAAGCGAATACTGTAGGAGGTTTTCTTGGTCAACCAAAAAGGTATGATCCATATGCCAATACATACAATCCTGGATGGAAGGATCATCCCAATTTCGGATATGGGAGTGCACAAAATAGGCCTGCATGACAAAATTTTCAACAAAATCAGCAAGTCTATTATCCTAGACAGAGTGCACCCCAAGATCAACAGGTAAGTAATCCGTTGGAAGACATTGTGAAAACTCTTGTACATAACTCTCATCAATTTCAGTAAGATACAAGAGCTAGCATTCAGAACCTGACAACTCAAGCAGGTCAGTTAGCAACCACAGTGAGTCGATTGGATGCTCAAAACTCAGGTAAGTTACCTTTACAAACTGTGGTGAATCCCAGAGAGAATGCTAGTGCAATTGTTTTAAGGAGTGGTAAGGAGATTGAAAGTCCACCAGCACCCTCTTCTCCTAAAAAAACTGAAAAATCAATTAAGGAGAATGAAGCACCTACAGGTAAGTCTCCTTCTAATTTAAATTATGAAGTAGTGCCTCCTTTTCCAGAAGCTCTTAAAGAGAATAGGCTAAATGAGAAAACTTCTGAATTTTATGATATCTTTAGAAAATGTGAAGTTAATATTCCCCTCCTAGATGCTATTAAGCAGGTACCAAGATATGCAAAGTTCTTGAAAGAATTATGCACTCAAAAAAGGACAGCAAAGAAAGTTTTAGATTGCGGTTTTTACTGGCCTACCATATTCAGAGATTCATACCATTTTTGTAAGTCATGTACAAACTATCAAAAAACAGGTAATATCTCCAGGAAAAATGAGATGCCTCAAACACCAATATTGTTTTGTGAAATTTTTGATGTTTGGGGCATTGATTTCATGGGACCTTTTCCTTTATCAGCTGGATATAATTATATTTTGTTGGCTGTGGATTATGTCTCAAAGTGGGTAGAAGCTAAACCCACTAGGACTGATGATTCTAAAGTGGTTGCAGATTTCATTAAATCTCATATCTTCTCAAGATTTGGGATTCCAAGAGCTTTGATAAGTGACCGGGGAACACATTTTTGCAATAGGACTATTGAAGCCCTATTAAAGAAATATAATGTCACTAATAAATTGTCAACTGCATATCACCCCCAAACTAATGGGCAAGCTGAGGTATCCAACAGAGAAATCAAAAATATCATTAGTAAGACAATAAATCCCAATCGCCGGGATTGGAGTCTCATATTAGATGATGCTCTATGGGCATACAGGACAGCCTATAAGACCCCAATTGGTATGTCCCCATACAGGTTAGTATTTGGTAAAACTTGTCATCTTCCAGTTGAATTGGAACATAAAGCATTTTGGGCTATAAAGAAATTTAACATGAATTTGGAAGAAAGTGGAGAATGCAGGAAATTACAACTTCAGGAATTAGAGCAAATTAGAAACGAGGCCTACGAAAACGCAAATATTTATAAGGCCAAAACTAAACTCCTACACGATCGTATGATTTCACTTAAGGAGTTTAGCAAAGGATAGAAAGTTCTCCTCTACAATTCTAGGCTCCGATTGTTTCCAGGTAAATTTCGTTCTAGATGGGAGGGACCCTTTATTGTTACTGATATTTTCCCTCATGGTGCAGTTGAAATAAAGAGCATGGATAACCAGCATAGCTTCAAAGTCAACGGGCATAGGCTTAAACCTTACTATGAAGGATTTCAGCAAGAGGAAGCACAATGGATAACTTTTCAAGACCCTCATTGATATTTTTTGGATCTATGTTGAGCCAACGACGTAAAATAAAGGCGCTGGTTAGGAGGCAACCCAACATCCATTCTTCTTCTTCTTAATTTTTCTTTTCATAGTTTAATTTTTCTTAAAAAAAAAATTCTGATCTGCGGACGCGTATATGCGCCGCGACGCCCAGACCTAGCGCCACGGCGCTACTTACCCAGAATGGGTGAACACTACGGCGGTCACCCATAGCGCCGCGGTGCTCCGCGCTACAGCAGAGAGCGCCGCGACGCTCTCTATAAGAGCATCATGATGCTCTTCGTTTCCCCCCTCCGTTTTTGCCTCCTTTGCAACTCCCAATCCATTTTCTTGCCTTCAATCACCCTCTTGGGTTGTTTGTGTGTAGTTCATACAAAGATGAATACAACGTTAGAATGCAAGTGCACGTATCGTGACCAAGTAATAAAGTGATGAGTGAGTATCGTCCCACGAGGAGTGAACTAAAACTGCTTAGATACTTTTGCTGTATGAGTGCTGTAGCAACGTGAAGTTGTTCGCAAAATTGAAATAGACATGGGTTGGCTGATCTTTACTGCAATTAGACTGGAAAGTACTAGGGAATAGAAAGGAAATTAATTGGGAAAACTGGGGTATTCAAGGTTGCTATGGACTTCAGCACTCATATATGCTCTAGACCTTGCTGCAGCAAAGGTTCCTGGTGCCAAATCAGTTCTGAATGGAGTCTTCCTAGACTACCATTCCTCACAACTCCAAGGTGTGGACACGCATTCCTGCACAAGTCCTTACCTCTGAATTGCGCAAGCAATACATTATGGGACCAATGAGGTACCCGTATATCCCTACATGAGGTACCCCTTTACCCTCAACTTTTTGTCCGGCCTCCATTACCCTTCCAGGTGAATGGTGGCCTCGGTTTTCTTCCTCCAAACTTCCGTTCTTAAGGAAAGAAAAACTACAGGGTATACAGCTGAATGGTAACAAAACTGCAGCAAAATGTATTGATAACAAAATGTGCTTCGGTCCATTACAACCCTTGTGCAACCCCAGCTGGAAACTAGCCAAGCTTTATGGGTGCACTGGTTACAGAAACTCCAAAAACACTGGTGTGCATTTTTTTTAAGAGATAAAAACTAAATTACAGAATATATATCCTTCTGTTTGATAAAGCAGTAAATAAATAAAAAAACCAATAACAGGAGACAAAGCTCCCTTCTATCCTAGCACACTATCCCCTGTGTGCTGCACCTTTCGGTGTTAGCAACATTCTGGGTTCTAGTGTAATATTCCTCCCACTCTTTCCTCTTTCTCCCCGGCTTTACCTCTCCTGCCCTTGGCTACTATTCGGCCTTTTATAAGCAGCCCTTGTGGTCCCAGTAAAGCGCCCTGGATTGCTGCCATTCCTTCTGTTCTGCAGCAGGCGCCTTTTGTTGCACTGCTTTTCCTATCCACCTTCAGTAGTGGAAATGGTCCTGTATCAGCAACCAGCTACGTCCCTGCTGCTGTCTCCTGCGTACTGGTGGCTACTCCTGCTACGCAACTCTGCCACCTGCACCAAATCAAGCAAAATCATCATATTGTAGGGGGGAGAGAAAACAGCTTTACCCACTATCACCCGGGGTTTTGCTATTATTGCTATACATGCTCACTGAAATGTTGCAGCAATGAGATAGCTACGTTATGTCCAGAAAAATCATCCCATTCAATTAAATCAGAGGGTAAAAGGTGCTTAAAACACTAGAAAATTTCAGTAAACAATGATGGGCAACGCATAGAAACTAGAATGAAATGCAGTTATCAAATCCCTCCAAACTTAAAGGATTGCTTGTCCCCAAGCATCCTATTTTGCTTACTATACGCAGAAGTTCCAGACTTTTCTCATGTTAGACTCCATAGCTCTGTTGATAGCTCTCAACTCTCAGGATTGCTTTCATATAAAGGATACCACCAATCTTACTCCCAATCACAACAAACACCTTCTCTGAATTTTTGTGTGTGTGATATGGACAGCTTTGTCTAGAAGTTATTCGGGTCAAAAACAGCCAGAGTTCCTAAGACTTTTATGCTAATATTTCGAGCTTCCTTTCCTAGGTCAAGCTAGCATTCATCATAGGTACAGTCAGGGCAGCAGATATGGGGAAATGGGGCAGCTTACTGAATTTCTTCCTTTACTGTTATTTTTGGCATGGATCTTATTCTAGTAGAGGTCATTACATCCTTTTGACGCGAATGCCAACATGTTCCATGCAGGCACCCGGTTACTCAGCCTTATCACCTTTCAACCGCTCCCCACTCATACTCTACATCCCTGTTTTACGCAAAGGCACACATGGGCCTCTTTGATCAGGGCTCTAAGGTCACACCCTATACTTAAACCATTAATGGTTAGCTTCTTTGAGGAAAAAGTAGTGTCCAGCTTTAAATTCTGAAACTCCTCTAACATTTTCATCTCATACAACATCATCTGGCCCATGTGTAGAGATTTTCGACTTAAGGCATCAGCTACAACATTTGCCTTTCCTGGATGAAACTTTATCTCAAACTTGTAGTCATTGAAAAATTCCACCCATCTTCGTTGCCTCATATTTAACTCCTTTTGATCAAAGAGATATTTAAGACTCTTGTGATCGTAATATACTTCAAAGGTTGCTCCGTATAAGTAATGTCGCCAAATCTTTAAAGCAAATACCACCGCCGCCAATTCAATATCATAGGTTGGATAGTTTCCTTCGTGGGGTCTTAGTTGTCTAGAGGCGTAAGCAACTACTCTCTTATCTTGCATTAGCACACACCCTAGCCCTTTCTTTGAAGCATCACTATACACTTCAAAATGTCCTGTGGGGTCTGGAATAATTAAAACTAGAGGAGTGGTCAGTCTTGTCTTCAGCTCCTGAAAACTAGCTTCACATTGATCAGTCCATTTGAAAGGACTTCCCTTCCTGGTCAATTTAGTCAATGGAAAGGCTATACGAGAGAAGTTTTGTATAAACCTCCTGTAGTATCCTGCCAAACCCAAGAAACTTCTGATTTCCATAACCGTCTTTGGTCTCTCCCACTTAATCACTGCTTCCATCTTGCTAGGATCTACGGCTACCCCTCTATTAGAGATGACATGTCCGAGAAACTTCACCTCTAACAGCCAAAATTCACATTTCTCCAATTTGGCATATAACTTTTTCTCTTTCAGCACTTGCAGCACGATTCGGAGATGTTGTTCATGTTCTTTCTCACTCTTAGAATATATCAAGATGTCATCAATGAACACTACAACAAATTGATCTAGGTAGGGTCGAAAAATGCGATTCATGTAATTCATGAAAATTGCAAGTGCATTCGTCAACCCGAAGGGCATTACGAGAAACTCATAGTGCCCATACCTAGTCCTGAAGGAAGGTTTTGGTACGTCCTCCTCCTTAATCCTAATCTGATGATATCCTGACATCAAGTCAATTTTAGAAAAGATGGAGACACCCTTCAATTGATCTAATAAGTCATTTATCCTCGGGAGAGGGTACTTGTTTTTGATAGTCACCTTATTCAGCTGTCTGTAATCTATGCATAGTCTCAAGCTCCTGTCTTTCTTCTTAACAAACAATACAGGAGCTCCCCAAGGTGATACACTCGGTCTAATGAATTGCTTGTCTAATAGTTCCTCCAACTGCTTCTTTAGTTCTTGTAGTTCCTTCGAGACCATTCGATATGGTGCAATAGAGATAGGCCCTGTCCCAGGTAGGAGATCAATAGAGAACTCTATCTCTCTCTTGGGAGGTAAGCCTGGAATATCTTATGGAAATACTTCAGGAAACTCATTGGCTATTGGGATTTCATCAAGTTTCGATTCGACTTCTAGGTTTGATAAATACAAGAGAATGTATCCAAGTACTCCATTCTTCAACTCCCTATTAACTTGGTTGGCATTTAGCATCAATAACTGGACCTCCTCTTTCAGAGTAGAAGGTATAAATTCAACGGTCTTGTTACAACAATTCAACAAGACTCGATTTCTAGACATCCAGTCTAACCCTAGAATTACCTCAATTCGTCTTAAAGGTAAACAGACGAGGTCTATAGAAAAAGTTCTCTCCTGGATGGTGACTTGACAGTCCTTACATACAGAGGAAGTTAATACCCGTTCCCCTGTAGGGGTTACTACGGATAGCTCATAGGGAGTTTCAGAAATAGGGAACTGAAACTTCCTAATACATTCTTCCGATATAAATGAATGACTAGCACCAGAGTCAAATAACACTATAAGAGCAAATCCATAGATATAGCATGTACCTTGAATCATTTCAGAAGATTGGGCTACCTCTTGGCCGCTCAGGGTGAAAACCCTTCCTTTCACCTGAGGCCTCTGTTCTAGCTGCTTCCCCATATTCTATGGGCAGTTTTTCGCAAAATGTCCCTTTTGTTCGCAATTGAAGCAGACATCTTGTCCCATGTAGCATGGCCGGTTTCCATGCATGCGTCTGCACTTAGCGCACTTGACTGAGGCAAGGTCTTGTTGAAAAGGCCTAGGACCCGCAATCAATGGCCTCTTACTAGCTCCATATCCACTTCTTCTCATGTTCTTTCCAGGGTTGGGAAAATTTTTCTTCCTTTTCCATAGGTTTCGCCTTTGCTTTTTGTCCTCCACTGCCTTTAAACTCTTTTCCAGGAGTCTGCATTTATTTATCAGAGGTACAAACTCCCTGATCTCCATAGCTATAAAAGCATTCTTTATCTTCGGGTTTAGTCCCGCTTTAAACTTAACCGCCTTCCATGCTTCATCTGGATTATATCGCAAATAAGAGGAAAAATTAGACAGCTCCTCGAAGCTTGCGATATACTGGTCCACGGTCATGCTGCCTTGCCTGAGTTGGAGAAATTCGATCTCTTTCTCTGCCCGTACAATACTTGGAAAGTACTTTTCAAAAAAAATGTCCTTGAACACTTGCCAGGTGATCTGTCTTCCCTGATGAGCTAAAAGTTCTCTAGCTCCACGCCACCAGTATTCTGCTTCATCCTTTAACATATATGCAGCAAAAATAATTTGCTGCTCTTCGGTACAGCCCATCACTTCAAAGATTTCCTCTAATTCCCTAATCCACCTTTCGGCTACCGTTGGGTCATAGCCACCTTGGAAACGAGGTGGTCTAGTCCTCAGGAACTCGGATATGCCATTATCTTTTCAAGACATCCGGTTGTTAGCACCATTCTCAACATTTGTGTTATTAGCATTCTGGAGATGTTGTAAAATTTGGTTGGTGGTCATGACTTGGTCTCGAATTACCGTGGCCAGGTTGTGCAGGGTTTCCTCTGCATTGGTTGCTGGATTCCTCCTTGGTGGTGCCATTTCATACTATGGCAAAAACAAAGTTATGCTGCTATTGAGGTGATCAAGCCCAATAGTTAGTTCAAAAATATTTAATAACAGTCATAACACCACCTCGGCATATAGATAGGAAACACTAGTAATTTCTTACCTATATGAATCACTGATCCCCTACACAGCACAACCACAACATACTCAAGACACTATAAGATCGATTCAGATAACCATCCACCCACTGGCCATCTAGGATCGACCTGCTTTGATACCAATTATGTAACAACTCCATTTAAGTATCAAAATTTTTTATAAAAAAAATACCATGAAGCTATTACCTCGTTACAACTTAACTCAATATAACATTTATTTAATTTATACAATACAGAGTTCACATACATGTCATTAATCAAAACATACGTACAACATATCAAACACATAAAATCTACATCTTATTTATTCTGGTTGACCAATTCCAGAGATACAGGTGCGGGTGGTTGCACCTTCACCGGGATCTAAGCCAACTTGACCACAAATATTTTATTTGCTTCTGGGATCTGCCCAACATAAAGTACTCGATCCAACGTGCACTAAAAGCCAGAGTTATAGAAAAATCTGCATAACTAATTTTTTGAACATGATATGGAAATATAGTGAGAATTAAATCCCAGTAAGTTCAACAATAAATTATCATCAATATTGCTCATCACATCATGTTCAGCTGTATAAACTACAAAAAATATCTTTGGTCACATAATGCATTATATCTATGCACATAAGAATCATATTGTAATGATATGTATGACAGGATTAACTATTTTCAAAATATCATATGATGGCCATCAACTTATTCTCATTTCAAGCTACCCCAGTCAGGGTGAGTATCCTCTACTCTCCGGTACGGGATTTTCTAGCTCCGTCCGACATGGCCCACTTTCTTTTTCTTTTCTCATTAACATGATCATAACCGTTGGTAGGGCGTGTGTCATGGAGTCCATATGAGGAAGATATGAGCTTATTAGTAGTCAAAGGTCACATGAAAATCCGTGTGGTGCACCAGTAGGGGACGCCCTACCAACGGTTATGAATATGTTAATTGTAACATCCCTAATTTCGTTTCTTTTATTGATAAAATTACATAAAGTTTTAATTAAGGAAATAAAATTTATTAGACAATATTTTAGATATCTAAGGAAATATAAACCTTAGAAATTCTTCATCTTATGTATATGCATAGAAAATGTTTCTAACATTAAGAGAACAAATAAAGAGGGAAAACCTAATAGGAAAAAAAAATAGAAATAACATACTAAAGAGATGCAAAATTCTTGGAAAAGGAAGATAAATTTTTAGAAACAAGTAAATGTCTTAAAATTTCAAGAACATTGGATTAGGGTAATTTTTCCTAATTCAAGATCTAGAGTTACTAAGTTTAACATCTTTACCGATACATTGGGCTTTTAACTATAGATAATTCATATAGAGTTTTTTCACTTCACATAAGTTCCTAGCAAGCCCATTGGATAACCTAGGCAAGAAATAAAACATAGACCTGGACTAAGATATAGTAATTGGATCGATAGTCCACAAATTATGAAAATGTGACCAAGCCCTCCAAGAAAGGTTGAATTTTATCCAAAGCAAATAAAATGGGTAGGAATAAGCCCATAATGGGTAGGAATAAGCCCAAATGCAAGAGGAAAAATAAAATAAAATAAATTAGGTGATGATATAATAATGTAATAATAATAAAGATTAGGTTACATGGAATTAAGACAAAAATTTAGCAAGTGGTGTGATTCTACATTCATAATTTTGGTAAGTGGCATGATAATACAAGGCTTTAGGACAAAAACATCTATATCCTACACTCATAATTTTAGCAAATGGTATGATAATACATGGCATTAGGACAAAACATTCCTATCCCACACAAATAATATCAACCAAATAATGGAGATTCAAGGGCTAGAAATTTGCCACCTAAAAAGACAAATCTATCATACTTGTTTAAGACAAAAGAAAATGGAAATGAATCCCTAAATCAAAGGGACCTTGTCCCTTATCTTAAGAACATATCATCATAATTTTCAAAATACAAATCTCTTTTTCCTATGAATATCTTGACTAAGGAAGAGGAAGACAAGAACATAAGTTGTTTGTTTTCCAAAAATTCAACAAAGTGTATCTTAATTGTGATAAGGTAGACCCATGATCATGAAAGGTGTATTATTTGGTGGTCTATTTAAGCCAAACCCACCCCTACAACATTTTGATTTCGTCCAAGTGAGGAAGAGAGAGAAATAGAAGCAAGGTAGAGTGAGGAAAGGAGAGAAAGAGAGGAGAAGAAAGGAAGGAAGAAGAAGGGGAAGTTTAGAAGGCTAAGTACTCAAGGTAAGTTACCTTAATCTCCACTTGAATCCATTTTTCTTCTTCATCCTTCAGGTTCAAAAACTCACCCTCCTTCTCTTACCTAAGCTGCTAGAAAAGCTAAGGGAAAGGAGGAATCTTGCTACTTCTTTCAAGAGGAAAAAAGAAAACCAATTCACTAAGTGAGTTAGGAAGATTCTTAGGTAAGTTTAACAATATTTCTTTTCGAAGAAAATTTTTGAAACTTATAATATTTATATGAGATTTTGATCGTAAAACTTTGATGATTGGTCATAAATGTTGTTATATCATGTTACATATTGATCTTGGATGTGATGTATGTTTGAATACTTAGACTGGTATAGAAAGTTCTGCATAGGTATGGCTATGGGTGGCAAAATTTTAAGCTTTTGTGTTTTAATTTCTGAAAATTATCTACAGGAAATTAAAATAAATGGTTAACATAAGAATTATAGCTAAGTGTGTCGCGGATTTTTAGACACTGAATTCATTCAATTTGGAGTCCATATGAGGAAGATATGAGCTGATTAGTAGTCAAAGGTCAGAAAATGGTTCATCAGGAAGAATATGTTAGGATAGCTTCTGTATTTTAATTTCTGGGAATAATCTGTATGGAATTAAAATAAATAATTAACATAAGAATTATAGATATGTGTGTCATGGATTTTTAACCACTGGAATCACTCAAGTTGTAGTCCATATGAGGTAGATATGGTCCGATTAGTAGGTAGAGGTCAGAACCTATCCGAGAAGAAATAACCTGTACTTTGAGGTAGTAATATCACCTTGATTTCTTAATATTTCGCTACAATATTCAACATAATAGTTTTAGATAATTGTTTTTTCTTGAAATTAACACCAAGATCACCTACATCAGAGTTCAATTGTGGGAGTTATGCTCTGATTAGTAAGAGAAGGTTAGATATGATGAAAACCTGCATCAGGAAAATAAAGAAATAAAATTAATATTTAAAAAAGAAGATGAATCTTATAAATGACTAGTATATGCCATAGCCATTGCCATTGTATGAACTTCTTACCATCTTATGTGTAAAATTCTGACATGGAAATATTTTATAAAGTGATATTTGAAATGGTTATGTTCATGGCATGATTACCAATGATTTAGGGTAATAGTTATATTTTGATGAACATACTTGTTATTGAAAGCATATTTTTGGCTATCATTGTGAAAAGAAAAGAAATGAGCACGGTCATATGGCAATCCGTGTAGTGCACCAGTAGGGGATGCTCTACCAACGGTTATGATCATTTTAATGAGAAAAGAAAGAGAAAGTGGGCCATGACGGACGGAGCAAGAAAAGCCCGTACCGGAGAGTAGAAAATACTCACCATGACCGGGGTAGCTTGATATGAGAATAAATTGTTAGTCATCATATGATATTCTGAAAATAGTTAATCCTGTCATACATATCATTACTGTATGATTCTTATGTGCATAGATATAATGCATTCATGTGACCAAAGATATTTTCTGTAGTTTATACAGCTGAACATGACATGATGAACTATATTGATTGCAAATTATGATTTATTGTTGAACCTACTGGGATTTAATTATCACTATATTTCCATATCATGTTGATAGCTGCAATTTATTTTAGTTTCTATATGCTTTCTGAGTGCATTTACTGAGTTGTTCTAGTGTTTTAAGTACTCTTATTCCCTAATTAAATTGAATGGGATGACCCTTTTAGATACAACATCAGCTTCCCCGTTGCTGCAGCATTTTAGTAAGCATATAAAAGAAACCTCAGTGCCATTGGGTGAGCTGCCCCCTTTTTTTCTGCAATACACTGATTATGCTTGATATGGTGCTGGTGACAGCAGAGCAGGGCTGTGCAGCAGGTTCAGCCTCCACCCAGCAGGAGAGAAAGCAACAAAAACTAACACTACAGGCTGCTGGCGTAGAACTGTCCCACTACTGAAAGTGGAAAGGATAAACTTGCACGCAGAGGTGGTTTTGCAGCAAAGCAGGGGGAAAGACGGCAAAAGCAAAGTAGCTGACTGGGACCACAAGTCTAAACGATAAAGAGAGGCAAAGAGGGGGAGAAAAAAGGAGTAGCTGCACACTGCTAAGAAGCATCAGTGCAAGAGATAGAGTGCAATCCCGAGATTCCATTGTTGTTTTTGTTTTGTTTTCCTTTTTCTTCGTTTTTCTATCAAGACCGCACTGGCATTTTTTCTTTGATCACTAGAGATGTATACCAGTGATTCTGGGTTGTTTGTAATCAGTGTAACCATGAGGCTTGGCTATCTTCCGGCTAGGGTTGCACAAGGGTTGTAATGAACTTAAGCACACTTTTCAGTAAAACACATTTCGCTGCAGCACTGTTTTTACATTCATCTGTGTGTATATTTTAAACTCCTCTTGTAACGGAAGTTAGTGGAGGTAGATTGAGGCCAATATTCACCCAGGAGGGGAATGGAGGCTGGAAAAACAGTTTGAATAGATAGGGACAGCCAATATAGGAATATATGGTCCACCATCCCCCCAGCAGTGGAGCTTCATGCACAACTCAGTGGTGAAGACTGCTGCAGGAATGCAGGTCTGAACCTCAGAGTTGCAAGGAATGGAAGTCTGGAAAGACTCCATTCAAGACTGAACTGGGCACCTAGGACAATTGCTGTAGCAATTCCTGGAGCAATATGAGTGCAAAAGTTCATGGCAACCCTGAGCAACCCTAGACCTCCCTATTCCATTTCCTTTACACCCTAGTACCCCTCATCCTAGTTATAGCTGTATTTAATTTGAACCCCCTTTATTTTATTTTATAAACCATCCAATCTTTGCTACAGCATTTCACACAGCAAAGTCTCCTTAATAGTTTTTAGTTCACTCGTCGTGGGATGATACTCACTCATCACTTTATTACTTGGTCACGACATGTGCACTTGCGTTCTGACACTGTATTCATCTTTGCATGAATCTAACCCACCAAGTTTTTGGCGCCGTTGCTGGGGAGTGTCAACTTAAAAATTGCTTTTAGATACTCAATTATGTGAAGTATTGTTTTGTTATATTTCTGTTTACTCTGGTGTCTTGTTGAGCAGGTAACGTAGTGCATGAGTAGGGCTGACAGGGAACTTCTGCCTCTAGATCCAGAGATAGAAAGAATGCTTTTGAGAAGAAGAAGAGGACAGTTAACACACCAGCAGCAGGCAGAGATGGCCAATCAGAATGGAGCAGACAACATGGACAATAGCGATAGGGTCTTAAATGCTTATGTTCAACCGAACCTAAATGGGTTGAACCCAAGCATTGTGAGACCAGATATTGAGGCTCTACATTTTGATCTCAAACCAGTAATATTTCAGATGCTGTAAACTATAGGGCAATTCAGTGGAATGCCTACAAGGACCCTCAACTTCACTTAAGAGTGTTCATGGAGGTCACAGATGCTTTCAAAATGAATAGGGTAACAGAAAAAGTGCTCAGACTAAAGCTGTTCCCTTACTCATTAAGAGACCGAGCAAGAGCGTGGCTGAACTCTCTGCCACCTGACTCTATCGCTAACTGGAGTGATTTGGTAGAGAAATTTCTACTGAAATACTTCCCGCCCACCAAGAATGCCAGATTGAGAAATGACATCACCTCATTCCAGCAATTGGAAGGTGAATCTTTGTACGAGACCTGGGAGAGATATAAAGAGTTATTACGGAGATGCCCCCATCATGAAATTCCTTACTACATTCAGATGGAGACCTTTTATAATGGCCTTAATGCTCAAACATGCACTATAGTGGATGAAGCAGCTAATGGGGCACTCTTGTCTAAAACGTATAATGAAGCGCACAAGCTGCTTGAAAGGATGGCCAGTAACAACTATCAAAGGCCAATGGACAGAGTTTCAACTGGAAAGAAAGCAGCAGACATGCATGAAGTGAGTGAAGTGACTTCTCTCATAGCCCAGCTAGCTTCACTAGTTAATGTCTTAAAAAGCCAGCAAATGACCTGCCCTCAAGCAGCCAATGTAGTCCAGGAGACTGGACCATCTTATGTACTGTGTAATGGGCCACATCTCTTTGAAATGTGCCCCTCAAACCCAGAATCAGTATGCTTCGTTGGAAATATGAATCGCAATAACAATCCCTACTCCAACACATATAACCCAGGATGGAGGCAACACCCCAATTTCTCCTGGAGTAACTATGGTACGGGATAAGGGAGCAACTCTGCCCCACAAAGATCACAGGCTCCCCCAGGCTTCATGCAGCAAAGACAACAGCCTCAGGAAGCCCCCACTTCGCTGGAATCCCTGATGAAGGAGTATATGGCCAAGAATGATGCTCTAATCCAGAGTCAAGCAGCCTCATTACGGAATCTAGAAACTCAAGTGGGATAGCTTGCCAATGAACTAAAAAGTAGACCTTCAGGAACACTTCCAAGTAATACTGAAGTCCCTAGGAGAGAAGGGAAAGAGCATTGCAAGGCTATAGCCCTGAGAAGTGGAAAGATGGTGGAAGCACCAAAAACAAGAGGGCAGGACCAGACAGACTCCACTGTACCCCTAGAGAACAAAAAAGACAAGAAGAGGCAAAGAAGGGGGAAAAAAGGAGTAGCTACACACTGCCAAGAAGCATCAGTGCAAGAGATATATTGCAATACAGGGATTCCATTGTTGTTTTTGTTTTGTTTTCCTTTTTCTTCGGTTTTCTATTAAGACTACACTGGCATTTGTTCTTTGATCACTAGAGATATATACCAGTGATTCTGGGTTGTCTGTAATCAGTGTAACCATGAGGCTTGGCTAGTTTCCGGCTAGGGTTGCACAAGGGTTGTAATGAACTTAAGCACACTTTTTAGTAAAACACATTTCGCTGCAACACTATTTTTACATTCATCTGCGTATATATTTTAAATTCCTCTGGTAACGGAAGTCTGGTGGGAGCATTCCACTTACAAGGTAATTTACATAATCAGCGTACCATGGCACATCATCTTGGGATAGGAGATAATGTTGCTCTTCTGGGAATCCTTCATTAATGTCATATGCTTCGGAGCTGTGCCCTTCCAACCTGAAGAGATGGTCTGCCACTTGATTTTTAGTTCCTTTCCTATCTCTGATCTCTAGATCGAATTCTTGAAGCAAAAGCACCCACCGAATGAGCCTGGGCTTGGAATCTTTTTTCCTAACCAAGTGTTTGATGGAAGAGTGGTCTGTGTGCACTATCACCTTTACTCCTACCAGATATGCTCTGAATTTCTCAAAGGCAAACACTACTGCAAGCAATTCCTTCTCTGTCACAGTGTAGTTCAGCTGGGCACCTTGTAGCATTTTGCTAGCATAGTAAATAGAATGAAACAGCTTGTTTCTGTACTGCCTGAGGACAGCCCCTAATGTTCTTTCACTAGCATCACACATCAGCTCAGATGGGGAGGTTTAGTCTGGTGTCACGATAACTGGGGCTGTACTCAATTTCTGTTTGAGATCGCAGAATACTATCATGCAACTTTCATCAAAACAAAAAGTTATGTTCTTCTCTAGCAAACTGCATAAAGGTTTGGCAACCTTAGAGAAGTCCTTAATGAACCTATTATAAAATCCTGCATGTCCTAGGAAGCTTCGAATGCCCTTGACCGAGTTGGGAGGAGGCAGTTTCTCAATGATTTCTACCTTGGCCTTGTCAACCTCAAGTCTTTTCTGAGAAACCTTATGCCCCAGCACAATCCCTTCTTTTACCATGAATTGACACTTCTCCCAGTTCAGCACCAAGTTTGTTTCCTCACACCTTTGCAAGACCTTAGCAGGGTTTCCCAAGCATAGGTCAAAGGAGTCTCCAAAGACTGAGAAGTCATCCATGAAGATTTCCATAAACTGCTCAGCTATCTCTGTGAATATTGCCATCATGCATCGCTGGAATGTTGCTGAAGCATTACAAAGCCCAAATGGCATCCTTCGAAATGCAAAGGTACCATAGGGGCTTGTGAATGTGGTCTTATGCTGATCTTCTGGTGCTATAGCAATCTTCTTGTACCCTGAGTACCCATCCAGGAAACAATAATATTCCCTTTCAGCAAGTCTATCTAACATTTGATCAATGAACGGCAGAGGGAAGTGATCTTTCTTAGTGCTTTTGTTCAACTTCTGATAATCCATGCAAATCATCCAGCCAGTTACAACCTAAGTGGGGATAAGCTCATTGTTGTCGCTTTCCACCACAGTCATACCCCCCTTCTTGGGAACACACTGGACCGGGTTTACCCAAGAGCTATCTGATATTGGGTAGATAATTCCAGCATCTAGCCACTTGATAATTTCTTTTTTAACCACCTCCTTCATTATGGGGTTGAGCCTTCGCTGGGGTTCTATGGACCCTTTTTCATTGCTTTCTAAGAGGATCTTATGCATGCAAAATGAGGGGCTGATTCCCTTAATGTCAGCAAGTGTCCACCCAATGGCCCTTTTGAATTTCTTCAGTGTAAAGATCAATTTCTCCTCTTGTTCCCTTGTCAAAAGTGCTGAGATAACCACAGGAAGAGTGGTTGTCTCTACTAAATATGCATACTTGAGGTGTGCTGGCAGAGGCTTCATCTCCAAAGCTGGTGGCTCCTTCACTGATGCTTTCAGCGGCCTTGAATCTAGTGGGGTCATATATAATGGCTCTTGCTTCCTAATGCCATGCATGACATCGATCCAAGCCCATTCTTTCTTGTTCTCCTCTTCTGAATCTGAGTTTTCTGTCCAAGCTATCGATGGTGGGTCCTTGCAGCATTTTCTTAACTGCTCTGATGCTAATATGTCTATCATAGACACCGCTGCACATTCCTCTTCTTCACTGGCAAACTTCATGGTCTGGAGCACATTGAATGTAACCTGCTCATCTTAGACTCTCATGGTTAATTCCTCCTTCTGAACATCAATTAGTGTCCGACCAGTTGCTATGAATGGTCTGCCCAATATAATTGGTACCTCTGCATCAGCTTCATAGTCTAGAATTATAAAGTCTACTGGGAAGATGAACTTATCCACCTTAACCAGGACATCCTCTATTTTTCCCTTTGGATGGGCAATGGATCTGTCTGCCAATTGCAGTGTGACTGTGGTAGGCCTTGCTTCTCCAATTCCTAGCTTTTTAAAGATGGCCATTGGCATGAGGTTGATGCTTGCTCCCAAGTCGCAAAGTGCCTTGCCAAAATAC
The DNA here is from genome assembly GCA_037074535.1 of Gleditsia sinensis. Classification (NCBI taxonomy): domain Eukaryota; kingdom Viridiplantae; phylum Streptophyta; class Magnoliopsida; order Fabales; family Fabaceae; genus Gleditsia; species Gleditsia sinensis. The sequence continues at coordinate 35,316,280 of CM073471.1, forward strand.
TGGTTCCCAATAGAACAAGGTATGGTGAAACTGCCTGGATCCTTAAGTTTGGGTGGCAACTTATTTTGCAGCACAACACTGCATTCCCTTGTGAGAGCAACAGTCTCAAACTCACCAAATCATCTTTTCTTTGTCAGGATGTCCTTCATGAACTTCACATAATTAGGCATCTGCTCTAGTGCTTCTACCAGAGGTATGTTAATGTGCAGCTGTTTCAGGACATCTAGGAATCTTCTAAATTGCTGGACATTTTGCCTGTTGAAAGTTCTGGGATACTCTATGAGGAAGAATGGGTAGTTCGCTAGAAACCAGAATAGGAGACCTATAACCTTACCCAATCACACATAGAACCCTCTTCTAATAAGCACAGGATCATGAGCAGGTTTCCAAAAGAAAAATTTGGTGATCTTTCAGAAATTGGACCTATGTCTTAGAGCTAGTATTAAGAGCTTTCTATAGAATTATAAAAGGGGCAGATGCATAGGGTCAGAAAGGTTTAAGTTTGGGGGCAAAAGTATATAAAAAAATGGACACTCCAATGCTCTGTAGTTCCATAGTAACCAGGGGTATGCATGAGCCCCATGTGTGCCTTTGCGTAAAACAGGGATATAGAATATGAGTGGGAAGCCGTTTAAGGGTGATAAGGCTGAGTAACTGGGTGCCTGCATTGAACATGTTGGCATTCGCGTCAAAAAGGCATTAATGACCTCTGCTAGAATAAGATCTATGCCAAAAAAATAATAAAGAAAGAAAATCAGTGAGCTGCCACCCCCCCACATTTGTTGCCCTAGCTGCACCTATGATAAATGCCAACTTAACCTAGGAAGCTCGATATATTAGTATGAAAGTCTTAGGAACTCTGGCTGTTTTTGACCCAAGTAGCTCTTAGAGAAACTGTCCATGTCACACGCACAACTTCAAGAAAGGTTTTTTGTTGTGATTGGGAGTAAGGTTTGTGGTGTCCTTTATATGAAAACAATCCTGAGAGTTGAGAGCTATTAGCAGAACTATGGATTCATGCATGAGAAAAGTCTGGAATTTCTGGTTGGTAGGTGACATGCTATAAAATAAGCATGTTTTTGACATGTTTTAAGTTGCTTTTTATTTAATTTTAGTAGAAAATAGGTATGAATTAACTAAGTGTTGTGTTTTGTGTTTTAGGAATAATAAAGAAGAAATAAAGAGGAAAATAGAGAGAAAATCATAGAAAAATGCTGATTTTTGACCTTGTGTCATTAATTGAGGCATATCTCACTCATTTGGATTCCGATTAAGGTGATTTTAGCGGCTATGGAAAGAAGAGACATAGAGCTACAACTTTCATGTTCGGCACTTCGGCAAAATCCAGAAGAATTTGGGCGCCGCGGCGCCACGGTAAGACAATCCGAAGCGCCGCGGCGCTACACTTCGCGCCACGGCGCTGCGCTACCCAGGACATAGCGCCGCGGCGCTCAACCCATGGCGCCGCGGCGCCTTAGCTCTCTCGACAAAGAGCGCTGCGGCCGTGACTGAGGGCGCCGCGGCGCCCCGTGGCTTCATCTTCGTAGCGCCACGGCGGTGACTGAGGGCGCAGCGGCGCCCCGTGGCTTCATCTTCGTAGCGCCGCGGCGCTCCACCGCGGCGCCCGTGCGCCGTAGGGGACTTGCTGATTTCGCGATTTTAGGTCGTTTTCGCTCAAAATTAAAGGGAATGGACGGGAATTTGACCTAAAACACATTCTGACTTCGATTGAGAGAGTGGAGTCTATAAAAAGAGAGAAAAGCAACCAGAGAGGGCATCGAATCTTTGACCGAATTCTTCAATTCTTCTTCTGTTTATCTTATGGCCCTGCGTGGCTAATTCTCTTTAGTTGGTTGAGGTAGGTTGAAACCTCAAGGGATTTTTATACATTGTGAGATATGGATCTGATGTTTTATTTCAATTTGATTTGAGTATTGATTGTTCATCTGTTCTTATTCTTAATGATTATTCATATGATTGCTAGGAGGCCTACTAGTATTTTGTGTGTTTTTAATCTACCGCTGAATTGTGTTTTGAACAAAGTTTTTTAATTCTGCGATTCGTGAGGCAAATAGGTTTGAGGGTTTTGGATTATAAATCATTGAACCTATGATGAATGATTAACTAAATTAAATATAGCCGATGTGTTTATATTTGTTTAGCTCTGTCAGTTTCTCTAGTTCTTCATGCGGTTAGCAAGTTTTGTTTTACCGATGTGCTAAAATATGACTTGTTAATTAGGGTTTAATTAGTGCGATTGCCATTAATTTGCTAGGCTTAAGGAGAAACGGGGTTAAAACCCCAATGATAGATATTCATTTGCGGATTGATTATTTTGTCGATGATCAATGTAATCCCTTGACGGTGGATACCAACCGAAACCAACATTTTTATTATTAATCTCTTTCTCTTAGTTATTTTCATTGTTGTTAACTTTACTTAATCTGCGATTATCAACCCCCCATTTTTCAATCACATAAGGTAATTCCAGTCTCTGTGGGATCGACCCTTACTCCCACTACTACAGGTTAGTTTTGAGGTAAGGTATTAATTTGGGTGCACCTGCGACAGTGCTCACCAAATTTTGGCGCCGTTGCCGGGGACTGCGTCATTACTTTTTGTGATTTTTTTTTATTTTATTTTATGCCTGTAACTCGTTCTTCTAATTCTCGAGATTTACAGTTCAATCCAGATATTGGAAAATCTGTATACAGGCACAGAAGAGGAATTCAAGAAGACATTGATCAGGATACGGAGGAAGTGATCATGGCCAGACACCCTACTCTGAAGGAGCTTGCAGCTCCTGATTTACATCAGCAACCCTTATGCATTACTTTTCCTAATCTTGATGACAATGTTAATTTTGAGTTGAAATCTGGATTAATTCATCTCTTACCATGTTTTCATGGTCTTGCAGGTGAAGACCCGCATAAACATCTGAAGGAGTTCCATGTGGTATGTACCAGTATGAAGCCCCCTGGAGTAACTGAGGAACAAATAAAACTCAAGGCTTTTCCTTTTTCCTTAAAAGATTCAGCCAAAGATTGGTTGTATTATTTGCCCTCTGGTACCATCACTACCTGGAATGAGATGAAGAGAATGTTTTTAGAGCGTTATTTTCCTGCATCTAGAGCCGCTACTATTAGAAAAGAAATATGCGGCATTAGGCAATTACATGATGAAACGCTTTATGAATATTGGGAGAGGTTTAAGAAACTTTGTGCAAGCTGCCCACACCATCAGATTAGTGAGCAGCTACTAATCCAATATTTCTTTGAAGGTCTTTTGCAGGGAGATAGGAGCATGATAGATGCAGCTAGTGGAGGAGCACTAGTAGATAAAACTCCTGAAGCAGCCAGAATTCTGATCTCAAATATGGCTGCTAATTCACAACAATTTGGCGTTAGGCATGATCCTCCTATTAGGCATGCCCATGAGGTAAGTACTACTTCTCTTCAGAATCAAATATCTGAACTTACTTCTCTTGTGCGCCAAATGGCTACAGGTACACTGCAGCAAGTTAAAGTATGTGGAATATGCTTAGCCACAGGGCACCCAACTGACATGTGTCCTACACTTCAAGAGGAGTCCACAGAACAAGCGAATGCTGTAGGAGGTTTTCCTGGCCAACCAAAGAGGTATGATCCATATGCTAATACATACAATCCTGGATGGAAGGATCATCCCAATTTCAGATATGGGAATGCATAAAATAGGCCTGCAGGACAAAATTTTCAACAAAATCAGCAAGCCTATTATCCTAGACAGAATGCATCCCAAGATCAACAGGTAAGTAATCCGTTGGAAGATGTTGTCAAGTTTCTTGCACATAACTTTCAACAATTTCAGCAAGAGACAAGAGCTAGCATTCAGAACTTGACAACTCAGATAGGCCAAATAGCAACCACAGTCAATCGGTTAGATGCTCAAGAATCAGGTAAGTTACCTTCTCAAACTGTGGTGAATCCTAGAGAAAATGTCAGTTCAATTATTTCAATAAATGGTAAGGAAATTGAAAGTCCACCATCTGTTTTTTCTCCTAAAAAGAAAGAAAAATCAATTAAGGAGAATGAAGCAACTACAGGTAAGTCTCTTTCTAATTTAAAGTATGAAGTAATGCCTCCTTTTCCAGAAGCTCTTAAAGAGAATAGGCTAAATGAGAAAACCTCTGAATTGTATGACATCTTTAGAAAATGTGAAGTTAATCTTCCCCTTCTAGATACCATTAAACAGGTGCCAAGATATGCAAAGTTCTTGAAAGAACTATGTACTCAAAAAGAAGGGCAAAAATTAAAAGATTTTGAAAAGATTCATATGAGTCAGAATGTATCTGCTATGATACAGACAAAACTCCCCACTAAATGCAAGGATCCAGGTATGTTTACTATCCCATGCAAAATTGGGGGAACTCGCATTGAAAAGGCTATGTTAGATTTAGGAGCTTCCATCAATGTTATGCCATATTCTGTATATACATCTTTGAATTTGGGACCATTGAAATCTGTTAATTTGATAATTCAACTAGCAGATAGGTCCACTACATATCCTAAGGGAATAATTGAGGATGTCTTGGTGCAGGTAGATGATTTGGTGTTCCCTGCAGATTTTTATGTGCTTGACACGGACAATGGGGATTTTACTTCTCCAATATTATTAGGGAGACCATTTTTGAAAACCTCCAAAACCAAGATAGATGTTCACAATGGCACACTCACTATGGAATTTGATGGTGAAGTAATAAAATTTAATATGTATGAAGCCATAAAATATCCAGGTGATGATACTCCTGTCTATTCCATTAATGTACTTGATTCGTTGGCATATGATGTATTTGAATTAGATGAAAAGGATAAAATGGAGGAAAGTGTGAACAAATCTATAGCAGCAGATGATGGTGAGATAGACTTAGATGAAGAAATAAAGGAGAAACTAGCTGCACTCAATGATTCTTCAAAAGAGTCACCAAAGGGTAAGATTTCTTATATAGAATTATCAAATTCTGATACCACTCTTGCACCTTCTGTTTTGCAGGACCGTGGATCAATTTTGTCATCTCTTCCTAATCACCTGAAATACTTGGAAATAGGAGATGCATCACCTATTATAGTTGCAAAAAGTTTAGGTGTTAAAAAAGAAGAGGAATTGATGCATATTTGTCAAGAAAAAAGAAATGCCATTATAAAAACAATTGTAAACCTTAAAGGCATAGACCCGACTATAAAATTGCATCAAGTTCTCGAAATGAAAAGGGTTGAACCCTTTAAAGGTAAGAAATTTCTCCCTTGGTTAGGACCACTTGTTATTATTGATGTGGCTTCTGGTTATGCAGTTGAATTTCAAAGATTGAATCAGTCCCAGAAATTTAAAGTGAACCTCAAAGAGTCTTCATAAACAAAGATAGGGAGCTGAGTCGAGCCAACGACGTAAAACAAAGGCGCTGGTTGGGAGGCAACCCAACAATCATTCTGCTTCTTCTTCTTATTTTTTCTTTCTTTTCATAGTTTATTTTTTCTCTTTAAAAAAAAAAAAAAATTCTAAACTGCGGACGCGCACATGCGCCGCGGCGCCCAAAATGAGCGCCGCGGCACTAGTCGCCCAGACTGGGCAAGCGCCGCGGCGCTACGTACCCAGAATGGGTGAGCGCCGCGGCGCTCACCCATAGCGCCGCGGCCCTCCGCGTTACAGCAGAGAGCGTCGCGGCGCTCTCTATAAGAGCATCGCGATGCTCTTCATTTTCCCCCTCCGTTTTTGCCTCTTTTGTAGCTTCAAATCCATTTTCTTACCTTCAATCACCCACACCCACCTCCCACTACAATATCTTGCTGAAATTACATGATTTTGCATCTTCTTTTGCAGGATTATACACTTCTTTTCAGCATTTGAGCTGATTTCCACGCCAATTTTCAAGGGTTCTCAAGCCATTTTGATCTCACACTTTCCAGCCACAAATCACGCTGCATTTGGTACGATTTACGTTGTTTTTCCTGCTGAAATTGATCTCTACACTTCCTTGCTACTGGTTTTTACTGCATTGGGACTCCAAGCTACGAATCTACCATCCATTCTCTCCATTTTTCAAGAGTGCACACCAGGTGTTTGATAAAACGCCCCAGAGAGTTTGCCAAGTGCAATGGTCCCAAAAACTTCCAAATTAGGCATCTCTAAGAGGAAGAACAGAGCTGAGGACCCTCCGGCATTCGATAATGGGGCTTTTGTGACTGAAGCGGTTTATCAACACCACATCAAAGTGGTGGTGCATAAACCTATAGTTCCAGAACGTGGATTTCTTATCACCGAAGGGCTACCTCACAGAGACAATATCCTCCATAGGCATTGGGAGATGTTCTGCAGAAACCCAGAACCTGGAGTTATCCCCGTAGTACAGGAGTTCTACTCCAATGCTACAGTTCACGAACGTCATCAAGCACAGGTTAGAGGCAAGATGGTGCCATTCACTCTGCACGCTATTAATGAATTCTTTTCCTTGCCTGATATTGAGGATGATGAATATACGGCGCTTCTTCAATCATACATTGACTTTGACGACGTTATTTGCACTCTATGCTACAGGGGGGCCTCCTGGAAATTGGATAGCAATGGCCATCCGTTATACCTTGCTAGAGCTGACATGAATAAAGTGGCTAAAGCATGGCACTATTTCGTGTCAGCAAGATTTATGCCCAGCCTCAACATGAGTCAGGTCAGGCGGGAAAGGGCCATTTTGCTTTATACAGTACTAAAAGGGCTTTCTATTGATGTAGGTAAGGTTATTCATAGGCAGCTGCTCGGCTGTATCAGTGCTAGAGGCGGATCTCTATTTGCCCCTAGTTTAATTACTGGTCTATGTCAGAAAGCGGGCGTAAGCTAGGATTCCACTGAAGCTCTCATTCACCCGATGAAGCCTATTTTCTATGCCGACATCCAAAAATACAAGGGCCATGAAGAAGCAGGGGAGGAGGAGCTAGGGATTCAGCCAGTACCTACAGAGGAACCGGGCAGCAGCTCAGCTCCACCACCATCCCAACATACTATTGAAGATTTATGGGAGCGCACAGAGTATCTGAGCCATCAAATGAACGATCTGGCCCTCTATCAGCACTCTATTGCACAGCATCATCATGCGTGTTTTAGCCAGTTAGCTCATGCCTTGAACCTCCCGATTGCTTTCCTGGCACCTCCTGAACCACCCTTTAGTCCTGCACCTGAGCATGATGAGATGGATGGTGATCACTAGTCAGGGAAGTTTCACTGCACCCCTCCTTATGTTTTTATTTGTCCCTTTTATATTCTCTTTTATATTCTTACATTGGGGACAATGTATGTTTTTAAGTGTGGGGGGGGGTCACTTTATAATTCAGCTGGATGACTGTATAATATATCATACACGTGTGCACTTTCCTACTTTGATACATTTTATGATATATGCACTTTTAATCTTATCATGAGGTGAGCATGTGAACAAAATTTCATTTTATGAGTTTGTGATAGCTGAACCAATAGCCAATGATATAACTGTTTAAATTGCTTATAGCTCTTGGGAGATGTAGGAAAGTCATAATTATGTGTAATTTTAATTTCTTTTCAATTTATGATTACCTATTTTCTAAAAATCCTGAAATTCTTTTGCACAGTAATTTTGGATATTTAATTTTTCTTTTACTTAGAAAAAGATTATATAATTCAAAATTATTTTATGATCTCATTTAAATTTTTAGAACTTATTTAAATGCTACTTGAGGCGAAATCCTAGGCTAATTCTAACAATTAGGAGATGATTTAGGCATTTTTTTTAGAGATTGAACCTTTCAAGCTTAACCCAAACAAGTGACTATCCTTAGAACCTCTATTTTGAGCTTAATTAACATTTTATTCTATACCCACAAAACAGCCAAGACCAAATTTTGTGATTGACACCTTTATTTTCTTCTACCTGTTCACTCACTCCATGATTAATTTCTGAATATTTGTTTTATAGATCTACATTAATGAAAGGGTGGAAGGGTGGAGCAAGGACAAAAGAAAGAAAGAAAGAAAAAATATATTTTTTTCAAAAGACTAATGAAAGTCTATCCAGTGATTGAAAAAGGAAGAAATAGAGAATCAAAGAAAAGTAGAATGCAGAAAAGCAAGGAAATAAGTGTGGGGGAAAAACTTCCCCAATCTTGAGAATTAGCTCAAATAGATCAGAGTTAATCATGTGATGTTGGGGGATTGAGCTTTAAAATTATATCTTTTATCTCACCCCATAGCCTAGCCACATTACAAGCTGAGTTAAGTCCTTTTGATCCTAAGAAGTAGTTTTAGCCTACATTAGTGGAGAGTAGCATAAAAAATAAGTCTATGGAAATTTTAAATAGAGAGCCATGCTATAATTCCTGAGATATATAAGCTCATTTAGGTAAAAGAAAATTTAATTATCCGAATACACACACACACTATGGATTTTAGGGAATAAATTATAAATTGCTTTTGAATTAAATGTTGCACATGATCATGAAATTTTCTAAAATTTCTTCAAGAGCATACAATTTTCACTATGAGGCAGCATATTGGTAAGCCATTCACTCATTTCATGTATTGAATTCTGTTTACATGAATCAATGTTTGCTTGAGGACAAGCAAAAGAGTAAGTGTGGGGGTATTTGACATGCTATAAAATAAGCATGTTTTTGACATGTTTTAAGTTGCTTTTTATTTAATTTTAGTAGAAAATAGGTATGAATTAACTAAGTATTGTGTTTTGTGTTTTAGGAATAATAAAGAAGAAATAAAGAGGAAAATAGAGAGAAAATCATAGAAAAATGCTGACTTTTTGACCTTGTGTCATTAATTGAGGCATATCTCACTCATTTGGATTCCGATTAAGGTGATTTCAGCGGCTATGGAAAGAAGAGACATAGAGCTACAACTTTCATGTTCGGCACTTCGGCAAAATCCAGAAGAATTTGGGCGCCGTGGCGCCACGGTAAGACAATCCGAAGCGCCGCGGCGCTGCGCTACCCAGGACATAGTGCCGCGGCGCTCAACCCATGGCGCCGCGGCACCTTAGCTCTCTCGACAAAGAGCACCACGGTGCCCCGTGGCTTCATCTTCGTAGCGCCACGGCGCTCCACTTATGCGCCGCGGCGCCCGTGCGCCGTAGGGGACTTGCTGATTTCGCGATTTTAGGTCGTTTTCGCTCAAAATTAAAGGGAATGGACGGGAATTTGACCTAAAACACATTCTGACTTCGATTGAGAGAGTGGAGTCTATAAAAAGAGAGAAAAGCAACCAGAGAGGGCATCGAATCTTTGACTGAATTCTTCAATTCTTCTTCTGTTTATCTTATGGCCCTGCGTGGCTAATTCTCTTTAGTTGGTTGAGGTAGGTTGAAACCTCAAGGGATTTTTATACATTGTGAGATGTGGATCTGATGTTTTATTTCAATTTGATTTGAGTATTGATTGTTCATCTGTTCTTATTCTTAATGATTATTCATATGATTGCTAGGAGGCCTACTAGTATTTTGTGTGTTTTTAATCTACCGCTGAATTGTGTTTTGAACAAAGTTTTTCAATTCTGCGATTCGTGAGGCAAATAGGTTTGAGGGTTTTGGATTATAAATCATTGAACCTATGATGAATGATTAACTAAATTAAATATAGCCGATGTGTTTATATTTGTTTAGCTCTGTCAGTTTCTCTAGTTCTTCATGCGGTTAGCAAGTTTTGTTTTACCGATGTGCTAAAATATGACTTGTTAATTAGGGTTTAATTAGTGCGATTGCCATTAATTTGCTAGGCTTAAGGAGAAACGGGGTTAAAACCCCAATGATAGATATTCATTTGCGGATTGATTATTTTGTCGATGATCAATGTAATCCCTTGACGGTGGATACCAACCGAAACCAACGTTTTTATTATTAATCTCTTTCTCTTAGTTATTTTCATTGTTGTTAACTTTACTTAATCTGCGATTATCAACCCCCCATTTTTCAATCACATAAGGTAATTCCAGTCTCTGTGGGATCGACCCTTACTCCCACTACTACAGGTTAGTTTTGAGGTAAGGTATTAATTTGGGTGCACCTGCGACAGTGCTCACCAGTAGGAATGTGGTGAACAGAGCAGGTTGCTTGGGGACAAGCAATCCTTTAAGTTTGGGGGGATTTGATAGCTACAATTTATTTTAGTTTCTATATGCTTTTTGAGTGCATTTACTGAGTTGTTCTGGTGTTTTAAGCAATCTTATTCCCTGATTAAATTGAATGGGATGACCCTTTTAGATATAACATCAGCTATCCCGTTGCTGCAGCATTTTAGTAAGCATATAGCAGAAACCTGAGTGCTATTGGTTGAGTTGCCCCCTTTTTTCTACAATACACTGATTCTGTTTGATATGGTGCAGGAGACAGCAGAGCAGGGCTGCGCAGCAGGTGCAACCTCCAACCAGCAGGAGAGAAAGCAACAAAAACTGACACTGTAGGCTGCTGGCGCAGAACTGTCCCACTACTGAAAGTGGAAAGGACAAAGCTGCACGCAGAGGTGGTTTTGCAGCAGAGCAGGGGGAATGACAACAAAAGCAAGGTAGCTGACTGGGACCACAAGGCTGAACGATAAAGAGAGGCAAAAAGGGGGAGAAAAAAGTAGCTGCACACTGCCAAGAAGCATTAGTGCAAGAGATAGAGTGCAATCCCGGGATTCCATTGTTGTTTCTGTTTTTTTATCCTTTTTCTTCGATTTTCTATCAAGACTGCACTGGCATTTTTTCTGTGATCACTAGAGATGTATACCAGTGATTCTGGGTTGTTTGAAATCAGTGTAACCATAAGGCTTGGCTAGTTTCTGGCTAGGGTTGCACAAGGATTGTAATGAACTTAATTACACTTTTTAGTAAAACACATTTCGCTGCAGCACTGTTTTTACATTCATTTGCGTGTATATTTTAAACTCCTCTGGTAACGGAAGTTAGTGGAGGTAGATTGAGCCCAATATTCACCCGGGAGGGGAATGGAGGCTGGAAAAACATTTTGAATAGATAGGGACATCCAATATAGGAATATATGGTCCACCATCCCTGTAACATCCCTAATTTCGTTTCTTTTATTGATAAAGGTACATAAACAAATTAATTTAGGAAATAAAATTTATTAGACAATATTTTAGATATCTAAGGAAATATAGTCCTTAGAAATTCTTCACCTTATGTATATGCATAGAAAATGTTTCTAACATTAAGAGAACAAATAAAGAAGGAAAACCTAATAGGAAAGAAATTAGAAATAACATACTAAAGAGATGCAAAATTCTTGGATAAGGAAGATAAATTTTTAGAAACAAGTAAAGATCTTAAAATTTCAAGAACATTGAATTAGGGTAATTTTTCCTAATTCAAGAACTAGAGTTACTAAGTTTAAAATCTTTACCCATACATTGGTCTTTCACCTATGGACACTTCATATAGAATTTTTCCACTTCACATAAGTTTCTAGCAAGCCATTGGATAACCTAAGCAAGAAATAAAACATAGACTTGGACTAGGATATAGTAATTGGACCAATAGCCCAAAAATTATGAAAATGTGACCAAGCCCTCCAAGAAAGGTAAAATTTTATCCAAAGCAAAGAAAATGGGTAAGAATAAGCCCATAATGGGTAGAAATAAGCCCAAATCCAAGTGGAAAAATAAAATAAAATAAATTAGATGATGATATAATAATAATAATAATAATAATAATAATAATAATAATAATAATAATAAAGATTAGGTTACATGACATTAAGACAAAAATTTAGCACGTGGTGTGATTCTACATTTATCATTTAGGCAAGTGACATGATAATACAAGGCTTTAGTACAAAAACATCTATATCCTTCACTCACAATTTTAGCAAGTGGTATGAAAATACATGGCATTAGGACAAAACATTCCTATCCCACACAAATAATATCAACCAAATAATGGAGATTCAAGGGCTAGAAATTTGCCACCTAAAAAGGCAAACCTATCATACTTGTTTAAGACAAAAGAAAATGGAAATGAATCCCTAAATCAAAGGGACCTTGTCCCTTATCTTAAGAATATATCATCATAATTTTCAAAATACAAATCTCCTTTTCCTATGCATATCTTGACTAAGGAAGAGGAAGACAAGAACATAAGTTGTTTGTTTTCCAAAAATTCAACAAAGTGTATCTTAATTGTGATAAGGTAGACCCATGATCATGAAAGGTGAATTATTTGGTGGTCTATATAAGAAAACCCACCCTTACAACATTATAATTTCGTCCAAGTGAGGGAGAGGAAAAATAGAAGCAAGGTAGAGTGAGGAAAGGAGAGGAAGAAAGGAAGAAAGAGGAAGGAGAAGTCTAGGGGACTAAGTGCTTCAAGTAAGTTTAACAATATTTCTTTTTGAAGAAAACTTTTGAAACTTATAATATTTATATGAGATTTTGATCTTAGAACTTTGATTATTGGTCATGATGTTGCTATATCATGTTACATATTGATCTTGCATGTGATGTATGTTTGAATACTTAGGTTGGTGTAGATAGTTCTGCATGGTTATGGCTATGGGTGGCAGAATTTTTAGCTTCGGTGTTTTAATTTCTGGGAACAACCTATAAGGAATTAAAATAAATGGTTAACATATGAATTATAGATATATGTCTCACGGATGTTTATCCACTAGAATCATTCCATTTGGAGTCCATATGAGGTAGATATGGGCCGATTAGTAGTCAAAGGTCAGAAAATTGTTCATCAGAGAACAATATGTTAGGATAGATTATGTATTTTAATTTCTGGAAATTCTCTGTTTGGAATTAAAATAAATGGTTAACATAAGAATTATAGCTATGTGTGTCACAGATTTTTAGCCAATGGAATCATTCAATGTGGAGTCCATACGAGGAAGATATGAGCTTATTAGTAGTCAAAGGTCAGAAAATGGTTCATCAGGGAAGAATATGTTAGGACAGCTTCTGTATTTTAATTTCTGGGAATTATCTATATAGAATTAAAATGAATGGTTAACATAAGAATTATAGCTATGTGTGTTATGGATTTTAAGCCACTGGAATCATTCAATTTGGAGTCCATATGAGGAAGTTATGAGCTTATTAGTAGTCAAAGGTCAGAAAATGGTTCACCAGGGAAGAATATGTTAGGACAGCTTCTGTATTTTAATTTCTAAAAATTATTTGTATGGTATTAAAATAAATGGTTAACTTAAGAATTATAGATATGTGTCTCACGGAGTTTTAGCCACTAGAAGCACTCAAGTTGGAGTCCATATGAGGTAGAAATGGGCCGATTAGTAGGTAGAGGTCAGAACCTATCCGAGAAGAAATAAATTATACATTTAGGGAGTAATATCACCTTGATTTCTTAATATTTCGCTACATTGTTCAACAGAATAGTTTTAGATAATTGTTTTATTCTTAAATTGACACCAAGATCACCTACATCAGAGTTAAATTGAGGGAGTTATGCTCTGATTAGTAAGAGAAGGTTAGATAGGATGAAAACCTGCATCAAGAAAATAAAAAAAATAAAATTAGTATTTAAAAAAGAAGATGAATCTTAATAAATGAATAGTATAGCCATAGCCATTGCCATTGTATGAACTTCTTACCATCTTAAGTGTGAAATTTTGACATGGACATATTTTATAAAGTGATATTTGAAATGGTTATGTTCATGGCATGATTACCAATGATTTTTGGTAATAATTATATTTTGATGAACATACTTGTTATTGAAAGCATATTTTTGGCTATCATTGCGAAAAGAAAAGAAATGAGCACGGTCACATGGCAATCCGTGTGGTGCACCAGTAGGGGACGCCCTACCAACGGTTATGATCATGTTTATGAGAAAAGAAAGAGAAAGTGGGCCATGTCGGACGAAGCAAGAAAAGTCCGTACCAGAGAGTAGAGGATACTCACCCTGACCGGGGTAGCTTGAAATGAGAATAAGTTGATGGCCATCATATTATATTTTGAAAATAGTTAATCCTGTCATACATATCATTACAGTATGATTCTTATGTGCATAGATATAATGCATTATGTGACCAAAGATATTTTCTGTAGTTTATACAGCTGAACATGATGTGATGAGCTATATTGATGATAATTTATTGTTGAACTTACTGGGATTTAATTCTCACTATATTTCCATATCATGTTTAGAAAATTGGTTATGCATATTTTTCTATAGCTCTGACTTTTAGTGCACGTTGGATCCAGTACTTTATGTTGGGCAGATCCCAGAAGCAAATACAATGTTTGTGGTCAAGTTGGCTTAGATCCCAGTGAAGGTGCAACCACCCGCACCTTTATCTCCGAAATTGGTCAACCAGAATAAATAAAATGTAGATTTTATGTGTTTGATATGTTGTACGTATGTTTTGATTAATGACATGTATGTGAACTCTGTATTGTATAAATTAAGTAAATGTTATATTGAGTTAAGTTGTAATGAGGTAATAACTTCATGGTATTTTTTTAAAAAAAAATTGATACTTAAATGGAGTTGTTACAATCCCCCCAGCAGTGGAGCTTCATGCACAACTCAGGGGTGAAGATTGCTGTAGGAATGCAGGTCTGAACCTCAGAGTTGTAAGGAATAGAAGTCTGGAAAGACTCCATTCAAAACTGAACTGGGCACCTAGGACAGTTGCTGTAGCAATTCCTGGAGCAATATGAGTGCAAAAGTTCATGGCAACCCTGAGCAACCCTAGACCTCCCTATTCCATTTCCTTTACACCCTAGTACCCCTCGTCCTAGTTATAGCTGTATTTAATTTGAACCCCCTTTATTTTATTTTATAAACCATCCTATCTTTGCTACAGCATTTCACATAGCAAAGTCTCCTTAACAGTTTTTAGTTCACTCCTCATGGGATGATACTCACTCATCACTTTATTACTTGGTCACGACACGTGCACTTGCGTTCTGACACTGTATTCATCTTTGCATGAATCTAACCCAACACATGTTCAGAAGAATAATGCAGATTTTCTCAATGACACTTATTATTTCCGTACGTTGGATCGAGTTGCCCTACCTTTGGCAACTATCAGTTATATCAGATGTATCTGTAGTAGATGTGACTGAGATTTCGGTGTAGGTGCCACCCGCACCAGTGTCCCCGGAAGTAGTCGACATAGATGATTAGAACTAATATGTATCTTTGTACAAATGTTTGTAAAATAATGGTGTGTAGTTTGTAAAATAATGGTGTGTATGGAAACTCAGTATTGTATCACTGTTAATAACAATTATGCTTGGTTAAAGTGATTATTATTAAGAGTTAAGTGGTTATAATTAAAGTAGTAATAACTTCATGGAATTTTACAAATATAAAAAAAAAATTTGTTACATTTACATAAATGGAGTTATTATATTAATGAGAAAAGAAAGAGAAAGTGTGCCATGTCGGACGGAGCGAGATAAGCCAGTACCGGAGGGTAGAAATACTCATGTTGATCGGGGTAGCTTGATATGAGAATAAATTGATAGTCATTATATGATATTATGAAAATAATCAATCTTGTCATACATGTCATTACTGTACAATTCTCATGTGCATAGATTTTGTGCATTCATGTGACCAAAGTTATTTACTGTAGTTTATACAGCTGAACATGATATGAGGACAATATTGATATGATTTATTATTGAACCTACTGGGATTTAATTCTCACTATATTTCCATATCATGTTCAGAAGAATAATTATGCAGATTTTCTCAATGACACGTATTATTTCCATACGTTGGATCGAGGTGCCCTACCTTGGGCAACTACCAGTTATATCAGATGTATCTGGTGTAGATGTGACTAAGATTCTGGTGGAGGTGCCACCCGCACCAGTGTCCCTGAAAGTAGTCGACATAGATGATTAGAGCTATATGTATCTTTGTACAAATGTTTGTAAAATAATGGTGTGTAGTTTGTAAAATAATGGTGTGTATGGAAACTCAATAATATATCACTGTTAATAACAATTAATGCATTCATGTGACCTAAAGATATTTTTTGTAGTTTATACAGTTGGACATGACATGATGAACTATATTGATGGTAAATTATGATTTAGCTACCTTGCCTGAGTTGGAGAAATTCGATCTCTTTCTCTGCCCATACAGTACTTGGAAAGTAATTTTCAAAAGAAATGTCCTTGAACACTTGCCAGGTGATCTGTCTTCCCTGATGAGTTAAAAGTTCTCTAGCTCCACGCCACCAGTATTCTGCTTCATCCTTTAAGAGCTATCCATAGTAGCCCCTATAGGGAAAAGGGTATTAACTTCCTCTGTATGTAAAGACTATCAAGTCACCATCCAGGAGAAAAAAATTTCTATAGACCTCGTCTGTTTACCTTTTAGAGGTATTGAGGTCATTCTAGGGTTATACTGGATGTCTAGAAATCGAGTCTTACTGAATTATTGTAACAAGACCATTGAATTTCTACCTCTTACTCCGAAAGAGGTGGTCCAGTTATTGATGCTTAATGCCAATCAAGTTAATTGGGAGTTGAAGAATGGAGTACTTGGATACATTCTTTTGTATTTATCAAACCTAGAAGTCGAATCGAAGCTTGATGAAATCCCAATATCCAATGAGTTTCCTGAAGTATTTCCATCAGATATTCCAGGCTTACCTCCCAAGAAAGAGATAGAGTTCTCTATTGATCTCCTACCTGGGACAGGGACTATCTCTATTGCACCATATAGAATGGCCTCGAAGGAACTACAGGAACTCAAGAAACAATTGGAGGAACTATTAGACAAGCAATTCATTAGACCGAGTGTATCACCTTGGGGAGCTCCTGTATTGTTTGTTAAGAAGAAAGACGAGAGCTCGAGACTATGCATAGATTACAGACAGCTGAATAAGGTGACAGTGTAGAATAAAAATCCATTACCTCGTATAGATTTCCTGTTTGACCAGTTACAAGGTGTTCAATAATTTTTTTTCAAAAAATTGATTTGGGTTATGAGTAACATTAATTAAGGATAAGAGAAGAGGATGTAGAAAATTTTTTCCAACCGAATCGCTGGAAAAGATTAGGTTACATGGCATTAAGACAAAAATTTAGCAAGTGGTGTGATTCTACATTCATAATTTTGGCAAGTGGCATGATATCATATGACGACTAACAATTTATTCTCATATCAAGCTTCCCCGGTTAGGGTGAGTATTTTCTACTCTCTGGCACGGGCTTTTCTCGCTCCATCCGACATTGCTTACTTTCTCTTTCCTTTCTTATTAACATGATCATAACCGTTGGTAGGGCTTCCCCTACTGGTGCACCACACAGATTGCCATGTGACCGTGCTCATTTCTTTTCTTTTCACAATGATAGCCAAAAATATGCTTTCAATAACAAGTATGTTCATCAAAATATAACTATTACCAAAAATCATTGGTAATCATACTATGAACATAACCATTTCAAATATCACTTTATAAAATATTTTCATGTCAAAATTTCACACTTAAGATGGTAAGAAGTTCATACAATGGCAATGGCTATGGCATATACTAGTCATTCATAAGATTCGTCTTCTTTTTTAAATATTAATTTTATTTCTTTATTTTCTTGATGCGGGTTTTCTTCATATCTAACCTTCTCTTACTAATTAGAGCATACCTCCCTCAATTGAACTCTGATGTAGGTGATCTTGGTGTCAATTTCAAGATAAAACAATTATCTAAAACTATTATGTTGAACAGTTTAGCGAAATATTAAGAAATCAAGTTGATATTACTCCCTCAAAGTATAGGTTATTTTCTCTCGAATAGGTTCTGAGTAATAAAATATGGGAAGTAGGATTTAAATTAATTTTTGAACACTTGATTTGAAAATATGGAGAATACTATGAGAATCCTGTCTGAAAATAATGTTAGTGATTAAGATATTTGTGTTAAAGGTTTATATTATGCTCTGATAACAACTTGTAACACCACTATATTTGTAAAATTACATGAAATTATTACTACTTTAATTCTAACCACTTAACTCGTAATAATAATCACTTTAACCAAGCATAATTTTTATTAATAGTGATACAATACTGAGTTTCCATACACACCATTATTTTACAAACATTTGTACAAAGATACATATTAGCTTTAATCATCTATGTTGACTACTTCCGGGGACACTGGTGCGGGTGGCGGCAACTCCACCGGAATCTTAGTCACATATACTACAGATACATCTGATATAACTAGTAGTTGCCCAAGGTAGGGCACCACGATCCAACGTACGGAAATAATAAGTTTCATTGAGAAAATCTGCATAATTATTCTTCTGAACATGATATGGAAATATAGTGAGAATTAAATCGCAGTAGGTAAAACAATAAATCATAATTTACCATCTATATAGTTCATCATGTCATGTCCATCTGTATAAACTACAGAAAATATCTTTAAGTCATATGAATGCAATTTATCCATGCACATGAAAATTGTACAATTATAACATGTATGGCATAAATACTATTTTTTAGGATATCATATGATGACTATCAATTTATTCTCATATCAAGCTACCCCCGTCAGGGTGAGTATCTTCTACTCTCCGGCACGGGTTTTTCTCGCTCCGTCCGACATGGCTTACTTTCTCTTTCTTTTCTTATTAACATGATCATAACCGTTGGTAGGGCGTCCCCTACTGGTGCATCACACGGATTGCCATGTGACCGTGCTCATTTCTTTTCTTTTCACAATGATAGCCAAAAATATGCTTTCAATAACAAGTATGTTCATCAAAATATAACTATCACCAAAAATCCTTGGTAATCATGCCATGAACATAAACATTTCAAATATCACTTTATAAAATATTTCCATGTCAAAATTTCACACTTAAGATGGTAAGAAGTTCATACAATGGCAATGGCTGTGGCATATACTAGTCATTTATAAGATTCGTCTTCTTTTTTAAATATTAATTTTATTTCTTTATTTTCTTGATGCAGGTTTTCATCATATCTAACCTTCTCTTACTAATCAGAGCATAACTCCCTCAATTGAACTCCGAAGTAGGTGATCTTGGTGTCAATTTCAAGATAAAACTATTATCTAAAACTATTATGTTGAACAGTTTAGCGAAATATTAAGAAATCAAGGTGATATTACTCCCTCAAAGTACAGTTTATTTTCTCTTGAATAGGTTCTGAGTAATAAAATATGGGAAGTAGGATTTAAATTAATTTTTGAACTCTTGATTTGAAAATATGGAGAATACTATGAGAATCCTGTCTGATAATAATGTTAGTGATTAAGATATTTGTGTTAAAGGTTTATATTATGCTCTGATACCAGCTTGTAACACCCCTATATTTGTAAAATTACATGAAATTATTACTACTTTAATTCTAACCACTTAACTTGTAATAATAATCACTTTAACCAGGCATAATTGTTATTAACAGTGATACAATACTTAGTTTCCATATACACCATTATTTTACAAACTACACAACATTATTTTACAAACATTTGTACAAAGATACATATTAGCTCTAATCATCTATGTCGACTACTTCTGGGGACACTGGTGCAGGTGGCGGCATCTCCACTGGAATCTCAGTTACATCTACTACAGATACAACTGATATAACTGGTAGTTGCCCAAGGTAGGGCACCTCGATTCAACGTACGAAAATATTAAGTGTCATTGAGAAAATTTGCATAATTATTCTTCTGAACATGATATGGAAATATAGTGAGAATTAAATCTCAGTAGGTTCAACAATAAATCATAATTTACCATCAACATAGTTCATCAAGTCATGTCCATTTGTATAAACTACAGAAAATATTTTTAGGTCACTTGAATGCACTTTATCCATGCACATGAAAATTGTACAATTATATCATGTATGGCATAAATACTATTTTTTAAGATATCATATGATGATTAACAATTTATTCTCATATCAAGCTACCCCAGTCAGGGTGAGTATCTTCTACTCTCCGGCACGGGTTTTTCTCGCTTCGTCCGACATGGCTTACTTTCTCTTTCTTTTCTTATTAACATGATCATAACCGTTGGTAGGGCATCCCCTATTGGTGCACCACACGGATTGCCATGTGACCGTGCTCATTTCTTTTCTTTTCACAATGATAGCCAAAAATATGCTTTCAATAACAAGTATGTTCATCAAAATATAACTATTACCAAAAATCATTGGTAATCATGCCATGAACATAACCATTTCAAATATCACTTTATAAAATATTTCCATGACAAAATTTCACACTTAAGATGGTAAGAAGTTCATACAATGGCAATGGCTGTGGCATATACTAGTCATTTATAAGATTCGTCTTCTTTTTTAAATATTAATTTTATTTCTTTATTTTCTTGATGCAGGTTTTCATCATATCTAACCTTCTCTTACTAATTAGAGCATAACTCCCTCAATTGAACTCCGATGTAGGTGATCTTGGTGTCAATTTCAAGATAAAACTATTATCTAAATCTATTATGTTGAACAGTTTAGCGAAATATTAATAAATCAAGGTGATATTACTCCCTTAATGTACAGGTTATTTTCTCTCGAATAGGTTCTGACCTTTACCTATTAATCTGTCCATATCTCCCTCATATGAATTCCAAATTAAGTTATTCCAGTGGCTAAAAATCCGTGACACATATATCAATAAGTTTTATGTTAACCATTTATTTTAATTCCCTACAAAATGTTCCCAAAAATTAAAACACAAAAGCTATCCTAACATATTCTTCCCTGATTAACCATTTTCTGATCTTTGCTAACTAATCAGATCATATCTACCTGATATGGACTCCAAATTGAGTGATTCCAGTTGCTAAAAGTCCGTTAGACATATATCTATAATTTTATGTTAACAAGTTATTTTAATTCCTTATAGAATGATCTCAGAAATTCAAAAATAGAAGCTACTCCAACATATTCTTCCCTGTTTAACCATTTTCTGAACACTACTTACTAAGCAGACCATATCTACCTCATATGGACTCCAAATTGAGTGATTCTAGTTGTTAAAATTCCGTGAGACGTATATCTACCTACCTTTAGTAGAGTTTGTTTATAATAATAGTTATCACTCCAGTATTAAGATGGCCCCCTATGAAGCTTGATACGGTAGAAAGTGCCGATCTCCACTATGTTGGTTTGAGGTAGGAGAAAAGAACTTGTTGGGTCCTAATCTAGTTCAACAAACCACTGAACAAATCAGCATGATACGAGAAAAAAATACTTACAGCTCAGAGTCAGCAAAAGAGTTACTATGATAAGAGACATAGACCTCTGGAATTTGAGGAAGGAGACCATGTATTTCTAAAACTTTCTCCAACAACTGGAGTTGGCAGGTCTCTCAAGACCAAAACGCTAAGTCCGCAATTTCTGGGACCTTACCAAATTCTGAAGAGAGTAGGGACGTCGGCATATCAAATTGCTCTCCCACCTAATTCGTCCAACCTACATAATGTTTTTCATGTATCACAGCTGCGGAAGTATCTTCCAGATTCCTCACATGTGATACAAGATGAACCAATCTAATTAAAGGAGAACATGATATACCAACTAGTACCAGCATCTATATTGGACACAGACGTGAAGCAATTGCGGAACAAAACTATTCCCTTAGTTAAGGTGTTATAGGAAGGTTTGACTCTGGAAGAAGCAACTTTGGAGCTAGAAGAAGTCATGAGGAAGAAATATCCGAAATTGTTCTTATTAGGTAATTTCTAAAATTTTGAGGACAAAATTTCTTTTAGGGGGAGAGAATATAACATCCCTAATTTCATTTCATGTATTAATAAAAGTACAAAAGTATTTAAAATAACATCTCTCATTTCTTTTCTTTTATTAATAAAGGTACATAAATATTTATTTAAGGAAATAAAATTTATTAGACAATTTTTAGATATCTAAGGAAATATAATCCTTAGAAATTTCTCACCTTATGTGTATGTATAGAAATATTCTAATATTAATGGAATAGGTAAAGAAAGAAAACCTAAGAGGAAATATTAGAAAGAAGCATGCTAAAGAACTTAGGCAAGGAAGATAGTAAAGGTCTTAAAATGTCAAGAAGATTGGATTAGGGTAATTTTTCTTAAATTAAGAGCAAAAGTTACTAAGTTTGTATCTCCACCCATAAATTGGGCTTTCACCTATGGACACTTCATATAGAGTTTTTCCACTTCACATAAGTTTCTAGTAAGCCCATTGGATAACCTAAGCAAAAAATAAAACATAGACTTGGACTAGGATATAGTAATTGGACTGATACCCAAAAATTTTGAAAATGTGACCAAGTCCTCCAAGAAAGGTACAATTTTATCCAAAGCAAAGAAAATGGGTAGGAATAAGCCCATAATGGGTAGGAATAACCCAAATCCAAGAGGAAAAATAAATAAAATAAATTAGGTGATGATATAATAATGTAAAAATAATAAAGATTAGGTTACATGGCATTAAGACAAAAATTTAGCAAGTGGTGTGATTCTACATTAATAATTTTGGCAAGTGGCATGATAATACAAGGCTTTAGGACAAAAAATCTATATCCTACACTCATAATTTTAGCAAGTGGTATGATAATAAATGGCATTATGACAAAACATTCCTATCCCACACAAATAATATTAACTAAATAATGGAGATTCAAAGGCTAGAAATTTGCCAGCTAAAAAGGCAAACCCATCATACTTGTTTAAGACAAAAGAAAATGGAAATGAATCCCTAAATCAATGGGACCTTGTCCCTTATCTTAAGAACATATCATCATAATTTTCAAAATACAAATCTCCTTTTCCTATGCATATCTTGACTAAGGAAGAGGAAGACAAGAACATAAGTTGTTTGTTTTCCAAAAATTCAACAAAGTGTATCCTAATTGTGATAAGGTAGACCCATGATCATGAAATGTGTATTATTTGGTGGTCTATTTAAGCAAAACCCACCCCTACAACATTTTAATTTCGTCCAAGTGAGGAAGAGAGAGAAATAGAAGAAAGGTAGAGTGAGGAAAGGAGAGAAACAGAGGAGAAGAAAGGAAGGAAGAAGAAGGAGAAGTTTAGAAGGCTAAGTACTCAAGGTAAGTTACCTTAATCTCCACTTGAATCCAGTTTTCTTCTTCATCCTTGAGGTTCAAAAACTCACCCTCCTTCTTTTACCTAAGC
This sequence comes from Gleditsia sinensis, assembly GCA_037074535.1. Classification (NCBI taxonomy): domain Eukaryota; kingdom Viridiplantae; phylum Streptophyta; class Magnoliopsida; order Fabales; family Fabaceae; genus Gleditsia; species Gleditsia sinensis. The sequence continues at coordinate 35,339,454 of CM073471.1, forward strand.
TGCTAGACAAGCTAAGGGAAGGGAGGAATCTTGCTACTTCTTTCAAGAGGAAACAAGAAACCCAATTCACTAAGTGAGCTAGGGAGATTCTTAGGTAGGTTTAACAATATTTCTTTTTGAAGAAAAGTTTTGAAATTTGTAACATTTATATGGGATTTTAATCTTAAGAACTTTGATGATTAGTCAGGGATGTTGCTTTATCATGTTACATATTATTCTTGCATGTGATGTATGTTTGAATACTTAGGTTGGTGTAGATAGTTCTGCATAGTTATGGCTATGGGTGGCAAAAAAGTTTTAGTTTCTGCTTTCTAAATTTTTGGGACCATTCTGTGAGGAATTAAAATAACTTGTTAACATAACAATTATAGATATATGTCTCACGGATTTGTAGCAATTGGAATCACTCAATTTGGAGTTCATATGAGGTAGATATGGTCTGATTAGTAAGTAGTGTTCAGAAGATGGTTAATCAGGGAAGAATCTATTAGGAAAACTTTTATTTTTGAATTTCTGGGACCATTCTGTAAGGAATTAAAATAACTTATTAACATAACAATTATAGATATATGTCTCACAAACTTTTAGCAACTGGAATCACTCAATTTGGAGTCCATATGAGGTAGATATGGTCTGATTAGTAAGTAGTGTTCAGAAAATGGTTAATCAGGGAAGAATCTATTATGAAAGCTTCTGTTTTTGAATTTCTGAGACCATTCTGTAAGGAATTAAAATAACTTGTTAACATAACAATTTGCTTTGTGGGGTCTTAGTTGCCTAGAGGCGTAAGCAACTACTCTCTTATCTTACATCAGCACACATCCTAGCCCTTTCTTTGAAGCGTCACTATACACTTCAAAATGTCTTGTGGGGTCTGGAATAATTAAAACAGGAGGAGTGTTCAGTCTTGTCTTCAACTCCTGGAAACTTGCTTCACATTGATCAGTCCATTTGAAAGGACTTCCCTTCTTGGTCAATTTAGTCAATGGCAAGGTTATACGAGAGAAGTTTTGTATAAACCTCCTATAGTATCCTGCTAAATCTAGGAAACTTCTGACTTCCGTAACCGTCTTTGGTCTCTCCCACTGAATCACAGCTTTCGTCTTGCTAGGATCTACGACTACCCCTCTATTAGAGATGAAATGTCCGAGAAACTTCACCTCTGACAGCCAAAATTCACACTTCTTCAATTTGGCATATAACTTTTTCTCTTTCAGCACTTGCAGCACGATTCGGAGATGTTGTTCATGTTCTTTCTCACTCTTAGAATATATCAAGATGTCATCAATGAACACTACAACAAATTGATCTAGGTAGGGTCAAAAAATGCGATTCATGTAATCCATGAAAATTGCAGGTGCATTCATCAACCCAAAGGGCATTACAAGAAACTCATAGTGCCCATACCTAGTCCTGAAGGCAGTTTTTGGTACGTCCTCCTCCTTGATCCTAATATGATGATATCCTGACCTCAAGTCAATTTTAGAAAAAATAGAGGCTCCCTTCAATTGATCCAATAAGTCATCTATCCTAGAGAGAGGGTACTTGTTTTTTATAGTCACCTTATTCAGCTGTCTGTAATCTATGCATAGTCTCAAGCTCCCATCTTTCTTCTTAACAAACAATACAGGAGCTCCCCAAGGTGATACACTTGGTCTATGAATTGCTTGTCTAACAGTTCCTCCAACTGCTTCTTGAATTCCTATAGTTCCTTCGAGGCCATTCTATATGGTGCAATAGAGATAGGCCCTGTCCCAGGTAGGAGATAAATAGAGAACTCTATCTCTCTCTTGGGAGGTAAGCCTGTAATATCTGATGGAAATACTTCAGGAAACTAGTTGGCTATTGGGATTTCATCAAGCTTCGATTTGACTTCTAGGTTTGATAAATACAAGAGAATGTATCCAAGTACTCCATTCTTCAACTCCCTATTAACTTGATTGGCATTAAGCATCAATAACTGGACCTCCTCTTTCGGAGTAAGAGGTAGAAATTCAACGGTCTTGTTACAACAATTCAGTAAGACTCGATTTCTAAACATCCAATCTAACCCTAGTTTGACCTCAATACCTCTTAAAGGTAAACAGACGAGGTCAACAGAAAAAGTTTTCTCTTGGATGGTGACTTGACAGTCCTTACATACAGAGGAAGTTAATACCCTTTCCCCTGTAGGGGTTACTACGGATAGCTCATAGGGAGTTTCAGAAATAGGAAACTGAAACTTCCTAATACATTCTTCTGATATAAATGAATGACTAGCACTAGAGTCAAATAACACCATAAGAGCAAATCCATAGATATAGCATGTACCTTGAATCATTTCAGAAGATTGAGCTGCCTCTTGGCCGCTCAGGGTGGAAACCCTTCCTTTCACCTGAGGCCTCTGTTCTGGCTGCTTCCCCACATTCTGTGGGCAGTTTCTCGCAAAATGTCCCTTCTGTCCGCAATTGAAGCAGATATCTTGTCCCATGTAGCATGGCTGGTTACCATGCATGCATCCACACTTAACGCACTTGACTGGGGCGAGGTCTTGTTGAAAAATTCTAGGACCCGCAGTCAATGGCCTCTTACCAGCTCTATATCCACTTCTTCTCACGTTCTTTCCAGGGTTGAGAAACTTTTTCTTCCTCTTCCATAGGTTTCGCCTTTGCTTCTCCTCCTCCACTTCCCTTAAACTCTTTTCCATGAGTCTGCATTTATTTATCAGAGGTACAAACTCCCTAATCTCCATAGCTATAACATCATTCTTTATCTCTGGGTTTAGTCCCGCTTCGAACTTAACCGCCTTCCATGCTTCATCTAGGTTATATCGTAGATAAGAGGAAAAATAACTTGCTGCTCTTCAGTACATCCCATCACTTCAAAGATTTTCTCTAATTCCCTTATCCACCTTTCGGTTACAGTTGGGTCATAGCCACCTTGGAAACAAGGTGGTGTAGTCCTCAGGAACTCGGATATGCCATTATTGTTTCCATCCATTCGGTTGTTAGCACCATTCTCACCATTTGGGTTATTAGCATTCTGGAGATATTGTAAAATTTTGTTGGTGGTCATGACTTGGTCTCGAATTGCCGTGGCAAGGTTGTGCAGGGTTTCCTCTGCATTGGTTGCTGGATTCCTCCTTAGTGGTGCCATTTCCTACTGTGGCAAAAATAAAGTTACGCTACTATAGAGGTGATAAAGCCCAATAGTTAGTTCAAAAATATTTAATAACAGTCATAACACCACCTCGGCATATAGATAGGAAACACTAGTAATTTCTTACATATATGAATCACTGATCCCCTACACAGCACAACCACAACTTACTCAAGACACTATAAGATCGATTTAGATAACCATCCACCCAATGGCCATCTAGGATCGACCAGCTCTGATACCAATTATGTAACAACTCCATTTATGTAAATGTAACAATTTTTTTTTATATTTGTAAAATTACATGAAGTTATTACTACTTTAATTCTAACCACTTAACTCATAATAATAATCACTTTAACCAAGCATAATTGTTATTAACAGTGATACAATATTGAGTTTCCATACACACCATTATTTCACAAACATTTGTACAAAGATACATATTAGCTCTAATCATCTATGTCGACTACTTCTAGGGACACTGGTGCGGTTGGCACCAACACCGGAATCTCAGTCACATCTATTATAGATACATATGATATAACTGGTAGTTGCCCAAGGTAGGGCACCTCGATCCAACGTATGGAAATAATAAGTGTCATTGAGAAAATCTGCATAATTATTCTTTTGAACATGATATGGAAATATAGTGAGAATTAAATCCCAGTAGGTTCAATAATAAATCATATCAATATAGTCATCACGTCATGTTTAGCTGTATAAATTACAATAAATAACTTTGGTCACATGAATGCACAAAATCTATGCACATGAGAATCGTACAGTAATGACATGTACGACAGGATTGATTATTTTCAAAATATCATATAATGACTATCAATTTATTCTCATATCAAGTTACCCCGGTTCGGGTGAGTATTTTCTACTCTCTGGTACGGGCTTATCTCGCTCCGTCTGACATGGCACACTTTCTCTTTCTGTTCTCATTAACATATTCATAACCGTTGGTAGGGTGTCCCCTACTGGTGCACCACAAGGATTCCTATGTGACCGTGCTCATTTCTTTTCTTTTCACAATGATAGCCAAAAATATGCTTTCAATAACAAGTATGTTCATCAAAATATAACTATTACAAAAAATCATTGGTAATCATGCCATGAACATAACCATTTCAAATATCACTTTTTCCATGTCAAAATTTCACTCTTAAGATGGTAAGAAGTTCATACAATGACAATGGCTATGGCATATACTAGTCATTTATTATTTTCATTTATAAGATTTGTCTTCTTTTTTAAATATTAATTTTATTTCTTTATTTTCTTGATGCAGGTTTTCATCATATCTAACCTTCTCTTACTAATCAAAGCATAACTCCCTCAATTGAACTCCGCTGTAGGTGATCTTGGTGTCAATTTCAAGATAACACAATTATCTAAAACTATTAAGTTGAATAGTTTAACGAAATATTAAGAAATCAAGGTGATATTACTCCCTCAAAGTACAGATTATTTCCTCTCGGATAGGTTCAGACCTTTACCTACTAATCTGTCCATATCTCCCTCATATGAATTCCAAATTAAGTTATTCTAGTGGCTACAACTCCATACCACATATAGAAATAATATTTATGTTAACCGTTTATTTTAATTCCCAATAGAATGTTCCCCGAAATTCAAACACTAAAGCTATCCTAACATATTCTTCCCTAATTAACCATTTTCTGACCTTTGCTAACTAATCGGACCATATCTACCTCATATGGACTCCAAATTGAGTGATTCTAATTGCTAAAAATCCATGAAACATATATCTATAATTTTTTTGTTAACAATGTATTTTAAGTCCTTGCAGAATGGTCCCAAAAATTTAAAAACTGAAGCTTTTCTAACAGATTCTTCCTTGATTAACCATTTTCTAAACACTCCTTACTAATCATAACATATCTACCTCATATGGACTCCAAATTGATTGATTCTAGTTTATAAAAATCCGTAAGACATATGTCTATAATTGTTATGTTAACAAGTTATTTTAATTCCTTACATAATGGTCCCAGAAATTCAAAAACAAAAGCTTTCCTAACAGATTCTTCCCTGATTAATCATTTTCTGAACACTACTTACTAATCAGACCATATCTACCTCATAGGAACTCCAAATTGAGTGATTCCAGTTGCTAAAAATTCGTGAGATATATATCTATAATTTTTATGTTAACAAGTTATTTTAATTCCTTACAAAATGGTCCCAAAAATCCAAAACCAGAAGCTTTCCTAACAGATTCTTCCCTGATTATTCATTTTCTGAGCACGACTTACTAATCAGATCATATATACCTCATATGGACTCCAAATTGAGTGATTATAGTTGCTACAAATCCGTGAGACATATATCTATAATTGTTATGTTAACAAGTTATTTTAATTCCTTACCGATTCTTCCCAGAATTTTAAAAATAGAAGCTTAAAGTTTTACCACCCATAGCCATACCTATGCAAAACTATCTAAACCAGCCTAAGTATTCAAACATACATCACATGCAAGATCAATATGTAACATGACAAAGCAACATCCATGACCAATCATCAAAGTTCTAAGATCAAATTCCCATATAGATGTTACAAATTTCAAAGCTTTTCTTCAAAAAGAAATATTGTTAAACTTACCTAAGAATCTTCCTAGCTCACTTAGTGAATTGGTTTTCTTTTTCCTCTTGAAAGAAGTAGTAAGATTCCTCCCTTCCCTTAGCTTTTCTAGCAGCTTAGGTAAGAGAAGGAGGGTGAGTTTTTAAACCTCAAGGATGAAGAAGAAAAATAGATTCAAGTGGAGATTAAGGTAACTTACCTTGAGTACTTAGCCTTCTAAACTTCTCCTTCTTCTTCCTTCCTTTATTCTCATCTCTTTCTCTCTTTTCCTCACTCTACCTTGCTTCTATTTCTCTCTCTTCCTCACTTGGACAAAATTAAAATGTTGTAGGGGTGGGTTTTACTTAAATAGACCACCAAATAATACACCTTTCATGATCATGGGTCTACCTTATCACAATTAGGATACACTTTGTTGAATTTTTGGAAAACAAACAACTTATGTTCTTGTCTTCCTCTTCCTTAGTCAAGATATGCATAGGAAAAGGAGATTTGTATTTTGAAAATTATGATGATATGTTCTTAAGATAAGGGACAAGGTCCCTTTGATTTAGGGATTCATTTCCATTTTCTTTTGTCTTAAACAAGTATGATAGGTTTTCCTTTTTAGGTGGAAAATTTCTAGCCCTTGAATCTCCATTATTTGGTTGATATTATTTGTGTGGTATAGGAATGTTTTGTCCTAATGCCATGTATTATCATACCACTTGCTAAAATTATGAGTGTAGGAAATAGATGTTTTTGTCCTAAGGCCTTGTATTATCATGCCACTTGCCAAAATTATGAATGTAGAATCACACCACTTGCTAAATTTTTGTCTTAATGCCATGTAACCTAATCTTTATTATTATTACATTATTATATCATCATCTAATTTATTTTATTTTATTTTTCCTCTTGGATTTGGGCTTATTCCTACCCATTATGGGCTTATTCCTACCCATTTTCTTTGCTTTGGATAAAATTCTACCTTTCTTGGAGGGCTTGGTCACATTTTCATAATTTTTGAGCTATCGATCCAATTACTATATCCTAGTCCAAGTCTATGTTTTATTTCTTGCCTAGGTCTCCAATGGGCTTGCTAGAAACTTATGTGAAGTGGAAAAACTCTATATGAAGTGTCCATAGGTAAAAGCCTAATGTATGGGTAAAGATGTTAAACTTAGTAACTCTAATTCTTGAATTAGGAAAAATTACCATAATCCAATGTTCTTGAAATTTTAAGACCTTTACTTGTTTCTAAAAATTTATCTTCCTTATCCAAGAATTTATTTCTAATTTTTTTTCCCATTAGGTTTTCCTTCTTTATTTGTTCTCTTAATGTTAGAAACATTTTCTATGCATATACATAAGGTGAAGAATTTCTAAGGATTATATTTCCTTAGATATCTAAAATATTGTCTAATAAATTTTATTTCCTTAATTAAATATTTATGTAATTTTATTAATAAATGAAACAAAATTAGGGATGTTACAGCCGTGAAAATGAAACCCTTCTCAACGCAGAAGCTTCGCAGCAAAATCTCTTCATCGTGCCTCTGTTTGCTCGCCTCGGAGATGAACTTCTTCACCTTGCTCGCCTTCCTTGCCACTGTCTTGATCCTCGGCATGGTTGGTTACGGTGGTTTGGACGTGAAGGTCTCTGGTGCGAAGATGGCTCTGGGCTCTGGTAGCGTCGGGGGTTGAGAGAACGAGAGGGATCTGGGAATGTTAAGAGGTTTAGGGAGTTGCAGAGGTGTAATGAGGGGGGTTAAGGACGTGGGTTTGCGACTTATGGGCTTCTGCCAGTTTTCCCGCCCTCTTTTGCTTTTGTCAAAATTAATTTTTTTAAAAAAAAAAAATAGTAGAGGGGAACTACTTTATTTAGGGCTGAATGCAATTGCTGCAGCAACTTTTACAGCAAAAACTGGCTTGCCTAGGATTTTGCTTTAGCAGAGTAAAGACTAACTTCCACCTAGTTTTGCTGCAGCAAAGCGAGAACTGTCCTGCAGACTGCTATGTTTCCCCACCTGCGTAACAAACACAAATGCGATTAAATTCACGAATTAAACTTCTCTAAAACTGCTAAATTAACCAATAACAGATTTAAACATGGGTTGCCTACCATGAGCACTTGTTTTAGAGTCATCAGCCTGACTTCCTTCTTATTCATTCCTCTTGCAAATGAATGGAGGTGTGTTGTCTATCGACATCACCATGTGATATGACCCTGAAATTTGGGTTTCTAAGGTTTTTTTACCTCCTAGATCCATCTACAATGTTAGTTTTTTATTCTGAGGACTATAAGTAAGAGTTTC